>JAGFNQ010000316.1:346282-422906 GCA_024364735.1 Boesenbergia rotunda | reverse complement strand
TTGTTTTCTCTTTCAAGTTAATTGGTTTATTTTCTGCTATCTCTTTTTATGATTTTCTCTCCATATTGTATCTTTGAGTTTTGTTTATAGTTTGTTTAGTTTAGTGTATTCACATGTTCATGCATGCATATACGCATCATCATTTATGAACTTAGTGATATTACATTGGCATTGGTGTTTGTGTTTGGCTTTAATTGGTTGGGTGTCGATTGCTTCTTATATTATCACTAGGGGATACCATCCAATTTAGCGGACAAGTAAACCCTCGGGGCATGACAGCTACGCAATGGTAGACAAGTCGAGTTAAAAGGTAATTTGGGAAGAAAATTTAGGGTGTTGATTTGTTTTTTTTTTCAACATAAGACATCCTCTTGACAATAATGAAAATAAAGGGCACTCTTTTATCCCCCCCCCCCCCCCCCCCCTTCGTAATTGACATTAAGATGCATTGTTAGCAATAATTTGACAAAGTTACAACATAAAACTAAAATAGCATCAAAATAAGCAAATGGCATAGCACAACACTAATATTTCATATTGGCAAAGTGCACAATGGCGAATATGTTTGTCATATTTAAAATTGTTTATAAAAAATTTAATTTTATTAACTATCTAATCATTATAGTTTTTCTTTTAGAAGTAAATCAATTGGAAGGAACTTAAAAGAGTATAACTCATTGAAATTCATCTTAGTGCACTTTGATAGGTATTGAAGCATGCTAAGTCTCGAGTAATGATACGCAACAAGAATTTGTAGCATGAAACCCAACATGAATGACGTGGCACTTTTTATATACGCATCCGATTGCCACTTGGACACCAACGGCAGCCTCCGGCCGCCGCCCCGAACCATTCTATAACCTGGGGGGCATAGTGAACCCGTCGGGGATCGCTATAATTAGAATGTCACGTCATTCATGTTGGGTTTCATGCTACAAATTCTTGTTGCGTATCATTTTTCAGATAAGAAATAAGGAGATTAAGATCTACTAGTTTTGACTAGTCATCAAGATTTTATGTACTAGAAAGGGAAACTCATGAAAATGTCTCGCACTCACCTTGGTATCTGATGTTTCCTCTTGCTCTTTAACTTTCTGAGTGATTGGAGCTTCTTTTGCCAATTCCACTTCATCCCGTTGGTAAAGCTATAAAAAAAATATTGTAGCATGTTAAGAAGGTCTAACAGAAAAATGATTTTATTTTTTTTTAGTTTCTCTTTGCTTATTTTCTTGATTAGCGCCTTTTGCGTAATAATAGAAACTAGTATAAGATACATTATAATAGCAGTAATGACATACTATTATATTAGGAAGAAAAATCAGAGTTAGGAAAAAGATTTATGATCGTACAAGCAGGATTTAAAAAAAGCCAGACAGTGTATGGCCAGAGAAGATCATACAAGCAGGATTAAAAAAAAGCCAGATAGTGTATGGCCAGAGACAAGGAACTGCTGAAAGGCAAGATCATGACACCAGCTAAAATTTCAGTTCGTTTTGGTATCTCTTTTTTTTTTTAAGAAAAAGGAACTAATTGTGTTTCAGTGTAGAGAATCTCTCAAATAAACAACAATTGCTTTAGTTCCTACCACTCACAAACTCAGCCAAAATGATACAATTTAAATTATTTTTATTCAAAAACAACACAATTAGAAGAAAAAAAACAACAATTTTAATTATTCAAACCCAACTGAACCAAAATATTCAGTTTTTTCTGGTTCGGTTTGAATAGACAGTTTGGTTTGGTTCCTGAAAATTTGACTTAATCATTTCACACTATCATGTTTGTGTCGGCCCTTAATATGATATATCAGAGAACCCGTTTTGAAAAGTGAGAGATCTCACTGGCTTCACCATCTACGATGTTGATGTTAAAGGTGATTTAAATACACTTCGAAATCAACATTAGCAATTCCGTTTGTTTGTCCTATGGTAGTTTTAGACAAATTTATTGGTATGGTTAAGTTTTCTTACAGTAGTTAACCCATCATCATGCTTATGTCGCAATCAAAGGGAATTGATATTGTACCTGAAACTCCTACATAGTGAAAGGATATTCAATCCGAGAACACAAAAGAGAAAGACAAGGAACGGACCTTGCGTTGCTCCCGCATGAGGAAAGCATACTTCTCTATGTTTGGGACGGCGAGCAGCTTGGGCATCAGGTGGTTACGGAAATGCCCTGGCGCCACCTTCACCGTATCCCCAGCTTTCCCCAACTTGTCGATCGTCTGATAGACACAGACAGAATCACGCGAACGGAATGAGCCATATCAGTTGAAATAGGGAGAAGGATGTAAAGGTGATAGTCATACCGTGGTGAGGATCACCTCAAGCTTTCTGTGCCGAACGCCTTGGGCGGAAAACAAGAATGGGTTGGTGATATTAGCCGAGGACGATGACTGCGAGCCAAGGAGGTGGCGAAACACAGCAGCTCCACAACAGCGAGCGGGCGACATGTTGGATGCCTCGGCTGGCGCGATGGTCGCCCGAGGAAACCGAGAAGAGGGGAAGCGGCTCAGAGAAGCTCGATGAAGAGGGAGCGGAGAAGCTCGATGAATAAGGGCTAGGGATTTTGCATGTAGATCAAAAAGGGGTCGGATTTAAACAAAAAAAAAAAGGGATCGGATTGCGGCGGCACTTGACACGTGATACGGCAAAAATATAAAAATAAACAATTTCTTAAAGATTGTCAAAAGTGGCGCTCATTGAAGATAAGAATTTAAAGGGACGTTTACATTTTTCAATTTGTTTTTCATTTTTATTTTCTGTAAAAAATATGGGTTTTTGGAAAATATGTTTGGTTTATATTTTTCAGCTTTGTTTTCCAAAAAAAACATAGCGTTTTCTGGAAAACTGGAGAATGAAAAAAAGTCATTTTCCAGAAAACTAGAAAATGCGATTTTTTGAAAAATGAAAATAGAAAATGGAACAAGCCAAACGCCCCCTAAGTGCTTTAGACTACTCGGCCATTCTGACAAATAATTTTTGTTTTAGCTATGAATTCTATAATTAATAATTTAGTTTAACCAACTGTTTTCTGAAACTTGATACTTTTACAAATCATCCGATTATTCTTCTTCTTCAATTGTGCGCAATTTCTTCCTTTATGATCTCCATCACCATCTTCTTGCTTCTTCCATTGCCCAAATACTTGACTAATACTGATCTCCTAATCAAATATCAACCCCATGTTCAAAATCCACGTCGAGGTTTGCATGATCTCCACCCACGCCCTCAGGCGCCGCCGCTCCACCTTCCTCAAGCTGCAATGGTTCATCGTCGGGTGGGTCAACCCCAATGAGAAGTACTGTACTAGAATCGATACCTTCGGCACCTTCGATCCTACGTGAAAGACCAAGTTCTCATTTGCTATCAAGGACACTAACGAACTAGGAGCCTATTTTTCTGAAGAAGAAACTTCACGGCGTCATGATGGTGGCATTAAAGGAGTTCATGGTGAGATTCTTGAGTCAAACAGAGTCGACTTCGATGGTGGAGAGCTTCCGGCTAAGGAAGAAGAATTCGAGAGAGTCGTCGATTCATCGACATCTCCATCCATATTTACCGGAAAAGCGAGTAAAATTACCGTAGAAGTATCCATTGCAAATTTGCATTTCACTTTACTTTCTGGATTTGTTTCCAAATGTAAATTTAAAGATTCATGCTTTCTCAATTTGCATCCACCTATGGAGATTAATTCCCATGCGCAAATGACAGGGTCGGAATCACAATCGCCATCGGAGATGGCCCAACCATACCTTACCTTTCTCGGCCCATCCACAACTGCCACACCGCCAACCTGCCACTCTTGCTCCGCCTCTGCTGTTAAAATTTCTAGGACAAGAAATACAGAAACAAAATCTGTAAAGTATGAATACTTACAGTGAATCAACGACAACAGATCCTGTGTTTTTCGTATATATTGTTGAAAGAGCGATCGCAAGATTGAACCTCCCTTGCTAGTTTACAAACCAAATGCCTCTCCATTTATCTTCAACTTAGACTCGTACTTATAGGAGAACAAAGGCTCTTGGCAACATGCAACTACACATGTTATCATCTCTTTCCAATATCTCTCACTCTTCAAAGCAAGACACAACGATTATATAAGGATCTAGTCGCAAAAACCATATTAGAATTTGTTGGCGCAGTTTACACTAATGGTCAAACTCAGATTTTGATGAATGATAAATAGGTTAAAGTTAGGTTTGTAGTTATTTAACCTTTTTACCAAGTGTGCAGGATTGAAAAGCTTAGAATCTGACACTAGGCCGAAGTTTAAGGTAGTGGAGTCTTAACAAAAAGTCCAAGGTGGTGGAGTCTTGACAAAAGTTCAGTTGGGTCCGAGTGGTTAACTACTGACTGAAGCCGAGGGTGGTGGAGTCCTGGCAAAAGTCTAAGTTGGTGAAGTCTTGGCAAAAGTCCAAGTTGGTGGAGACTTGGCAAAAGTCCTAGTGGGTTAAAGAACTGAGTATGTCTGCACAAAGTAAGTGAGGTAAGTCACTAGAAGAGCGAATTCTGGTGAAGACGAGTTCCAGTTGGGACTTTAGGCACGATCCAACTTAGAACAATTTCGGATCTCTAATTTGAGGCCTTTGATTAGATTCTGGTCTTGGGAAGATTGGGTTTATTTAATACTCATGTTGCTTAGTCCATATTGTATATTTACTAACCTTATTTTGCAGGGTATATTTGTTTTTGGACTACTATGGTTTTGCAAGGGTTTTTCTATAAAAGATTCCTCGGATGAACAGTACCTGAGGTGCCTTAGTTTGGATTGGAGGCACCTCAAGTGGATGAGGGCGGCTCCATAAAGCCTTCGCTAAAGATGGGAATTTAGCGAGCTGAGACGCCTCAGTTTGGATCCGAGATGTCTTAGTTGGGAACTGAGACGCCTTATAAGGGATCCAAGCCGCCTTCGAGTGGATAAGTGGCGAGTGCGACGGTTGTAAATTGCGGATGAAATTTGCTTGGTCCAACGGAACTGAGGCGCCTTAGACACCCTTTATAAGGGCATTGTTGCCAAAGACAGAGATTCAAGTCTTTCTTTTAAGTGTGTTGTAGTCTTCGCGCTCAAACTGCTTCCCTTCTTCCTACGATCCTGCTTCGAATCGATCAAGTCCGACCGTTGCTAGAAGACCAACTCCAACATACGAGCAAATCAAGAATCTACAATTGTGTTGGGTAACATTTTATATTTGTACTTGAATTACTTTAAGTAGGGAGTATAGGGTTGTTACATTTCCTACTCATCTGTACTCGATCACTCTACCGGAAGTTTACTGGTAGAGGGTTTTAGTGGATTGCCAGTCGAAAAGGTCCAAGGGACTTGGGCCTTCGAGTATAATTCATTGAAGGCTCTAAACGAAGTAAAACTGAACCATATCGATTTTCTGTGTTTGCTTTTTCGTTAGTTTTCGCTGCACTTACTCACACTCTCTCTATTTCGAAAAAGCAACTTTTGTTTTTTAAAAGTCATGTGTTTCACCTCTCCCCTCACATGCAACAGTCCTATAGAATCTAGTCACAAAAGACTATATTAGAATATTCAATTTATACTTAAGAAAAAATGGTTCGTGCGACAGCAATCATACTGAGCGATTAATGCTAAAAAAGTTGT
Source organism: Boesenbergia rotunda (assembly GCA_024364735.1). Taxonomy (NCBI): domain Eukaryota; kingdom Viridiplantae; phylum Streptophyta; class Magnoliopsida; order Zingiberales; family Zingiberaceae; genus Boesenbergia; species Boesenbergia rotunda. Next base: position 417,287 of record JAGFNQ010000316.1, on the reverse strand, counting down.
TATACCTTACCTAGTCGCTCTTCCAATCAAATTGAAGACAATAGCATCTTTTTATTCCAGATTAAATTATTTACATTAATACGAACGTCTCTAACCCTCATAATAACTATTATGTCGAGAGCATGTTAATAAATCACATTTTTTTTGTACTCAACAAATATATATATATATATATATAGTCGACTAGTGAATAAATACCATAAATACCAAAGATGTAAATATATTTTAATTTTTCATTTTAGTTTTATCTATTCATTCTAATCAGTCGCTTTCCTAGTTATGCTCCATAGACTGAATCATCCATAGTCAATAGGATACATATTAAAGTAGCAGATACTGATTAGAACTTCAAGTAGATATTTAAATAATCACTTAAGATAAAATTGAGATTAATTTATAATCTCAAGGGTCTCACATAATAGAGAAGTATGAATCAATTCTTCTACTACCCTCATTGTTGATATGGTATATTATTTTGCAGCCACAAGTATATGGTTACGTCGTAAATAATAAGAAAGTTATCGAATCCACAGGGACTGGGGTTCAAGTACTAGCTAATATGTGAAGGAAATTACCTAAGTTGTTGAATGTTGAGTGTTCTCTAACCTAAACAATTAAGAAAGAGAAAGAGTGAGAAGGGAGAGAGGAGAGGTCTAAGAAGCCTAGGATAAAGCTTGGGTTTTGTATGTTACTCTAGGCTTTCGGTTTCATTGCAACGTGAGTTGATGTTCTATGGATTGTTTATACCTAACTCTCAATGTCTATGTTTTGTAGGTATCCTAACTAAATATCGGTGCAGAAACACTTGAGTACTTCTCTCAGGGGTATCCAATGCCACTAAGAAGAAGAGGTAATATGGAGAGTTCAGCTCTAAGGGCTACCAACTATCACATGAAGGCCTCTCGATCATATGACTCCCTATTACATAGATCTCTTCTTAACACGGAATTGAGAGAAACTCATTACACACGATTAGCAAATCTCTTGTATGGGATTGATATCCATTTCAAGGCAATGCCCAAGATGCTTGATTCTAAGGGTTACCAATTCTCACATGAAAGCCCCCTGGTGATATGATCTCGGTTGTTCCCCCTACGTGGCTACCAATCCATACCATGGTTTAATCAACCATCATGTACAAGCAATTAATCTTCACACACACATTCAATCAAACACAAACAAAGCACACACATATCATAGAATTAAGAAATAAGCAAGCCAATAGTTTTTACATCAACATCGACGTTATAATTATTCCCTACAACCTAGAGAGTTGAGATTTACTCCATAAACAAAGGAGAGGATAACAATGACAAAAAAGAAAGAAAGTACCAACTTGATTTACATGATGGAGAGGGAAACTTAGCTAAATGTCGAAATCGATACCTTTGAGAACCAATCCTTGCTCTTAGAGGTAGATGGGATAAGATTCTGGCTTCAGATTGTCACTTCGTGGTCGGAATGATGGTGGATCTAAACCTTATGGGTCTCCCTCAAGGGAAGAACTCTTCTACCCTTGGAAAGTAGGAGAAGGCTCCCTTTTATAGGTAGGGAATGAGCCTACCTAGTCCAGTCACATGTCCCGTGTCAACAAGGCATGGGCACTACGTGTAAGTATCACTAAAACAGGGCATGGGGCATGTCTATGAGACACCCCTCCACCACTCCGTGTGAAACGCATTGATGGGGGGGGGGGGGGGGGGGCACAGGTCTTGTCTACTAGACATGAGACCCATGTAACTTTTGTTGTATGACATGGTGACATGGCACGTGCCACTAGGACACACCAAGGCCATGTGTATCTCTAGAAAACATGCCCCGTGCCCTCTTTAAGGGACACGACCCGTGCCACATAGATATGGCACAGTTGTGTGAACGCTTGTATGACACCTTGGGGCCTTTTAGAAGACACGGCTAGTGTCTCTTTGGCATGACATGGCCGTGTACATGCAATTTTAAGTGAAGATGAATTTTGCCTCTAAGGTCTTTTTGCTCCGAAATATCCCCAAACCACGTCTTGTCATGAAAAACAAGGTAAGAGTAGATTTCCAAACAAATGAGAGCAATTATACTGATAAATGATAAATAGGATACAATAACATAGATCATAAATAAGAAATACAAGTAAATGTACATCAATAAATGCCTAAAAATATATACAATCAACGTGCATTACATATGTGGTATGAATCACACACTACAATTTTTACCTCTTTACTAATAAAGAGTGTATGTTTTTCTCGATTTCAACATCATACAGATGTTTGATCTGGATATTCCTAATGTATAATCTTAAATTCAACTCATGAATTCAAATATGACCTCCAGTATGTTCAGTAAATAGTGGGTACGCATTTACTTTGATCATTCTCAATTCACAAATGATCTCATCTTGATAAAATAATCATGGCAACCCTAACTTACAAGTATATTTGCATGCATAACTTCATTAACTTGCCCATAAGTAATGGTTTTATCTCTATTTATACTAAATAAATAGAGGTCATTGTCTATGTAAGTGAACCAATTTTAACCTATCAATATGCTCATCGAGACTTTATTCAAAAATGTAACAACTTCTACACTAAATAAATTATAGCATTTTCATATATCGAATTATTTTTACAACATGTTACATTTTACGATGTCTTAAAATTTTCATATATCCTTAAAATGACTCTTTAGTTAATGACTTAGTAAATAAATTTGCAAGCATAACACACGTAGGGATATGCTTAAGAATTATATTTATTTTATCAACAATATCCCTTACAAAATTATATTTAATCTCTATATGTTTGTCTTTGTTGTGATATTTGAGAACCTTAGAAAAGCTATAGCATCTTAATTGTCATAGTACACTGTAACAGGACTTCCACTATTCTAAACAGTCTTCAGATGCATTAAGAACCTTCTAAGTCAGACAACTTCTTGAACAGTTGCTACATAAGGTACATACTCAACTTTCATTGTTGACAATGCTACACAAGTCTGCTTTTTACTAGTCCATGAGATAGAGCCACCATTTAGTAAGAAGGTATAGCAGATGTGAATTTTTTATCATCAAGGTCTCTTGCCTAATCTATATTTGTGTAGTCCTTCAGGCTCATATTTGATACATAGAAATAGATATAATAATCTATTATTATTTTAAGACATCTGAATATTCTCTTGGCCGCTTTTTAGTATCTCGATCCTTGATTTGACTAGAAATAACTAACTAAACCAACACATAGCTGATATCAAGACGTATAAACAATATAGTATACATTAAATTATCAATAACACTGGCATACGATTTTTCTTTATATTGGCTATTTCCTCGGGAGTCTTGGGACACATATTTTTCTCAGAACTATACCTTTAGCTATAGGTGTTTGTTAAATGTTATAATTTGACATATTGAAGTGTTATAATATCTTAATGACATGAGCCTATTGAGACAAAGCCAAGAGTCTTTTTGATTGATCTCTTATGATCTTTACTCCTAATGTGTACCCAGCTTCTCTCATCTATATTATGTCAAATTGTGATGGCAGTCATAATTTGACTTTTATCATAAACTTTATGTCATTCCTAGATATTTATCATCGACATATAATGTTAAGATGACCAACTTTCATTTTTTCCATTCTTAGATAAACACAATGATTCTCATTGATCATTTCAAAACCATAAGATAAAATAATTTCATTAAATCTTATTTTCCATTACTTTGACGCTTGCTTTTGCCTATATATAGACTTTTTAAGTTTATATACTTTATTCTCTTGGCCTTCAATAATGTAACCTTCTGGTTGTGACATGTAGATTTTCTCGTCAAGATTACCATTAAGCAAAGCTATTTTTAAATTCATCTGATATAATTGTAAGTCAAAATGTACTACTATAGATAAGATAACACATATTGATATAAATTTTACAATAGGGAAAAATATTTCTTCAAAACAAATACCCTTCATTTAGGTATATTGATTAGACGAGCTTTGTATTGATTAATTAATCCATCTACTTTCCTCTTAATTGTGAGAATTAATCCATCTGTTGAGAAACTAACTCATTTATCAGCAAATCACTCCTACTATATTGACTAGATTCAGGCATCTCTTATGATACCTGATTAGTTGATAAAGGAACATTATCCTCCTCCTCTATTGTAGATAAAGAAATTATCTTATCAACTTCATCTCTTATTAAGAACTCAGTCTTAAGAAAAGTAATTTCATTTGACTCTATTTCAGATATTGTTTCATTTAATCACTCACCAATAAAAATATAATGCTTGGAGGTATGAGAATATGTTACAAAGATACACATTTTATCCCTGACTTCTAATTTTTCATATTTATGGGTCTTATCATGAAATAGGCAACTGACTTTTAAGATATCAAATTACTCAAATCTGATTTTTTGCCTATCCAATGTTCATATGAAGTAGATGGAACAGACTTAGAAGACACTCGGTTAATTACATAGGTTGTTGCTAATCATGCATCTCCCCAATAGGAAATTAACAAATTAGCTTGAGTCATCATACACCTAACCATATCTAGAAGAATTCAATTTCTTCTTTCAACAACCTCATTTTGCTGTGGAGTTCTGTAGGAAGTGGAAACGTGGGGGAAGTGGGTTCCCCACTTCTCCCCCCTCCCCTTCCCTAGACCCTTTACTATAAAAGGGGAGGGGGTCCATCCAAGAGAGGATAACCGGAGGAAATCGAGCAGAGGAACATCCAGTGAGAGGGATTTGGTTCGTGAATACGAGAGTGGAAGAGCTTTCCGATTGTGTGATTGCACTTCCGACGACAAGCACGAAGAACGCGAGGGGATTTGCGAATATTGCTGTAAGTATTTTCCGTTTACAATTTCTTAGATTGGTTCTTTATCATGCATTAGAATCTACAATGGTATCAAAGTCGTAAGGTTCTAAGTAGCATGAAATCACTTCACCTGGAAATCGTGGCTTTGTGTCGGTGGATTTCTTTCGAGTCAGTAAACTAATTGTTAGCGTTGCGAACCGACGATCCCACTCGGCTGTGTTGCACTCTAGCGATTAACCGCGTTCGTCGCGGTGAAAAAAAATCACAATAGTGTTGACTGTCGCTAGGACTGACTCTTGTGTTGGTCCTCTCCCTTGGCCGACGTTTGCATCACCGTGGAGGTTGTGTGGGTGTGGCGGCGGCGGAGAAAAACGAAACACAAGTTTCATTGTTGTTGAAAAAAAAATCTAATCTTTGCTTTTATGCTTTAAATATTAAAAAAATCGTATTTTTTTCCTGATATCACTGATTGTATTTAAAATAATAAAGATTAAGATTTTTTATGCATTATATCAAATCACTTTGGATTTGAATTAAATTAGATTTGGGTCTTATTTAATCAAATAGATTGGATTTATTCTGATATATCAGAATTAATTAAATTAGATTAAGTTGGTTCATTTGAACCAGACCAAGTTGATCCGACTAGACCTAATCGAGTTCAAACCATTAGTTGGTTTGACCAGACCTAATTGGTCAATCAGACATAATCTGGTTCAAATCCTTAGTTGGTTTAACCAGATTAGTCTGATACAAACTAGAACTGATTTGTTTGGTTCTATCAATAGATTTGACTTTAAATTAAATGAGCTAATGTTTAAACAAGAATAACTAAGATGAGTCATCCATGTCCGATTAGATTAGTTCTAATGAGGATAATGGACCCAGACTAAGGATTCAATTTCCTAATCGATCAGCCCTGTAACACCCAATAATTTTCTAGTATTATTAGGGATTTTTCGAAATTTTATAGCATTTTTTCGGATTAAAATAAAAAGAAAAAAATTAAAGGTTCGGGTGGGGATCGATCTCGCGACCACGCGAGAAGCAAATACTTAAGCGAGTCCAAGTAACCAGCTGAGCTAGGGTATCAAGCATAAAAAAAGATGAAACGAAATAATATTATAGTTGATTTAGCCCATTTCATGAAGAGGTATTTAAACTTCCACTTAAGTTGAGTTAAGACCCCATTAGGGCTTGGAGGAGGCCGCGCGAGCAAGGTGGGAGGCTGCGAAAAACAGGGAAGAAAAGGAGAGTTTTCTCCTCCTTCTTCTTCCTCTTGAAGTAGAAAACCTAGGGCTTCTTCCCTAGGGCCAAGAGTGAAGTTTTCTTGCAAAGGAAGAGGAAAAGAACCCTATGCTAGGAATTTCGAGATACTTAGTGAGTTTTCTTCAAGAAAAGGGTAAGTAAATCACTCACCTGCAATAGGAGTAGCTTCGCATGAAATTTCTCGTTGTAGAACCATGATTTTGTGATCTAAGTGCATGCTTTGAGAATATTGTTTATTGTGTGATTTAAGTGTCTAAAGAATACATGTTTTTAGTCATAGAACTTGAATTGGAGTATATTTTTATATGTGTGATCTAAGCATGAAAGACCAAGTTCTTGAAAAGTCCCAAAAATGAGTTTTGGGTTAAGGGCACGCAAGGTGCTCGATGAAAGTTCCAAGTAAGAAAAGGTAAAGGTTTATAGTGCAAAGTTTATGAAAAAGAAAGTTAGCTTGATAAATACAAGCATTATGAGTAAGAAAGTCCCAAAAATGAGTTTTGGGGTTAAGGGCACGCAAGGTGCTCGATGAAAGTTCCAAGTAAGAAAAGGTAAAGGTTTATAGTGTAAGATTTATGAAAAAGAAAGTTAGCTTGATAAATACAAGCATTATGAATAAGAAAGTATTTTACTTTTGTGAAGTGACATGTACCGGGCAAAAGAGAGGCCCACAGAAAGTTAGAAAGAAGCTCTAACGGTGGCTAGCTACCCCGAAACCTATTAGGGATGCGCGCATTGGTACACTGATACCAGGTACATTGTCAAGGCCTGAGAAAGTTGATTATTATTTTGAAGTATATGAGTATATGTAAGTGTTTTCAGTTTAAGCATATGTTTTGCTATGTATGTTAACATTGTTATGTTACAAGCATGTTAAAGAGCAAGAGTAAGGAAGTTAGTGGTTTAAAGTATGGCAATGCATAAGTAGCAAGTCTCAAAAGAAATTATGAGCATGTTAGATTTGCCAATGTTTTAATGCTAGTAAATGTTTTCAAGCATGATTGAGCATGATAAGTATGTGAAAGTTTTCATATGTAAGTATTTCAAAGTGCATGTGTTTTGAAGCAAGCATTCTTTGAAAAGAGCATGTTTATCCCTTATCGTTGGATTTGTGAGTTAGGATTTACTTACTAAGCAATTTGCTTATTAGTTGCATTTCCTTCTATTGCAGACAAAGGTAAAGAAAAAGCATAAGTTAAGGAGGCGAAGGGACTTGCATTGATGTTCAGTGGCGGCAGAACCGTGGAAGAGATCATTTGGATAAGTCTTGTAGAACGTGTGTTTTGGTGTTTCGAAGTGGCAGAATGAATGACTTTGTTTAAACCTTGCATAGATACAAAGTTGGGTACAAACTCTAGTCTAAAGTTCACACATATTTTGATAGCTTATTTACTTCCGCAAAAATTCTAATTTCAAGTTATTGGATTCATTTTGAGTTGCTAAAATGTTCATAAAACTAGTATAGAGTATAGAAATGGAGTTATGTCTTTGTATGTCTTGAAAGTATATGTTTTGTGGATCATTGGAGATGGTTTTCAGGTCTGAAATGCAGGTTTTCAGGCGTGCCAGTCGACTGGTTCAGAACCAGTCGATTGCCCTATCGAATAGAAAGTTTCTGTTTGATGCACCAGTTGACTGCCATGAGGCCAGTCGACTGGTGCCGGGCACAGAAAGTTGCTGAGGCCGATACCAGTCGACTGGCTATATAGCAGTCGACTGGTACCATTGAAAAGAAGTGGTATAAAGTAGCTGGTTAGTGCTTTAGTGTTACAACGAAGAGGTTTAGGGGTCAAATCCTTGCAAAGCAAATAAAATGAAAGTTGTTTTGTTTTTTTTGAAAAAAAAAGAGAAGGAAGAAAAAAAAATTCAGAGCAAGTTAAGGGAAGTCAAGTAGTTGTAACTTAAGGCTAAGAATAAGGTAAAGTAAAGGCTAAGTGAAAGTGACGTCCGCCTTTAAGGGAGAGAAGTTAAGTTAAGGAAGGCGGGCCGTCACAAGCCCAATGTGTTAGTCAATAGAGCTCCTCAAATTAAGAAATTTTGTTTTTCTGATCTGTTTATGACTCTGTGGGTTTATGCATATATGTGAATTGAATTGCACCAGTTTTGTACTGACATTGTGATTTTCAATTCCAGATGCTGAGGTTTATTACCACGATGACCCAAAAGGATCAATGAAAATCAAAAATCCTTTTTTAAAAAGGGGAGAGTGAGCTTATCTTAGAAATGTTTTTCTCCCAAAGATCAAAATGTATTTTCAAAACTTAGATTATTTTTTTCAAGGTTTAGCCCTTTCAACCAATCTAACTTAAGATATTGTCAAACATCAAAAAGGGGAAGATTGTTGGTGCAAGTTGCATCAGTGATGTCCTCTTTTAAGTGTTTTAATGTTTGACAATATGCTTAAGTCAGTGATACATTGAACAAGGGAAGGGTAAGTCAAGAGAGGAGTACCAAAGTGAAAGAAAGTCCTAGTAAACCTAGGCAATAAGTCCTGGTTCGAAGAATTGGGCACTAAGTCCTGATCATAGATTGGGCACTAAGTCTTGGCCGAGGGTTGGGCACCTAAGACCTGACCGAGAGTTGGGCACAAAGACCTGGTTCGAGGAATTGGGTACTAAGTCCTGGCCGAGGGTTGGGCACCGAAGACCTGGTTCGAGGAATTGGGTACGAAGACTTGACCGAGGGTTGGGCACCGAAGTCCTAGACCTAGGGTTTGGGCACGAAGTCTTGGTCCGAGGGATTGAGCAACTTAGCTGAGCGATGACTAAGGACAGAAGTAGAGACGGGTCAGGGTTCGGACGTCTCGAGATCCGAGAGTATCGGAGGCTAAGCAAAAGTCCACCCGAATGGACTGGGTGACAACCGTCTCCTGAAAGGAGTAGGTGAAAGGCGTGTTCCCGGGGGTGGGAACTTGCGTCGGTTCGACATAGAGTTTCATGGAAATCCGAAGTCAGAACCAAATCCTTAAGGTTAAGAATGTGTGTATATTTGCTTTGTATTTGTGTATCTTGCAGGTACCTAGAACGGAAAACAAAGCAGGCAACGGGGCTGGAACCTAAAGCAGCTAGGCGCCCCCATTGATGGGGGCACCCCAATGGAATCAGGCGCCCCCATCAACAGGGGCACCTAACTCAAAGAAGAGAAAAGGTGTCAGTCAAAAGAAGGCAGAATAGACTTCCATTCAGGCGCCCCCATCAATACAGGCGCCCGAGTTCAAAGTTGTATTTATTGCTGCGAGTTCGAAGCAGAGATACGCTTTGACTGGGTTCATTCAGGCGCCTGGGAGGTCCAGGGTGCCCTAGTCAAGAAGCTTATCAGCTGCGGCGAGTTCGGCGCAGAGATGAGGTTTGACCAAGCCCATTGGGGCACCCCGGTGATCATAGGTGCCTGTATGAAACCTATAAAAGGGGCTTCGACCCCTCAGCTTCAAACACAACTTCCAAGATCCATTCTGAGCATTCTGACTGACGACAAAGCGCCAACGACGAGGCTCTACAACCGGGAGGCTCCAGGAGGTAGTGCGCGACACTTCGGAGGTCCAGATCGGCCGAGTCTTCGACCATTTCATTTTGGTTTGCTTTAATTATTCTACATTTAATTTTCTATATTTTGATTGTAATTATTGCACTGTAAGATGGGTTTCTCCGCCTCCGGAAAGTCTGGAAAGGAGACCAATAGTGGACGGGTGTTCCCGTGCTTAGGCCTTGGATGTACTGACCTTGGGGGGTTGGGAACCAAGTAAAATCCCGTGTGCAATCTGTCGTCTGTCGTTCTTTACTTTACTATTTTATATTCCACTGCTACTAACGCTCTGTTTAAGTACGAACCGAAAAGCGTACGATTTACCGCGAAGATTTTTTACGGTCGATATTCACCCCCCCTCTATCGACGGCACCGATCCTACAGAAGAGACACGTAGAAAGTGAGAAATTGCTGCGCCCAGGCAGTCGCGAGCCAGCCACAACGACGTACGTCCGTAAGTACTCGCGGAGATGGCCATTGGAACACGTGGCAATAAGGTGATAGATCGATTGACGTTGCTAAAGGGGGTGAATAGCAATTTTCGGACCCCTTCTACCTATACGGTTAGTTTCTGCAGCGGAATATACAATAAAACAATAAACTAACAATAAGAACAATGCTAACAAACTGATTTACTTGGTATCCACCCCGGACGGGTGACTAATCCAAGAATCCATCGGTGGATCAATCCCGAGATAACCTCCGGCTAGCCCTCGTCGCTCCTTGTGGGTGGAGAAACCTCGCCACAATCCCAAGCAAAGCACTGAGCACAAAGACTACTATCTTGCCTTTAACCAAGACAAGATTCGTCAAGAATCTCAGCCACCACGAAGTCCTCTTTAAATAGAACTCGGGCTGAAACCCTCGCCACCAGTCAACTGCTCCCAGGGTAGTCGACTGGTGCCACTGAAATTCGACCGTTGCACCCCAACGTTCGAATTCTCAGCCAACTCATCAGCAATCTACCAGTCGACTGCTCCCAGAGCAGTCAACTGGTCCCCAACTGAAACCCTTCCCGAGTACAATCACACAACACTCGTACCCTCACGACTCAACTGACTCCTCATCCGCGGCCTCGATTATTGCCTTCGCGCCCTCTTCATCTTCAGCTCCCGTCTCTCGGATGCACGTAAGCCTCCAGCTTGCCTCCATGCCATCCTTCACGCATGCCTCGAAGTCCGCGTCCATCGGCTCATCGTCCCTGCTCTCCAAAGTCCCTCGGATGCGCACGCAAGCCTCCAGCTTGCCTCTATGCCACCCTTCACCGTACTGTGGCCATTCAGTCAAATTCATATATGTAAAATGTACATCCTGCACACTCAACATACACATATAAGAACACAAGGAAAACCTAACTTAACCCCTTTGCCCAAACATCAAAACACTTGGTCACTCCGGACCACAGATTGCCTCAACAATCTCCCCCTTTTTGATATTTGGCAATACGTTTAAGTTAGGGAAAGCAAAATAGTAGTCAATAACAAAAACAATGCATATGTAATGTAAAGATGGATCCTATCCCAAGGCATCCCACACCTAACCCTTCAAGTTAGAAATTTTTCACAACGGGATCCTATCCCAAGGCATCCCACACCTAACCCTCCAAGTTAGGAATTTTTTACAACGGGATCCTATCCCAAGGCATCCCACACCTAACCCTCCAAGTTAGGACTTTCACACCTAACTTCCCAAGGTTAGGATTTTCACACACCCAACCCTCCAAGTTAGGATTTCACACCTAACCCTCCAAGTTAGGATTTTCACACACCTAACCCTCTAAGTTAGGATTTCACACCTAACCCTCCAAGTTATGATTTTTACACACCTAACCCTCCAAGTTAGGAATTTTCACCAAAACAGGCTTTTTAAAGCTTTTCCAAAGCTCCCCCTACACTGGACTTACAAAGACTTTTTAAGAACCTCTCCAAAGTTGCCCTTATGCCAAGAATGGAGCAGCTATGCTCCCCCTTAAACTCAGCTCCCCCTAAACCTAGGGTTTCATGCAAAGGTAAGTTTGGTTTCCCAACTTAAACTCAAACTTCTCCCCCTTTGCCTAACATCAAAAAGAACCCAACAATATCCCAATTATTGGTTCTTTGGATCCCTAATAATCATAAACAATGTATACTAGCCCCCCATACACTTGTTTCTTATCATTTGGACACAAAACCAGCTGCTGATACACAAATCAACCCTGGCCAGTCGACTGCCCCTGTTGGCAGTCGACTGATACTCTGGAATTCAGTTTTTTAGGCCACATTCAGAAATGCGCCAGAAATTTCACAAATCTCCAAAATTTTCCAAATTTCGTGGAGAATATTGTGGTACCTATACCTACTTGGGAAAAATATATTTCACCATGTATCTATCACCGTTCTCAAGTTGGACACAAAACCTAAACATTTCTTATGAAAATTAAGGCAACCAAGGAGACAACCTCTCCCTTAACCTATGTCTTCTCATAATTTTCAATTTTTCTAAGTGAAGTTCTACCCAACTTAACACCATAGACTCAAATTAGGTTCTACCCAACCTAACAACCAAGTTCTTTTTCCTTGGACACCATTAAAGATTGTCCTCAAGCAACCTTACCCCTAGTGCCAAAAAGAACTCAACAACACTTGGAAAGGCCTAAAAGATTTGCAAACACATTTGCTAGGATATACCCTATCCTAGAAAAATATGATTTGATTAAGGTTATCAAATGTGCTTGACTTTGGTACAATTTAATTTCCTAAAAGGCTTGACATTTGGTATCAACTCTCAAATTCATCTATACTTCCATGTGTTTGATAAGGCTTATCATTATAATCTAACACATGGAATTGTCCTCAATTTTTCCTTTTTACCCCTAAATCCTAGATACCTAGAGAAACTTATCAATCTTCCTTGATTTTTAAGATATCAACAAAGCCTTATTAAATCATAGGATAATACTTCATTCAAGGAATATGAAATTATAACCAAGAGTTTTAATCCAAAATCATATCCTATAATCCAATTTTGTAATTTTTCACTACCCAATATCCCCTTTTTGCTTACTCTCATGGACCAGTCAACTGCCCAAATGGCAGTCGACTGCCAAAACGTACAGAGAGTTTTTAGGCTGAGATCAGTCGACTGCCCCCCAGAGCAGTCGACTGATACCTGATTTTCAAGTTTTTCAGTCGAGTTTCAGAAATCTCTAAATAATTCTACAAATCTCCAAAAATTATGAAATTTCATGGGGAGATTTGTGGGGCCAATGTCTACTTGGAAAAAAATACATTTCCAAATAAATGTACTCCAGATCCCAAGATTGGCACGAAACTCAACTTATCCTAAAGTGTATCATTGAAACTCATCCCAAAAGTCTCAATTGTGGGTTCTCCTTACTGTTTCTTCTTATCCTTGATTATAGTTCATTTCTATCATTGAATTACATGGTATTCACACATTAAAATCCAATTTTACCCAATATAATTGTATTTTCATCCTTTTCTCTCTAAATTCCCTTTTAATGTGCCCAAAACCTAGGATTAAGACTTACCCAAGTCTTCCAACCCTTTTTGGCACATTTCACCTAATTTCCTAGGAGAAAAGCTCTTGAGATCCATTTACCATGGACCCCAAAGGCTCCTAGAGCTCCCCCTTGAGCTCTGAGCCCTAGCCACCTCCCTAGGTGACTCTACCCACACTAGACCACACCGGTGAACCTCTGGTGATTCTTGACCTACAAATCTAACCTTCTTAACCTTGGACACCTTGTCCTTGGTTAAGTCACCCTTTCTACCTTTTGATGGCACCCTCTTGCCATTCTTGGACTTACCCTCCTTGTCATGATTATATGCTTTCCCAGCATATTTCTTTCCATTTGCCTTGGAGGTCTTAGCCCGGTATCCCAAATCCGATCTATCATAGTTGAGTTTTAAACTACCCAACATCATGTCTAAGCCCTTAGATCCAACTGTGAATCTTTCTAGGGCCTTTTCTAATGTATCAAGCATTGCCCTCAAGGCTTGATTTTCCCTTTCTAGAGTTCTAACCATAGAATCCATATGTCCACCTTGGACATTCCTAGACCTAACCTTCTTTCTAGGCACATTCCTTCCCTTCTTGGAATTAGTACCATGATCCTTAGGTCTAGAGGTCTTGGGTCTATCATTATGCATGTTTTTCCTAGGGTGTTGATCTACCTTGTTAACCCTAGTCCTATCATTATATTTAAATCCAAAGTTATGCACCATTAAGCATTTTTCATGAAAACTAACATGCATGCATGGATGATTAACATTATTTTTAAAATGCAATGAGGAACTTGAAATTGAGTTACATTTTAATCTAGGGTTAGGAATTACCTCCCTTACCCTTGAAGTTCCCCCTTGATGTGATCTTTACTTCCTTCTTTCTTCTTTCTCCCATCTCCTCAAGTGTCCCATTTTCTTCAGCTCTTTCTTCCTTGGACACTTGGTGTGGTAGTGCCCTAGCTCACCACACGTGAAGCATCGAATCCTCCTCTTCTTCTCTTGGATTTCTCCAGTCCTACATTTTATGTTAGAATTTAATTTAATTGAAATAGGTTTAGAGTGTACTTCCTTTTTACCTTTCGGGCATTTGTCCTTATAGTGCCCCTTTTCATTGCAACCAAAGCATGTGATGTGATCCTTTTTACTTGCTTTGGTGGAGGTCGGGGCTAGGTTGACTTCTTCTTCAACCTTGGATGAAGTGGATGCCTCCTCTTGATCCGGTGTGGTTGAGGGTCTCTCCTCCCCCTCAATTCTCGAAATCGATACCTCCTCTTCTTCTCTTAAGGAGGTTGATGATCTTTCACTCTCTCTCTCTCACTTGAAGATGTAGATGACTCAATTTTCTCCTCTTCTTGAATCATGGAGCTCACTTCATCGGGATCTTTTATTGGTTGGACTCGTGTAGAATTTTCATGGAATTTGACTACCTTTTTCTATAGCTCCTGTGCATTTGAATATTTTCCTACATCACTCAAGACGTTGTTAGGCAAAATATTAATCAATACATCAATTACCTTCTTATTCGTCTTGGATTGATCTTGTTGCTCTTGATTCCAATGTCTAGGACGAAGCTTCTTTCTGTACTTGTCCTTTGGAACTTCGAATGGCTCTTCAAGTGCAATTCTACATGCCCACTCCATTCCGAACCTAGTCTCGATCCTTGCCCTCCAAAAGTCGAAATCTTGATGATCGTAGGTCGGTGTAGTGTAAATATCATCCCTAAATTTGTCTTCCATGATTCTTTTCCTCTAGCGTGTGCTCCCTCAGCGGTTAGTCCGATCAAGAGCGGTCCTTCACTCTGATACCAATTGATAGATCGATTGACGTTGCTAGAGGTGGGGATGAATAGCAATTTTTGGACCCCTTCTACCTACACTGTAGCGACCCGCCTTCTCTGCCTTAGACGGAGCGTTACTTCTGTCTACTTCTCGACTCTAATGCACGACTAAAGAATGCGGAAATCTTTTTTTTTTCTTCTCAATTTAAATCTATCTATGATATACTAACTCTAATAGTCATGCATGATACCATGTCACACTTTCTTCCTCAAAAACTCCTAAGATGAAACTTATTGAAACTTGCCTCGCCCAACTCCACTTTCGGGTATCAGTCGACTGATACTGTATCAGTCGACTGATAGACCTGAAAATAGAATTTTCAGATTTCGGCACTTGCTTCAAAACTCCACCAAACCTATAATTTCGAGCCAAATAGAATCATGACACCATTTCTATACTCTAGGCCAGTTTTCCAATCAATTTAGCCAATCAAAATGAATCCATAAACTTGTAATTAGGACTTTTGCGGGATTTAGCAAGTTATGAAAATCTATATAAACTTTAGACTAAAGATTGTACCAAACTTAACTTCTAACCATTGAAACTCATCACACAAGATTCTAAAACATCACTAAGGCATTATGAAATGAGAAAGCAACTTTTCTAAACATATTTAAGCAATAAAAACTTGATTCAAAGAGAAATTAATACTATCTTGGCACATGCATCTGTTTCTCTAACAAAGTACCAATATTTCAAACTACTCACACTTCTACTCATCCAATGCAATCATAAGGATATGTATGCTAAATAAAATGACATGGAATCTTTACTCTAAGAAATTGAGCATGTGAGACTATCCAAAGCTTAAATGTTCGCTAAACTCCATAAAGCAAGAACTTGAAATTTGAATAAACTAAAACATTGTAATTCAAATAACTAAATTGTCTCGTCTCAAGGATCTCTCCAAAATCAGCCACCACACACACTTTACTCAGCACCGCCTCGTCGCCTTCCTTCAGAATTGCTTGCCTTTACCTTTATCTGCAGTAAGAGGAAATGCAACTAGTAAGCAAAAAGCTTAGTAAGTACTATCTAGCTCACAAAATCTCGAAATGTGCAAACATGCTTCTTGAACAATATGAAATCACATGAGATACTTATATGCTTGAAAGAAAACTAAGAACATGTATAACTCAAAACATGCATACTCAAGCATTAATAAATCTCAATTTACTTTTCTTGGCTCAACTTGAAACTTTAGCTATTCTTTAACTTTTTGAAAACTTTCTTAAACTTTAGAAAACTTTACTAAAGCATATACTTGAAAATAATAATCACTTGGATCCACTGAAGACGTAAGTACCATCTGATGCGCGTTCCCTAAAAGGTTGGGGTAGCGAGCCACCAATCCTAATAGAGCAGACCTTGGTCTACCAGGGCCAAGACCTTGGAATTGGACACCTGGATTTCTTTAACGACGCCCTTGGACGCCGGGTACTGGCCTTATAAAATAAAATAGCTTTTCTTTCTTTTCTTTCTTATCTGTAAATGCCTTGGCATTTTCTGGAGCACCTTGCGTGCTAAAATCCCTAAGTCTTGACTTTTGGGGATTTCTTAAGGCCTTGGCCTTTTCTTTTCTTATCTTTATCTTTTCTTTTCTTTTCTCATAGCTTTTCTTGGACCCTAAACTCACATAGGGTATTAATCAACATATATAAGCATATAATGAACTAAGATCACATGCAAAAACTCAAACGACAAGGAAATATCTCTTTTAAAAACTTTTAAAGGAAATTCTCGCGGAAAAACCGCCTCTTACTGCAGGTGAGCAGTACTTACATTGATATCTTGGACTTACAACCAAGATTAACGTCTAGGACTCGAGAGAAACTTGAGATCTCGGAGAATTCTTCACGTCTACGCGTTCCTCTCGCCGCGGGGATCCCGAATATAGAATTATCTCTTGGAGAAGAGCCTTAACCGGCCCCCTAGAGCTTGGTGTAGTTTCGCCCAGAAGAGGAGGGGTCGGCGTGAGGGTTTGGAGAGGAGAGAAAATAAAACTTCTCTCTTTAATTACCTATTTATACTTATGGGGCGGATTAACCTAACTACACCTTAAATATAGGTCTCTCCATCCTTTTCTGTGCTTGATTCCCTAGCCCAGCTGGTCGCGCGCGTTTCTGGTTTCGTGCTGGTCGCGGGTTCGATCCACCAGCTGCACTTAATTGGTTTTTCCATTTATACTTATGGGGGCAAATCGACCTAACTACTCCTTAAATATAGGTCTCTCCTTCCTTTTCTGTGCTTGATACCCTAGCCCGGCTGGTTGTGCGCGCGGGCTGTTTCGTGGTGGTCGCGGGTTCAATCCACCGGCTGACCTTAAACGTTTTTATTATTTTTCTTTTTATTTTTCTTTTTCTTTTTCCAAAAACACCAAACGGACTCGGAAAATTCCATAAAAATACTCTAAAAATTCCTAAAAATATCTAGAATATTTCTAAACCTTTTCTAAATAATTCTAAGGTCTTTAAGTACTAAAAATGGAAATTTTGGGGCGTTACATACACGGTTAGTTTGCGCAGCGAAATATACAATAAAACAATAAACTAACAATAAGAACAATGCTAACAAACCGATTTACTTGGTATCCACCCCGGACGGGTGACTAATCCAAGAATCCGTCGGTGGATCAATCCCCGGATAACCTCCGGCTAGCCCTCGTCGCTCCTTGTGGGTGGAGAAACCTCACCACAATCCCAAGCAAAGCACTGAGCACAAAGACTACTATCTTGCCTTTAACCAAGACAAGATTCGTCAAGAATCTCAGCCACCACAAAGTCCTCTTTAAATAGGACTCGGGCTGAAACCCTCGCCACCAGTTGACTGCTCCCAGGGCAGTCTGAAGTCCGATCAGGGAGTTGGCACGAACTCTCTCGATTGTAGATCGGTCTGAAGTTCGATTAGGGAGTTGGCACAAACTCTCTTGATGACTGATTAGTCGGTTGACCGATCCAGAGAGCTTCTGAGGAAACAGAAGGTTTTCTGAACGGTCCTCTGACCGATCAGCGACCACACAGAATGATCAGAGGAATTTCTGATCGGTCAGTGGGACCGATCAAATAAGCTCTAGACCGATTAGGAGGTAGCCTGATCGGTCCAGCATGAGGCTGATCGGTCAGGCTGACCGATTAAGCCTTTGCTGATCGGTCAGGGAGACCGATTAGGGGCCTTGACTGCCTAAACCCTGAGATCACAGTCGGTTTAGGGATCGGTCTAGTGACCGATCCCTGATCTCTGATCGGTCAGTAAGACCGATCAGAACTTCACTGGATCGATCCAAATCGAGTCTTATTGGTCAGGAGGGTGTCTGATCGGTCAAGGTGACCGATCAACGCCTCAGAACTTTAATTCAAATGGTTGTTAGATTTCTGATTTGCTTCTGATTTGCTTCGCTAATAAATCTGTGAGTGTGCAGATGATACAGAGTTGTGATATTCAAATGAAGGAGCAAGAAGGAGGGTCAATGGTGACTTTCGCTGCAGCTATCTTGTTTGATATATGTTTGCAGGTTTCAACGGCGTCTGGCATCTAGCGACTGACATCTAGCGGCTGACCTGAAGCTTCAGCTGAAGAGATGAGTTCAGTGTGCTAAGAGCTCAGAAGGGGTTAGAGTGGGTGACGACGTCTGTGTGAGTGGCCTGTGTGTGTGCAGCCTGGGTATGCAGAAGAAAGGCTTAAGAAGAAGCTGGCGATGCAGAGGAGACAACAAGAACAGAGAACAAAGCAAAGGGTTGTTGTGGGTTTTGCTGTGGTGTTGTTGTGCTCTCTGCATTGTTTCTTCTTGCCTGATCTTTCTGCTCCATTTGTTGTGTAAGCTTCTCCAATCTCCTGTGCTTAACTTATATTCTTCTGAGACGTTTATGGAGAGGTTACTCCACCGAGAAGGAGAAATTATTAGCCGGATTCACTCCGGGGCCTGATCTGCCGACGATCAAGGGATCGCCCACCTCACGGGCACGCCAAGGAGTAGGGGCAAGTTATCCCCGAACCTTGTAAATCCTTGTGTTATTCTCTGTTTGTTTGTTTCTTTCTGTTTGTTTGTTTTTCCGTTGTTAACCTGAGTGCAGAAATACAAAGAAGTGAGTTTTTTTTGTGGCTGTCTATTCACCCCCCCCCTTCTCTAGCCATCCCTGATCCCAATAGAAAAATTCATGGTTGGATCTAAGGGTTTAGATATGGTGTTGGGTAGTCTAAAACCCAACCATGATAGATCGGGGTTGGGATACCGATCTAAGGTCTCCAATGCCAATGGAAAGAAGTATGCTAGGGTAGCATATAATTATGGCAAGAAGGAGAAATCCAAAAATGACAAGAGGGGTGTCATTTGAAGGTAAAAAGAATGACTTAACCAAGGACAAGGTGTCTAAGATTAAGAAGGTCAATTTTGTAGGCTAAGAATCACCGATGACACACCGGTGTGGTCTAGTGTGGATTGAGTCACCTAGGGAGGTGGCTAGGGCTAAGAGCTCAAGGGGGAGCTCTAGGAGTCTCTGGGATCCATGTTAAATGGGTCTAAAGAGATGGTTTTTCTAGGAAGTATATGTGGACTAGGAAATGTGCCAAAGAGTTTGGAAGATTAAGGTGAGTCTTAATCCTAGGGAATTGACACATTACAAGGAAATTTATGGAAAGAAAGATGAAAATGATATTATATTTGATAGAAAATGGGTTTTAATGTGGAAATGTCATATAACTCAGTGATAGAGAGGTATTGTGGTCAGAGATAAGAAGATATATCAAGAAGGAGTCAAAATTAGGACTTTTGGAGAAGTTTAAATGATACAATTTAGGAAAGGTTGAGTTTCATGCCAATCTTGGGATCTGGAGTAGATTTCTTTGAAAACATATTTTTTCCAAGTAGACATAGGTTCCATATATCTCTCCACGAAATTTCAGATTTTTTGGAGATTTGTGGAATTAATTAGGCATTTCTAAAAATAGGCTGAAAAACTTAAAATTCAGGTATCAGTCGACTGACTTAGAGGCAGTCGACTGATCCAGGTAGAATCGACACTGGGAACCTTCTGTTTGCTTTGCCAGTCGACTGCCCCAAGGGCAATCAACTGATCTGTAGGGTTAAGTCAAAAAGCCAAATTGGATAATAAGAAATTACAAAATTAGAAACATAGGAAAGAGTCATGTTACCTTATGAGATTTTATGTCATGACTTGATATTATATGGTTTGAAGGTCATAAATTGCTATTGGATGATAGGATATGACTTTGAATTTAAATCTTTGGTTATGTTGTCATATTCCTTGAATAGAGTATTACTCCAAGATTTAATATTGATTGTATGGAATAAGACTTTATTGATATCATAAAATTTAAGGAGGATTGATGAATGCTTAAAATTCATTAGATGATATTGAATGATAAGCTCTTGATGAAAGAAAGGATATGGAAGTTTCCCATATGTAGCTAAGATTAAGAGATAAAAAGGGGAAGACTTTTATCATATTGAGAATACATGAGAAAAAGGAGAGAGTTGAGGACAATTCCATGTGTCAAATTATAATGGTTAGCCTTGACAAATACATCGAATTATAGATAGATTTCAAAGTTGATACAAAATGATCATTTTTGAGGAAATTAGAGGATGTACCAAAAGTCAAGCACACTTGATATTTTTCATGGAATCATATTTTTCTAGGATAGAGTATATCCTAACGAATGTGCTTGCAAGTTTTTAGATTTTTTTAAATTTTCTAGGGTTTTCTAGAAGTTTCTGAAATTGGGTTAGAATTTCAGAAGTTGACTATATCAGTCGACTGCCCAGGGGGCAGTCGACTGGTAAGTCTGTGTGTTGATTTTTGAAGGGGTTTTCAGAAATAAGTTAAGTTCTTTTTGGCACTAGGGGTAGAGTTGCTTGGGGCAATCCTTTGATGGCGTCAAAGGGGGAAGAACTTGGGGTGTTGAGTTAGGTTAAACTTGACGAAAGAATGGATGGTGTTAAGTTGGGTAGAACTTAACTTAGTGATGTGATGTTAAGTTGGGTAGAATTTAACTTGGTGTTATGAAGTTAAGTTGGGTAGAACTTAACTTGATGATTGGTTGTGAAAATTAAAAATTGGGAGAGGGCATAGGCTAAGGGGGAGGTTGCCTCTTGTTTTCTATGTCTTAATTTTCATAGGTAAGTTTGAGTTTTGTGTCAAACTTGGGAATGATAATAGATACATTGTTGAATGTATTTTTCTCAAGTAGGTATGGGTATCACAAACTTCTCCACAAAATTTGAGAATTTTTGGAGATTTATGGAATTAGTTATGCATTTCTGAAGTTGGGTTAGAAAAGCTGAAAATTGGTTTTTCAGAGTATCAGTCGACTGGCCCAGGGGGCAGTCGACTGGTAAAGGCTGGAAATGGGTTTCAGCTGCTGAAAAGTGTCCAATTGATGGGAAACAAGTGTGGAACCTTGTGAGAGGTTAGTACACTATGTTTATAATTATTTAAAGGTAAAAGATCCAATAAGAGGGAAATTGTTGGAGTCTTTTTGATGTTAGGCAAAGGGGGAGAAGTGTTGGGTTTAATTTGGGAAACCAAACATGCCTTTGCAAGAAACCCTAGGTTTAGGGAAAGCTTAGATTAAGGGGGAGCATGGTTGCTCCATTCGTGGCGTAAGGGGAACCTTGGAGAGGTTCTTAAAAAACCTTTGTAAGTCCAATATAGGGGGAGCCTTGGGATAGGTTTTAAAAAGCCCGTTTTGGTGAAAATTCCTAACTTGGGAAGGTTAGGTGTGGGATGCCTTGGGATAGAATCCGTGTTTGCATTGCATATGTATTGGCGGTGTAAGTCCAAGGTGGAGACTTGGCAACGTAAGTCCAAATGATTGTTTAGCATTGTTATTGCTATTTATTGCTATTTGTTTTCCCTAACTTAAACGTATTGCCAAATATCAAAAAGGGGGAGATTATTGAGACAATCTATGGTCCGGAGTGACCATGTGTTTTGATATTTGGGCAAAGGGTTTAAGTTAGGTTTTCCCTTGTGTTCTAATATGTGTATTTGAGTGTGCAGAATTGTAGGTTACACATATTGACTTAGCTGGACAGCTTCGGTATGGTGAAGGGTGGCATGGAGACAAGCTGGAGGCTTGTGTGCACCCGAGGGACCATGGATAGCAGGGATGATGAGCCGAGGGGCGCGGACTTCGAGGCATGCGTGAAGGATGGCATGGAGACAAGCTGGAGGCTTGTGTGCATCCGAGGGACGGGAGCCAAAGATGAAGAGGGCGTGAAGGCAACAGTCAAGGCTGTTGGTGAAGAGTTAGCTGAGTCATGAAGGGACGAGAGCCGAGGGAGGAGGACTCCAACAGCAAGCCGGGAAGTGGACTTCAAAGGGCACACAGAAGGGTGGCATGGAGGCAAGCCAAGGGAAGGCTTGTGTGTGCATTCGAGGGACGATAGTCGGTGGAAGAGGACTTCAAGGTGCAAGCCAAGGGAGTGTACCTAAAGGCACGCGTGGAGGAGGGTCATTGGAGTGAGGAAGAGTGTTCTTGTAAGCTAGGCAGTCGACTGGGAATATAATAGTCGGCTGCCAGCGAGAACAGAAACTCACCGAATATTTCTGACCCTGGACCAGTCGACTGCCCCAGGAGCAGTCGATTGGTAAGTAGCCAAAATTCGAACGTTGAGCTGTAACGGTTGAATTTGAGTGGGGACAGTCGTCTGCCCTGGGAGCAGTTGATTGGTAGGGTACTTTCCAGCTTTGAGCTTTATTTAAGGAGACTCGGGTTTGGCTGGAAACCCCTGATGAAATGAGCTTGGTTAGAGCTCATTAGTTGTCTTAGTGCTCAGATAGTGTGTTCAAGGTTGTGGCGAGGTTTCTCCGCCCACAAGGAGCTACACGAGCTAGCCGGAGGGCATCCGGGGAGTGATCCGCCGAAGGATCAAGGGATCGTCCACCTCACGGACTGTTGTGGAGTAGGAGTCTTCATCTCCGAACCACATAAATAGGTTTGTTAGCATTGTTTAGTTTTATTTTAGTATATTCCGCTTGCGCAACTAACCTTCTAGGAAGAACGAACCGAAAATTGTTATTCACCCCCCTCTAGCAAGTGTCAACGATCTAACAAGCACTTTTTCCCTTTCTCGTTGCCTTCATTTTTCATCAAGATCCTGACTTGAGCGTCGAAGTGGACTTCACCGGACAATTTCCGGCGTGTCCCCTAATGCTTGTGTTAATCTCGCAGGGAGAAGAGTTCCTCCCCTCCACAGAGACTTCCACGTGGGTGAAACTTCGGTGACCGGCCATCGACGACGATTCCTTCCGGAACAACTCTCATTCTAGACGGTTTAGTATCGTCAGTCCTCGAATATATATAGGCAGGTAAATTACGAGGCATTTTGCCTAGCACAGTGGGCCTTTGCATAGGAGAAATCAGATATCGAATAGAATATTTTACATCCACTGAAAATCAATTTCAATATCTATTGAAGTAATCATTCATGTAGTTAATAATTATGTCAACTCGTGGGACATAAATTAACCATTATAAATAGACCCGACCAAGGGTCGGGTCCAGCCCGGACTCGGCCCGAACCTGACCTAGGTCAACGTGCCGAGTCGGTTCCGGTTCCATCCCAAGTGGAACCGACGGGCCGCCAGTTAATCGACGGGTCAAACCAGCAGTCCCCAGCGGCCCACCGATTAATCGGTAGTTCGAAGCGTCGACTCCAACGGCTAACGGCTCCGAACCGGCGGTTTAGAGCCGTTGGGTTTTTTTTTCAACGGTTAAGATCATTTGATCGTTATTTGATCAATGACTATGATTAGTGACCGTTATGATCCAAACTCTATAAATAGGGAGTTCATTTCATCATTTTCACACATATCTTCTCTACTTTCATTCTCAACTTCATATTTTCTACGCGTTTTTGAGTCCATCTTTCGACGACAATGGAAGGAGGTCACGGATCTTCATCATCTAGAACTCGGAAGGGAAAAGAAATAGTGCACGAGGATCTCGACATTCAAATTCAATCCACTGATGATGAGATCGAGGCCCAACCTAGCACCTTCCAACGTCCGAAACACAAGGAAGTATCGATGCAATTACATCTAAGGTTCGGGAAAATTCTCCTCTAAAATCTTTTATTTTCACTAAACATTTTGAGAAAGTCACACTTTTGTTGGGAGAATTGCGTGCAAAATGTAAGCGTTGCGATGTTTCCTACAAATTTCAAGTTGACGGTGGCTATGGGTCATTGAAACGATATGTAGAAATGAAGCACCCAATGGAATATAGACTCAACCGCTCTCAAGCACAATTATCAAGATTTTCTAACGGTAGTACTAATTCTGGTTTATTTTTATATTCTGATAATAAATTTTAGAGAATAATTAGCTAAATTTGTTTCCGTAGAACATTTTTTTTAAGTTTTGGATCTAAATGCACATTTAAAGATTTTTATAAAGAATCTCTTAATCCATGTGCTAAACGTGTTCCTAGGACTACACTTACTCGTACAATTAAAAGATTAGTAAAACAAAGAAAAAATAATTTAATTGATGAATTTAGTAAATTAAATAATAAAGTTTCTTTATGTTTTGATATTTGGTGTGATCATTGACAAATTCATTCTTATATGGGTGAGACTTTGTCATTGGATCGATAACTCTTGGATCCTTAAAAAAAAAGATTGATAGCTTATAGAGTTTTTGAGGAATCACATACTGCCCATAACATTCCACAATTATTATGTTTAATTTTAGAAGAATATGGATTGACTAATAAAATATTTTCAATATTATTAGATAATGTTAGTTCTAATACCGCTTCTATAGATGAACTAAAATTTTTTTGCCAACCTATTATTGGTCGTTTATTTTTTTCATATTCGTTGTGTATGTCATGTTTTAAATTTATGTGTTCAAGATGAATTAAAACTTTTAGAAAATTATATTAAACCAATTAGAATTGCAATTTCATATTTATGGTCACATCCATCTATGATGAAACAATAAGATAAATTTTGTAAAGCTAATGAAATGAAACCTAAAAAATTTTCACGTGATGTTCTAATACGTTGGAATTCAACATATCAATTATTACAAAATTTATTTTAATATAAAGATTTATTATGTTTATTTTTTCTACAAATTAGTAATACTAATATATATTTATTTTCACAATAATAGAATATTTGTAGTAATATTTGTGAAATTTTAAAAGTATTTAACAATGCAACCGAATAATTTTCCGATGTTTATTATCCCACTGCTCATTTAATTTTAGTAAATTTTAATATTGAAGCTTTAATTTCTTGCATATTAGCTATGAAAATTAAATGGGAAAAATATTTTTATTTTATTTCTGAAATTTATTAAATTGCATTTGCTTTAGATCCTATATTTAAATTAGAAGTTTTATAAGAAATGTTAACTTTATATTATGACGCTTTAATTCCTATTAAAGATTTTTCTTTTCCCGATCAAGTTAATATTATATATAATATTAGAAATTATTTATATGATTTTTATAATCAATATTATATTAAATATGAAATACAAATTAATATTTCTGAAACACAACAACCTACTAGTACTAATTTAAAACTTACAAAAGCATAACTTTTATTAAAAGAACGGATGAAACGTCAACGAAGATCTTCAAGTTCCACACAGGAACTTGAAAATTATTTTACGACTTTTTTTTATTTTAATGAAGCAGATAACGAAGATTTCAATATTTTAAAGTGGTGGTCACAAAAGGCTTAAAACTTTCCTGTTCTCTTTATGATTGCTAAAGAAATTTTAGCTTGTCAAGTGTCAACTGTTGTTGTGGAGCAGACGTTTAATGTCGGCGGTAACATATTTGATGAATGACGATCAACTATGTCTCTCAACTCATTAGAAGCTCAAGCATTACTAGACGATTCAACCAGAACCGAGAAAAGAATCCAAGGAATACAACTTTCAGAAGACGAAGTTGAAGAATTTGATACCAAAGGAACGAATACAACGGGAATGGGAAGAAATAGAAGTGTGTGATGTAAATTGTAAAAGGATAAATGTAAATGTGGGCTTTGATTCCCCTATACCCTAAGGGGATACGTAGATAACTTAAATAAGTATAATTTTTTAAAATAAATTTTATATTTTAAATTTAATTTTTTTTTAATATAATAATCTCGAATCGTTGTGAACCGTGGTGAACCATGAACAGAATCGTGAACCGGCGGTTCCTAACCGTGAACCGTAACAGTCTTAGGCGATTAAGGTTAAGGATCGATCTCCCATGAACCGTCGAACCGGCGATTCTGAATCGTCGAATCATCGTTTCCGAACTGTGATCGGGTCTAATTATAAGTACATGCCAGAGAGACACTTACCTTGCCCCCGGGATTATGGTGCAGCGGAAGGGCGATTAATTATCATCTTAGGCATTCGCGGTTCGATCCCCAACTATGACATATTTTGCAGGAATTTTTCCTCCAAATGAGGCACAAATCCTGGGACGTTGGGTTTCTAGACCACCCGTCGTGAGTACTTCCCGATTTACCCTGGTGGCGGGTGGAAAACTTTCGGGGTCGAGTCGGTCGCCTGAGGTTTGAAAAATCTCATTAATCATTTTTTTTTAGAGAGACACTTATCGGTCCCAATGGGTTGAATTGATGATTAATACGTGGATATTATCACCTTAAGGTTTGGGGGCTAAAACTTAGCAAAGGCAATGTATTCACTCCTCCCCATACACTAGCCATAATAACCGGGCTAGTAATTTCGTGATTTACCTCATTTGTGTTAGTCCTGACATAAATTGGTAGGTGTACTAGGGGCGAATAAATTGTCTTTTGCCACTAGAAAGACACTTACCCTAAGTGTCTATACACTCGTCACTATTCGAGCCCCGATGATTTACCAAGATGGATTCACAGAAACGTTGAAATGACTGAATTAATTTTTACCCAAAAAATACTTACCCATTGATAATATTTTTGGGCCTATTACTATTATTATTATTATTATTATTATTATTATTATTATTATTATTATTTAAAAATTTTGATTTGATGGACGAAAACCATCAGTATCTTATTCACTTGGGAATCACTCCCAACTATAGGGATGACAATGGGCGGGTCGGGGACGGATTTGTCATCCCCATCTCTGTTCCCGAAGTAAATTTCCATTTTCGTCCCTGTCCTCATCCTCACATCCACTTAATCAGGGAATCCCCTTCCCCGAATCCATGAGGATTAAACCCCTATCCCCATCCCCGTCATAGAGATCTCTCCAATAATAATAAATTAATAATAATTATGAATTTAAAATTCGTATTAGATTTTTATAAATTTTTAATATTATTAAAATTATTTTAATAATAATTATTAATTTATTATTATTAGAGATACGGGGTGGGTTCGAAGATGGAGATAGTATCCCCATATCTACCCCAATCTATTTCGGAGATTTTAAAAAATCTTCGAATTCGAATCTAAATCCGATAATACCTCTTCAAATCCGTCTCGTTTCGGATTTTCTCCGTAGATATCTAAATTCACAGGAAAATTTATCATCTCTACTAGACTATGATATAATCATAGAGCGATTAATCGCTATTTCGGACATCTAGATTCTAGACCGTGGATAGAGAGAGATCGAGATTGGAGAAGAGGCTCGCGGAACGGCCTGAGAAGGCGATCTGCTCACTTCCTCTCCCGGCATCCCATCATTGTCCCTCTCTGCCGCCTGATTCCCTCCTGCGGCTTCGTGGTTGGGACGAAGCGGTGTCGGAAATTGGGGTGTTGGTGAGGGGAGTGAATTTGGTCATGGAGGATGGTAGAGGTGGTCGCATTATGACTAGGGATGGTAGCTTCCGCTGCTTGTTCCTTATCTGCTTCTTTCTTGTCTTCCTTCTCGCTGTCCTGGTGTCTCCCGTCTCAGCTCAAGACTGTGAGTTGTAACCCTAACCTTTTTTCCCCCTCAAGGTCCTATTTTTATTGCGTGACGTTGATGCTGAAAAATTATGGCACCGTTACATTGCTTGTAGTTGTAGCTGCCTGCCTGGATTCTTTAGTTGGCAGATCGGTTTAGGTTTTACTCGATTATTGGAGTCATGACTTGCTTGTTTGTTTTCTTTTTGCTGGTTCTATAGCTATCATCAATATTTTTAGAATTTGATGAACAATTTAAGTGCTTGGGAGGGTATCACTGGTGCGTCACTAATCTTGTAGCGCAGTGGTATTTCATGTGCTTTTTAGAATCAGTTTTATGTTGCCCAGAAAAAATTGCCTTTTTTGTTGTTTTTTTTTTTGCTGCAGAGGTGTGTACATCGAGCTAATCAGTGAAAGACACATGATTAATGAATTAATTAAGTTTGTTTTGGTTATTATAACCACATGATTGCGAGTTAACAACTAACATATATTTACCACCACGTAATCAAGATTACCTTTCTTTGCATTAGTGCTCATTTGTTAAATCAGTTGTGAATTTAAGTAAGGAATCCTATGATGGTAAGTTAACAACTAACATAAACTTTCAATCACACAAGCAAGAACATATTTATTATCTGTCCATGCATTAGCATTTCATGTGTCACAAAGATTGAAGAATCAAGCATTATACATTAACAACTAGGAACTCTCATATAATTTATTCATATAAGTAATAACATAAATTTCCTTAAGAACTGGTCTGTGTTTTACCTATATGTTGCCAGAACATTCATAGTATTGGTATGTAAACATCATATGAGTTCTTACTTCTTTTGTCTTTTGAAAAACAAACGTAATTTCTTAGAAAAATACAGTTTCTTTAAGTGGTAACATTGAGGAATCTAAATTGGAAGTGCAAGTTAAGGATACAAAGTTCAAATTCCGCACAAGATAACATTGGAATATAATTCCACTATAACTTCTGCCAGTAGAGAATGAACTAGAAATGGGACAAATATATCTACTCTTGAATAATCATTTGTCATTTGAGTGCTCATCAATCTGGGAACTACCTCTGAACAGTCACCGGTTAAGAATATGACAGTCACCTGATTTTTGTAATTCTGTATAAATGCAAATATGGAATGGTAATGCTGTTCCTTATTAGCCAAGGACATTGAGTCCTAATATATGGTCCATGAAAGGAGGATGTCTATATTTCAGTTGCAGTTTATTCTTTCTCTTCTGCGAAGATATTTGTCTAAACTCTGGAAGTTGAAGATTTATTATACTTATAATACAGTTTTTCTTGCAACAGTGTCCTGCCCTGATGGTTGGCTCGTTAGTCCTAGTAAGGATAGGTGCTTCATGCATATGGCTAGTTCTCTCCCCTGGGTTCAATCACAGACATCCTGCCAGAGTTATAATGGTCATTTAGCATCCCTCACTTCAGTTGGCGAGTTGAATTTCACACAAAGCCTATGTGTGGGAAACATTAGAGGATGCTGGGTTGGTGGACGAGGTTATAATTCTTCGCTTGAATTCGTCTGGAAATGGTCTGACAATATGTCTAGATGGCACGAATCTGTTTTCCCTAGCAAACCTTCTCATTTCAATTGTTCAAGTGCTTCATGCAATGGAATCAGCCTGCCTGATTTGTGTACATTGGTACCTAATAGTCTGGTTGCTCTTGTTGTAGAAAGCTGCAATACATCACATGAATATATTTGCATGGTTGCTCGTGGTAGTACTTGACATATTAATAATCTTCTTTTTTTTTCAAGTTCCTAAATTTGAACTGTTTATAATCTTTGTTGTTATGTCTAAAAGTATTAGAGCAACATCATGTCAATACTGTTAGTTGATTGCTGGAACCAAGACCATTAATTTTTATCCGTTCTTTGCAGTTAAGCATTTTATCCATGATTTATCCCCTATTCCTAGTTAGCCAATAGAATTTACTGTGTGATGCCCGCTATTTAACCGAGTCATAATTTTGATCTGTGGCAGAAAACCAATGTTCCCACAAGCTTTGTCATATGGAGTATTTGATTGCCCTTGCAGCTGTCAGTGGATTAATCCTTTTCATCACTTTGGTTGTTGTCATATGGCTTTTAGTATATAGGCGAAGCAAGAAGCGTAGACACTCTCGCAAAATGGTCTAGGTGTCTATCGCAGACTCACATATGAGTATCTTACACACGTGTGAATCCAAGTGTCTGAACATGACTATTTCATGTGAATAAATTGAGTGTCAACTCAGAATATTTCTGTCTAGCATTGGTACAAAGGGAGTTTCTTTTTCTTTTTGTAGAATTTGACGTCTGTTCTACTTGATCATATTCATTGGTGATTCATCTAGTTACGGCTATCAGATGTGGTGAAGGTGTGAAAGCCAAATTAGGATTAAGGATACAAGTGATCAATCTCTTACTTGTCCTATCTCTATGGGATATCATAGAAAGATAAGGTCCTTGTAGCTGATCTTGAATAGTTGATTCTAATAGACTTGTCAATTTTGTTGGTTATTGATTATCTTGTATTGCTAAATGGAGGGTAATCCACCTCATGCAGTGGACTCCAAATCATGGTTTTGTTGTTGATGGTGTGTTGAACTCATAGTTCATATACAAACTGATATTCACAATTGCAGATTCCTGCATGACAAGGTGAAGCCCCAAGTTGTACACCGTGATATACGTGCAAGCAATGTCCTTCTTGATGAAGACTGTGGGTCTCATCTGATGGGTGTAGGCCTTTCCCAGTTTGTCCCCTGGGAAGTGATGCACGAAAGGACAAAGACAGCAGCAACCTATGGATACCTTGCTCCAGAGTTCGTGTATAGAAATGAATTGACAACAAAAAGTGATGTTTATAGTGTCGGTGTGTTGTTGCTAGAAATCATCAGTGGCGGACGACCAAGCCAGGCCATGGAATCTGTGGGTTGGTAGACATTATTTGAGTGGGTGACACCGCTAGTTCAGTCCCACAGATATGTTGAGCTTCTGGATCCTCTCGTTTCTGATATTCCAGAGGTTGAGGTGATACAAAAGGCCGTGGATCTTGTATATGCGTGCACCCAGCTTGTGCCGTCGGTTTGGCCTAGGATGTCACACGTTGTGCATCAACTGCAACAGCTGGGTCTGAGAGCAATATGCGAGCTGCCAAGAAGTGGTTCAAGCACCAGTGCCACATCGCCAACGTTGCCGTTGGAAGTAGAGTCACCTTGCTGATGGTAATCTACATACTCTTTATAATTTATCACGACTCATCGCTTAAAGGTGCCGTAGGAGTTAATTGCCACTTCGCCAAGATTAATTTACATAGAGGTTACAACTTATAAGACTCTTGTCACTTACAAGCTTCTTTAAAAGTTACTTGTATATGCAGCGCTTTAAATGTGATAGTATGTTATGCTGTGTATTATCCTAATCAATGATACTTAAGACTGTCAGCACTTAGTATTTTAGAAATAGCTATGTTGGGCACTTGGATCTATACCTGCGTCGGCCACTGGTTCCAAGTCTGAGTAAGATAAGCTTTAACTTCGATTCAAGTTTTACGACCATAGGAAGTGGAATTGGACAAACTTGGCCGTGGATTCTCTCTTGTGGTTCGATTAAACTGTGCTAATATTCTGCCCTGATGGTAGTCTCTTTTCTCTGGTTTTAGAATATTGAATATTACTGTTAGACTAATTCAAACTCCTGAGCTCTTGATGTTTTTTTTTTCTAAAGAAGTGTTTTCGCATCATATTTAAAACGAGAGATGAAGTTAAATCTATTTTAATCCTAGAAGTTCGGCATTAATGCACTATTCAAGAGCTCTAGGAGTTGAGGAGCTCATCATCAAAGTCAAAGCTACTTTTTCGGTCTGAGAACCAAATGTTAAACACATTTTTCCCCTAAAAGAAATCATGGTTCTCATCAATTTTGTTTTTTTTTAAAAATAATTATATGCTATTTTACTGAATATTAAGATAGTTGTTTTCTAACATGATCAACACTTTCCTGAACCAAGTTAAGCTCTATGGAAGTAGCCGGCAATGATACAGACGTCTTCTTGATTTCATAGACATCTAAATAAATATCAGATCTCAATTTCAGTAAATTAATGAATAATGTTTTTAAATGAATGATTAATCTAAAAACATTAGACTACTCGTTGAGGACGTTTTCGATTTATTTTAATTGCCTGTGAAACATTTCTGTGAAATCAGACGGATCACTCAAGTTAAATATCCAATACCAACTTTAAAAAAATTAAACTCTATTTTGGGCTAACAGAACAACTGTTTGATCGCGTTCATTTCACATTGTAATCTTAACCAAGACAAAAGGATTCATAAGCTAAAGTGAGAAGAAACTCTCGTGATCTCTCCTACCGTCCTGTTAAACATTTCATTTACATGTGAACAAGCGAGTTGGTTCGATCAGATGCAAGACACTACGCGCTCTTCTTTAAGCTTCCTCTCCACCACCGGATTGGTGCTGCATGGCATCAATTACATCGCCGTCTTCCATCTCAAGCTGCAAGGATCGAAACCGTTAAAAAGGGATGGCTTAGGGTACAGAATATGAGAATAAAATCTCAAAACTGCAGAAGCAATTTGGAAAGAAACATGTTTGATTTACTTCATTTGGCGTTTTCTCCCCTCGGAACTGACGACCGTCAAACAGGAAAACACCGTAGCTGATATTGACTGATACAAGATCGCAGTAGGCCTTCATCAGCTTCTGCAACTGAGTGCTCCGCTTGATCCTGAAGAAGACCTCATTTTCCTCCTAGGCCGCCAAAGGACCATTAAAATATAGCAAGATCGCAGTTACTAAACCATTAAGATCCCATTATCATTTAGAACCCTATTGTAAAATTTAAAACTTAGAATTCACTCATAATAGCAGAAGTCAATTTCCATATCAATGATAGTTAAAAGTAGCAAAATTTAAAATATGGGTTCATGCTAGAATTCCGATCTCTAATCAGAATAGTACTATATCTTTTAGCACACTTCAAAGCATTCTAAAATTTACTGGATGAGTTTAATTCTATAATTTCCTTTCACTTAGCTTATTTGTCTCAAATATAGATCCATATCAATTAGAAAGTCATTTAAATTTAAATTTAGAAACAAAAAATATCAAGCAACTAGATAATTAATGAATCACCTTTCTAATACTAAACTGAGTATTGCACATTAAATGAGAGTTTCATTGGCTGAGTCTATGTACACAAAATAGATAATCTCAATTTCTTTGTCTTTGGTGCCACTCCTCTTTTTTAATGCTAGTTTTCTAGTTGGTTTATATCTTCTTCTCTCGCCTTTGTTTAATTTCCTCCTCATGACCAAGGAACAAAATTGAGAGAATAGTCATAGGAAAACCAGACAGTACCATCAATTAGCACTTCTCCCCCTCCCCACACCCTCTCTATTTAATTCTTCATCTCCTCTTCATGTTGGCAATCAAAATTAAAGCATGTAAGTTGGGAAAATCTTCTTATTCGTTAGTTCTGAAGAATCTTGCCAAGCCAATGCTTATCTTGGTTGATACGACTTTTTACAAAAAAAAAAAAAAAAAAAAAAAAAGTATTAGCACAGGCACCAGTGACATTTATCCATGCAGATACAATTCTAGTATTGATCAACATCCAAAGCGAGACATTTTGGGCCAACCGATACACATTGAGACTAGAAACCCTGAAAAGTAACGGTGTGCCTTCCCCAACTCAAAATGTGCCAGTTCAATCTAATTGTTTCAGTGTGAAACAACAAACCGACAAGAAAGAAGGGGAAAAGAACACAACTTGGATTGTCATGCAATATGATGGAGGCCAACTCCAATTCTGTGCATGTCGTTGGCTGTACATCTAATTTCTAGTGTAAGACTAAGATTGATGCAATAAGGCTCTGCAGAGAAAGAAGTATAAATTGAAAACAATTATAACTATGGTGTAATTTTCAACCATCGAAGTGAATCATCCCTGCAGAGTTCAATCAATATTTGTAGATGCTAGATCTTTTTTCCCCCTCCAATTTATGATGTTTATATAAAAGTTAAGAAAGTTACTATTTCAATTTGGTTGATCGAAGTTAATCTGAAGAAATATACACCAGACTCCCCAATGGAATGAGACCCTTTGGAACATCTTGAGCTCAGTTGTTTTGTGCTCTGAATCTGCTCATATCAAACAAACAAAATATTGAAGAACAGAGATGTAATGGATCATTATCAACTTCATCATATGTGAAGTGATTATGAATCCATTTTACCACTTTAAAATAGTAACATGTAGGTGCAGTGAAGATCACAAAGCCAATGAGATCATAAAAAGAAAGAAAATGGAATTTTTTACATCATAAAACAAACACAGTAAAGGCTCCAAACCCTAGCGCAGGCGAATCAGAGAAAGCGGCACTGGAAGAAATCGAACCTGCCCCTTGACCTTGAGACTGATGTGGGCGTCCAGATCGGCCGTCTTCTCCTCCTCCTGCTGCTCCAACATGACTCGTCCTACTGCGGCCAAGTATCGAGCAAGAGGCGATCTTCCAGAGCTTAAGGTTCTCCGAGCTCTTCTTTTGTAGTGCCCAATCGTGGGCTTTATATATAAATTTTATATATAATATTTTCTTTTTCTTTTTAAAAAAGAGATAATCTTGATCGTTTTAAATTCATCAGATTACTCCTCCAAATATTGTTTTACTTTTCTTCTCACTGTGTAATATTTTCTCTAAATTTGTTTTACTTTTTACGTGGAAAATAGTCATTGTTAGGCAACAAGTCCGCTGAATTCATACCGGGAGCTTACAGTAAAATAAATTGTGGCAAACCGAGCAGTATTTCTACCGAGGATGAGAGGAGGAAGCCGACGTCTTCTGGGTCAAACAAGTCCGCTGCTTCCTGTGGAGGAGACGATTGCTTCTCCCATTCTTTCCTCACTCCTCATCGCCCAACTCCTCCGTGAGTAGATCTTCCTAGTGTGTATTCCCCGATTTACTTGTCGATTTTTCGCCTTCATCCTTTTATGGTCTCCCATGGAAGCAGAGTTTTAGGGCAACTCATCTTCCTGTGGTCCAGGAGCGGCTGTAGGAGCCTATTGGAATCAAGGAGGACGCGTTTTTAGTTCCCTCGATCTATTTCCGGGCCGCTGTTTTGGGGATCTGAAGGCGTGGAGATGGCGGCGGTGAGTTTTTTTTTTTTTTTTTGGATTTTTTTTCTTCTTCTTTTAGCTCGTTTTACCTCCCTTCTTTATCTCTTCGAGCTACAAGAGATGAGGAAGTTATGATCTTTGAGATTCTGTATCAATTATGTTTGTTGATGTTTCGAATTTGCTTTTAGGGATGAACTTGGTATGTTTGTCTGATAATTGATGTCTGCCTCTCCATCTCTATTCTCTACTGTGCAACAGAAGGCTTCTAGATATTTGGTTGCCGCAGTGTAATACAAGGTTCGATGAGTAATTTGGAATGCCAACATATCTTAATTTTAAAGTTGTTGATTCCGACCAAAAAAAAAAAAGGCGAAACGCTCGCCCCCAGCGCCCCCGCCAGCCCGCCCCAGGACCAACACGGAGGAGGTAAATCACGGTTATCACTGGTGTAGTGAGGCGCCTGGGGTCGAGGGAATTAATGCCAGCAGACCAGGGTTTTATCCCCGTGCGCAACTGGCGACCCTCGAACCTGTGACCTCGACCAAATCGGCCAGGCGCCTTACCATCCGATCCAGCCCGTGGGGGCAAAGTTGTTGATTCCGAGATCGTATGACAAGAAGGCTCAAATTGTTTGGAAAGGTCGGGCTTAATTTGGTATGAGTCACACACATTTTGGGATTTCTTTAGGAGCTAGAGGGTCGGTATTGCATATAACGTTTTATGTGGAAGGTGATGCCTTTTTATTGTAGTACTATAATTCTCTCAATTCTAGTTGTTTTTTCCGTTTTTTAGGCGAGTTGGCTGAAAATTTTTATCAGAATGTGCATTGAACGCAATGCTTGTTGAGTTGATTCATTTGCACTCTTTTTTTCTGGGTAATTTTGACTTCCATGAATCTGGTAGGAATGATCAATAGTTTTTTTAGCAAGAATTCAAATGGCAAATATAAGTCAGTGTTCCTCAGACTGTAATGTAGTGTTAACAATTGTGACATTGCGGTTAAACAGTCACATATATATCATGGTGATACATATTTGGCATGGTTTTTGGAAGTTTATGAGATGATTCATCTAGTACTACCAAAGCTCCTTTTTTTTTATCATTCATATTATGAACTCGTTGACTTTCTGCAGCTATTTTGTTAGGTTAATTGCTTATACTCTATCTTGGAAGCTGGAAATAGACTTAAAGGTGAGAAATACTTTATTGGGATACCTCAATGGATAGTCAACCCAAATCACATGATAGTCTTCAGAAGTTTGTGTTATAAGTCAACTGTTAGACGTCTACTGCTAAAGTTATTTCTTTGTGTTCATATTGTTAAGTCGTTGACTTTCAGCTTGGTCTTGCAGACTGGAATTAGACTTGAGGAAATAGATACTTTATTGAGCACCTCAATTGACAGTAAACTCTAAGCACATATTTTCTGATCAGTGAATGTAGGTCATTCCAATATTTAAATCCAGTTTATTTTTTCCTACTAGTGTTTTTAGTTACAGCTGATTGTGCTCAAAAGGTGTCTTTCCAACCTTCATCATCAATCCTAATGAACATTATTCAATATCTTTCTATAGTGTTTCTTCTAGCAAGAAGGATGATCATCAAAAATTCAATCATCTATGTTGACGGGCGGTTCATATTTGAGTGAAGGCCAATGTGAGGGACGTCATAGAAGAAAAATTTGTTAAGGTTTTTTCTAACAGAATTATTTTGACACTATTCATAGGGATCATTGTAAACCTATTGTAGAATCAAGAGAATAATGTGTATTCTCTTGTGTAGAGAGAATTGTAATAAAGCGTCAACCGTTTTGTGGAGTAGGCACGCCGCCAAACCATGGTAATTCTTCTTCTTCGTGTTTACTCTCTTTTGTGTGTCTTTGTCTCGTTGCTCTATGCGATCTCTTTCTCTCTTCCTCTTCTTCCGCGTAAGAGGTTGAGAGGTGTTGTCCCCATCTTGCACAACAATTGGTATCAAAGCGAGATTTTAGTGGATTTCTTCAATATGTCGGGGATATCTTCTGCGAAGTTTGATATGGTGAAGTTTGAGGGAATCGGGAACTTCGAATTATGACAAGGAGGGTCAAGGACTTGTTGGTGCAACAAGACATGGTGAAGGCGCGAAGAGATAGGAAACTGGAAAGCATGAAGAAATCAGATGATGTAATGTATCATGTCATGGACATGGAGTCATTGGTGGCAGTTTGGCAAAAGCTAGAAAGTCGGTACATGTTAAAGTCATTAACAGACAAGCTGTATCTTAAGCAGAAATTATTCGGGCTGAAGATGATAGAGGGAGCCGATCTGAGCCAACACATCAACGTATTCAACCAGATTGTGAGCGATCTGAAGCGGGTTGATGTGAAGATCGAGGATGAAGACAAGGCGTTGGTCTTCCTAAATTCTCGACCTTCATCTTCTACGCACGAGAATTTGATTACTACTTTGATATGGGATAAGGAAACTCTTAAATTGGAGGAGATCACAAGTGCGTTGCTAGGTTTCATCAAAGGATGAAAACAAGCGATGAAGTTTCTCAGGGAGGACTTGTGGTGAATAGTAACCAAGAGTGTGATAGCAACGAAACTCGGTATTGATCGAGCAACAACAACAACAAGGCCTGTTCTATGTCGACAAAGAAGAAAGTGATCACGTACTACAAGTGTGGAGGCAAAGGTCATACGAAGAAAGATTGTCCAGAGATAAAGAAACATATTGTAGAGAATAAAGGTAGTTCGACAAAGTTTGCAAACATAGTTGAAAAAAAAAAATTCAGAAAGCAATGATGGAGATATGCTATCAGTTATGTTGAGTTCGAACTAGTTGACAGATGCATGGATCTTAGACTATACATGTTTATATCACACGACTCCAAACAAAGAGTGGTTTGACACCTATAGGGTAGTGAATTCTGGTTCAGTGTTGATGGGAAATGATGTGTCTTACGGAGTCATCAGCATAGGAAACATTAGAATCAAGATGTTTAATGGTGTGATCAGAACTTAATGTGGTGTTAGACACATACCAGAATTAAGAAAGAATTTGATCTCACTAGGCACACTGGATGATATTGGTTGCAATTACAAATTAGTGAACGTGGTAATGAAGGTCTGCAAGGGAGCTTTGATGGTAATAAAAGGACAAAAGGTAACAGGGAACATATACAAGTTGATAGGGACTACAATTGTTGGTGGAGTTGCCTCAGTTGAGTCGCCTCGATGGAGTCTGAATTAGAAAGTACTGTCTTGTGGCATATGTGGTTAGGGCATATGAGCGAACGTGGGATCCTAGAACTTTACAAGGGAGATTTGTTGAAGGACGTCAAGACGTACAAGCTTGAATTCTATAAATTTTGTATTCTTGGAAACAAAGCAAAGTGTAATTCAAGACGGCAACATGCAGGACAAAGGGGATTTTAGACTATGTACATATGGATCTTTGGGACCAACCAATGTAGAATTGGAGGGCACTTATATTTTGTGAGTTTTACTGATGATTACTCACGAAATGTCTGGGTACACTTCATGCGTTATAAGTTAGAAACTTTTTTGAAATATAAACCATGGAAAGAAATCTCATGTTGTATTGCCCGAAACGGACGGAATTTACTGATAAAGGACCGGCACCGGCATCGGACGCGCACCAATTTTGCATGCACCATCGCGTGCGTCACGCATGCAAAACAGAAGGAAGAAGCGAGGAAGATCAAATCGATTTAGGGATGAAGACTTACCTGGAAGCATTGGCAAGGCGAAGGCGGCGGTGGCGGCAGCGAGGCGACGGTGAGGCGGTGGCGATCACAGCGAGCGAGAGGGGCGGGTGAGAAGCCGAATCGAGAAATAAGAGAGGAAAAGTTAGGTTTTATTAAAACTTTAAATTATATATAATTTTTAATTATTTATTATATAAAGTATAATTAAGTATTATATAAATTAATAATAATTAAATAAATTGTTAATTAATTAATATAATTATAATACATAATTTTATAATTTTTATTTAAAATATAAAAAATAAGGTCCAAAATAATATATAATTATACAATTTAAAATACTTTTAAAATCAAACTTTAAGTTTTTTTATAAATTAAAAATAGATTAAAATTTTATAAAAATATTTAAAATAATTTTATGATTTTATAAATAATTCTAAAAAATTTAATTGTTAAAAATTAAAATATATATAAATTTTTTAAATAAATTTAATTTTAGAATGCAATATAAACTACATGTATATAAACTATAATATTTAATATATATTCTTTAGAATATTTATAAACTATAATTACATAAATATATTATATAAATAAATAAATAATATAATTATTATATTAAATTAGGATTAATTTATATAATTATTATAGATAATA
This sequence comes from Boesenbergia rotunda, assembly GCA_024364735.1. Taxonomy (NCBI): domain Eukaryota; kingdom Viridiplantae; phylum Streptophyta; class Magnoliopsida; order Zingiberales; family Zingiberaceae; genus Boesenbergia; species Boesenbergia rotunda. Next base: position 377,936 of record JAGFNQ010000316.1, on the reverse strand, counting down.
TTTTTTTTTGATCTTATAATCAAAATTGATTTGAGATTTGGAACCAATATTAACATACTTAACTCTGTATTTATAGATTCTTTCTTTCTAAACATGTGATTTATATTTTTATTAGAAGTTTTGAGAAAATTATGTTGTAAGTTACACTATATATATATATATATATATATATATTGAAACCGTATTGGCACGATACGATACGATACTGAAATTGTGTCGTTTCGGTCTGGACCGAAACCTCGGCACGGGTTGAAATTTTAAATTTTGGTTTAAACTATGGAAAATTGAAGTGGAGAATCAAACACGAATGAAAATCAAATGCTTTAGGTCAGACAATGAGACTGAGTACACGAATTAAAAGTTTCAGGAATTTTATGAACAACATAGGATAATGAGATATTTCTAGATTTGCAGGTCACCTCAGCAAAACGGTGTGATAGAAAGATTGAACAGGAAAAAGTATTGAGAAGGTAAGATGTCTCAGGCTGAATGCAGGACTAGCAAATAATTTCTTGGCAGAAGCGGTTTACAATGGCATGTTATCTTATTAATAGATCATCAAGGGCAGCATTAGAAGGTAAATTATCAAAGGAAGTATGGGCAGAGAATCCACTAGCTTACTCTCATCTTCTAGTTTTTGGATACCCAGCCTATATGCACATATCTAGTGAGGAAAGATTAAAGTTAGATGCGAAGACAAAGTAGTGCATTTTTTTGGGTATCAGAAAGAAGATAAAGGCTTCAAACTTTGGGATTCTAAGGCAAAGAAGGTGGTGATCAACAGAGATGTAGTGTTTGATGAGAATGTCATGATACAACGTACTCTGGAAGAAAGAAAGGAAACACCACGATAAGGAGAAAGTTATTGTGCGGGCGGAGCTAGAGACTCATTACTCCGATAATTCTAGCTCAGAGCACGCGGAGCATCACACTATAACTGGTGGTAGAACGAGACGTCATAGTCACCCACCAGATACGGAGACCCTATATCTTTTTAAGAGGCGGTACACTGCTCTGAGAAGGACAAACGGATGAGTGCTATGGAGGAGGAGATAGAGTTGCTGCATGAATATCAAACGTGGGATTTAGTGGAGCTTCTTAAGGGAAAATGAGCTATAGAGTGTAAGTGGGGTGAATTAGTGGAGGATCGTTAGCAGGCCGACAAGAGAGGGTGAATTGTCCTGTCAGTTAGAACTAGATCTTTTGCAAATTCTAAGCAAAACAAATTAGTTTATGCAATTAAAATAAATAAAATCATAAACAACAACTAAAAAGGCGAGGCTAAGATTTACTTGGTTGCAACCGGGGCGGTTGCTAATCCAAGGCAGTTGAAAGCTCCACTAAAAGATCTTGGTTGTAGACGGAGAAGCCTCTAACAGACATTGGAAAGCTCAAAAAAAGACTAGGAAAATAAAGTACAGTTGTTGATGTTTAATCCTAGATTTTAGGGACTATTTATAGCTCGAAAATTAAAGTGAACATTGTACTGATGTGGACGTGATCTAAGGCGTCTCAGATTGGATAAAACTTTATCCACGCGCCAACGTTCACTAGTTATAACTTTTTGTTTCGAGGTGCCTTAAATTGGATCTGAGGCAGCTCGGGTTCAAACGGAGGCCCCTTAGTTCAGTTTTTGCGCAAAGCTGAAACATTCAGCTGAGGCGCCTCCCAAGTCAACTGAGGCACCTTAGTTGACCATTTGGTAAAAGTCAGCACCTGACATTCCTCCTTTTGTCCGCTTGGGTGATTTCTGGCCAACCAGAGTTAGGCTCACCCGAACTCGATTCTAGTCTTTGCCTCAAATGGACTTCCTCCTGGCTTCTCGTCTCTCAGACATCGCGCGCATCCTTCTCGCTCCACGCGTGTACTCTTCCGTAGACTTCCGCGTCCCTTGGATGCATCGAGCCCGTTGGCTCCCTTCCTGTGTTATCCTTTACGTTTGGTGTGTCTTCTGCTCGACTTCCTGCGCTCCTAAGCTCCTGCACAGTTGGACACAGGGATCAAAATACACCAAGACCTAACTTGACTTGGTTGCTCACATCAAAACTAACCCAGGGCACTTACACTACGAAGTTGGAGTATATGGTAGCAGCTGAAGTAGCGAAGAAAGCTTTACGACTTACAAGGCTGCTTAGAGAACTGGACATTCAACAGGTGAAGTCAAGTTGTTATGCGATAGTCAGAATTCTATTTATTTAGTGAAGAATCAAGTGTATCATGCGAGAACCAAACACATTGATATGAGATTTCACAAGATCAAAGAGCTTATTGCTTCCGAGAAAATTTAACTTGAGAAGGTTCACACAGCAGACAATGTTATAGACATATTGACAAAGCCAGTGACCGCAGAAAAGTGCTTGAACTTAATCCATGTTTCTAGATGCAAGAGGAAGGAAGCCCAAACCCAAAGTTTCAAGTGGAGTTTTGCTCAGATACTCATGTTCTTTGAAGGGGATAAATATTCTCTAAGGTGAAGATTGTTGACGGATGACCCATATATGAGTGAAGGCCAATGCGAGGCACGTTATGAAAGAAAAATATGTTAAGGTTTTTTCTAGGAGAATACTATAACAAAATTCTGTTATGGTCATTGTTGTAAAAGTCGGCGCCTAGGCCCGCCTAGGCGCCGACTAGGCGCTAGGCGGCACCCCACCGTGGTGCCGCCTAATGCCGCTTAGCGCCGCCTAGCACCGCCTAGGGGCTGATTAGGCGCCGACTAGGCGCTAGGCGGTAGTCCTCCGCCCGACTACCGCCTAGCGTTTTTTTCAACCTTGGTTATGGTTTTTAATAACAGAATTCTATTACGGTTTTTCATAACAGAATTCTATTACAGTTTTACTGCGTTTAGAGTTTAGGCACTATTTATAGAGATCATTGTAAACTTATTGTAGGATCAAGAGAATAATGTGGATTCTCTTATATACACAGAATTCTAATAAAACTTCGGCAGTTTTGTGGAGTAGGCATGCTGCCGAACCACGATAACTCTCTTCTTCTTCTTGCTCGTGTTTGCTCTCACTTGTATGTCTTTATTTCGATGCTCCGCACGATCTCTTTCTCTCTTCCTCTTCTTCAGCGTTAGAGATTGAGAGGTGTTGTCCCTGTTTTGCGCGACAATCTACTTTCATCCCTTTCTGTATTTACGTACATAACCATTTTGATGAGTGAAGGGGTTTAAATTAAGTTCGTTGTTATATCTGATATGTGTGTGAAGTTGTGTAGGATCTACCATATATACAAGTTGACTTGGTGTGTCCAAAGTGGTTGATTGTTGTTAGGAACCCAAAATTCAGAATAGAGGAACACATAAAACACAGAATTTTATTAAGGTTAACACAAACAATCTAGTAAAGGAAACTCTCTACCAGCCAAAGTCAATGCTTTTCTTCAGACAATAATTCCTCCATATCCCCCCTCTAACTTCCCACAAACTTATAACCACACATACTTTAAAACATACCAACATAACTATCACAAAGATATAATTGACCCCAAAAACATAAACTGTCACTATATATTAATTTTGTCCCTCTTAGAATATACAAGTCATGTTTTGGGTTTGTTTCCCTCATGATCCAACGTGTTTCACCTATGATCCAATACTTGGTCCACATCTGGAATTTGGTTCCTATCAATAGCTCAATGGTTCGAGGTCCATGGAGATCGAAGAAGTATAGTGCAAACATTTGAGGACCATAGAATAAGGAGTATTGAGGCATGGTAGAGCCGAGGAGGTGAATAATGTCAGCGAAGGTATGAAGGATGACACAAGGAAGAGCTGAGGGTTCTATGCATTTGAGAGACAAGTAGTTTGACATGAGAAGACTTCAAGGGTTGGAAAGGCTTCATGAGAGATGTGAGTGGAGTGACCTATATACAAGGGACAAGACTAGATACCAACTTAGGTGGACTCTGTTGGTATACAATCAAAATCCCACATTGGAAAGACATGGAAAAGATCATGGGTTTAAAAGGATGCAAGATATCTCTATTGACATGAGATCTTTTGGGAAGAGCCTAAGAATAAAATCATGAGGGCTTAGACTCAAAGTGGGCATTATCATGCTATTATGGAGATATGCGAATCCTTCGGGTTTAATAAATGGTATCAGAGTCATGATCCAGATCAAATGTCATGTGGAGTGTCCTTGAACGAAGTTGAAGGAAGACTCGAAGCAGGTCAAGAGTGATCGGATACGCGCGGGGAGGCCCGGACCAGGTCAAAAGTGATCGGATGCGAATGCTCGTTGGGAGGCCTGGAGCATGTCAAGAGTGATCAAATGTGGATGCTCGTAGGGAAGGCTCGAAGGTCTGGAGCAGGTCAAGAGTGACCAAATGCTTACGGGGAGACCCGAGCCATGAGAGTAATGGTGGTCCTTCATATGAGGGGAGGATTGTTGGGATACAATCAAAGTCCCACATTGGAAAGACATGGAAAAAATCATATATTTAAAAGGATGAAATATATCTCCATCGGTATGAGGCCTTTGGGGTAGAGTCCAAGAACAAAATCATATGGAATTAGGCCCAAGGTGGACAATATTATGTCATTGTAGAGATATGCAAATCCTTCGGGTTCAACAAACTCAACCTTAGAGGTGGTCTTAGTTAGGGTGCTAGTTTACTAGTATGGGAAGCCAGTTGATTGGCGGGTGAGAAACTCAATACCCAGTGTTTTAGGGTATTATAGTTTGACTAGTTGACTCGTGTGGAATCTGATAGGGTATGGCTTGGCGGGTTTCCTAAGCGAATACTTGGTCGTCCTTGAGAGACCTCTCCATGTCTACGGATTAAAAAATTATCTGAATGGAGACCCGTCTCCCAAACGACCATCTCGTCATCGTATCGATCGGTTCGAATTACAACTTAGCCCGCGGAAAAAACGACGAGTGGATCGCTAGTTTTTGTGTTTATTATCAGGGTCCAATAATTAATTATCAACCATTAATTAAACTAATAATTAAACATGATAACTAATTATTTCATCACATGAAATGATAAGAAAATCAAAGGAGTCATGGAAGAATTTATACCTTCCGTTACCTTACGATCTTCTACCGTATGACCCTCCCCTCTTGGACGTCGTGTGGGCGACGATCTACCAAGAACCGTGGTCACCAAGTCGATCCCTTCTCCTTGTGCCAACCAAGCCCTAACCAAAGGGATGCCGCCGGCCACTCCAAGGAAGAAGACAATCCGAACACAAACCCTACTACTCCTTTCCTGCACCGTCGGCGCCTCATCTTCTTCTCCACAGCAACTTCCTGCGAGCAGCATGTCTTCTTCTCCAACGTGAGCACGAAGCCTGAGCAAAACAACTTTGCTGCCTTAAGCCAAGTTGCTCATGCAACTTGCCAACCTTAAGCAAAGTTGCGGCAACAACTTAGCTGCCTTATGCAAAGTTGCTGAGCAACTTTGCAACCTTGAGCCAAGTTGCTGTTCTGTTGGAGAAGATGTTGTTCCGTGGATGAAGATGCTGTGAGCAGCCATGGACTACCGTGAACCACTTCTCCACATGGATGAGGTTGCTGCCTTCTCCATCGGAAGGTTGCGTGCTGTTGTGAAATTGCTCACGATTGAGCCGCTTGAGCTCTGCTCCCAGAAGTTACGTGAGCAACTTGTGTTGCTCACGCTTTGGCCGCTTGAGCACTGCTCCTTTTGAGCAGAACAGAAGTTGAGTGAGCAACTTGTGTTGCTCACGCTTTGGCCGCTTGAGCACTGCTCCTTTGGAAAAAGACGGCGCCGCACACCAAGAGGGAGGGAGAGAGAGAGAGAGAGGAGGAGAGGAGAAACTTAAGGTTTTCTAGTGCTCCATTGGATCCTTAGTTTCATGCCACCATGAGGTATATATAGGGCTACGATAGGGACCATGAGGAGGAGTTGGGTTTTGGCCTACTATGGATCCAAACCCGATCCATTAATGAAGATCCATTCCACTAAAGGATCCTCATTGAATTACCTCACCAACCCCCATATTTTCATATGAGCTCTACCTATTATGAGTACATCCATCTCCTCGTGTTTAAGATATCGAATGCCTGTCGATTAATTTAAATTACTGACAATTTTAATTAATCAACTTCTAACTCCTTGACTAGTACCACTCAACCTTATCATCATGTTGGATCAAATCCACCTGTGGGGTTTAACATGATGAACCTTATGAGCTCATTAAGGGGACATCATCATCCCGACTCACCAGGACACGGATTCCATCAATAATCAACAGCACACCATATAATTAATATTATTTCTCAACTTACCGAGCCTATCGATTTAACAGAATAAATCTATCCCATTGGTAAATCAAAGAAATAAAATACTAAATATACATGCCCGTTATTATATCGGGATTTAGAGATTGTACTCCATAATAATCCGAGGTTCGATCCAATTATAAAGTCAGTACAAATTGGATCACCTCTATTTTGGTCCTGCTCAATGCACACAAATTACACTAGTGTAATTCTATGGTTAAGATAAATCACACCTAATTACACTACAACCATCCCAATGGTTTGTCCAACTCCATCTCAGTTGTGAGCCTCTACTTATACTCTACAAGAGACTGATAATATGATCTTCTGTGCGTCACCACACACCATGTTATCTACAATGCAAAGCATGAGACGGTTATGCACGTACTAATGTAAACATGCATCAGTGTTGTTGTGATTCTCTTTCAAAATGTGGATGTCCATACAGAAAAGGCAAGACTTTTAGTATACATCCTAATAGAATCCATCTAGCTAACTCTCGGATGAGTCGATTGATGAACCAGTTATTTGATTAATAAATCAAAATCCCAAGTTGGTGTGTTTCGAGTATTGATGGTTTGGATGAGTTTGACTGATTTGTAAGATTTAGTCAATTGATGACTCGGACAATCTGGCAAATTAACCAAATCAATTGAGATTTTTTGGGTTGATTGCAGAATGTGTTTTACACAACTTAGCAATCCATTAAGACCGGTCAATCCATTAACGTTAAGTCTAGTCGACAACTGGCTCAAACAGAGCCAAATATGGAAGAAGCAACAAGAAGATTCAGATAAGATACAATAGATCCGTTGACTGATGACAACCGCCTTATCTTAACAACAAGATAAATTTGAATTCAAGAAGGCTATAATAGGAGTTAGACTAACACTCAAGTGCAAACAATGATAATATTCTGCTACTCTACTCTAAAAAGCTTCATTATATTTCTTCTCGTTTTTGTAATTCCTGTGAATATTGAAATGTAAATGGTTTCTCCACCTCCGATGTTGCCAAAAAGGACAAACTATAGAGGTGTTTTCAGGAGTGATCCATTTAAAGGATAATAGTATATATAAAAAAAAAATGATGAACCAGGCAGCAGACAAATTGAACCTGAGGTGATCGGCCCGGCCCCACGGAAGTTTCCCACCGGTCACCAGGGTAAATCGGGAAGCGCTCGCGGTGGCAATCTAGAAGCCCAGCGTCCCAGGGTTCGCGCCCCATTTGGAGGAAAAATTCCTGCAAAATGCGCCGTAGCTAGGGATCGAACCGTGGATGCCTGGGTTAACAACTAGGTACCTTACCGTTGCACCATACCCCGGGGGCTAAAGGATAATAGTATATAGACTAGGAGCTTAGTGGTTGCCAAACCATATTAAACCATTGTGTCATATCCTTTGCCTTTTTGTGTCTATTAATTTCCATTGCATTATTTCTTGAATACTAACATCACAAAAAGGTGGTATTCACCCCCTCTACCATTAGGGGTGAGCAAAATCTCAGTTAAGTCAAAATAACCAACCGAACCAATTTAATTCGGATATTCATTCGGTTAATTCAGAAATTCATTTTTTTAAAAAAATTTGGTTATTTTGGTTTATTCATTTCTTATAAAATTCAAAATTCGGTTAAATTTAACTGGCAACAGTCAACTAATGGGTTATTTTTTAGTTGACTGCTGGTCCACGTTTGTGAGTTGTGATAGTTTGAAGAAACATGTAGTTGAGTGGCATAGTTGACTGTCCACATATCAATATAAGGCAGCATCAGTCAATAACGAATCGAATTAATCAATTTTATATTGATACAATTGGTTCGGCTTTAGCGGCAAACTTCAGTCAGTTCGGTTTGTCCAAAAATAATTTAGTTAGTTTGGTTTGGTTTTAACTGAGTGCTCAGCCTTATCTACCATACCAATCGTCGGCGAAACAAACTGTGCGTACTAGAATATCGTGTCATGGCAATAAATGGAAGGAGTTCATGCTAAGTATTATCAATGGATGATTTTCTTCTTTTTGGAATAGACTAGTGTGAAGTCCCCCTTCAGGTTTGATCATATGAAAAAGTGCCTTTTTGTTTGCACACAAATCTAAAGGATTTGTGCATGAATCAAACATTATTTCTTTCCCTTTTTGATTTAACAACACTAAAGCTACAATTTGGTAGCACCTAAAATATACTTTGATATCACCTACAATATACTTTGTTAGAGCGTATATTAAAATTTGATAGTAATAAAGTTTGGTAACATTTATGATATAATTTAATAGCATCAATAATCTGACTTGATATCTTTTAAGATGCATTTTTAGTTGTACCTATGATACAATTTGGAAGTATTTAAAAAATAATTTGGTAGCACCAACATTTACTTTAGTAGCTCCTCGTACAATTTAGTAGCACCCATAATACAATTTTTTGTAGAACTTGTTGCAACACAGTCTACTAGCATTTTGGATTATGCACACAAAATAGTGCTTTAAGATTTGTTCATAAATCCACTTCAGGAATCATTTGCAAATAAAGAAGCACGCCTTCGTATGATCATGCATAAAAGGGGCCTTCATAAATGATTAGCCAGGTTGGGTAACGTTGAACCTGAAGCGATCGGTCCGATCCCACGGAAGTTTCCCGCCGGCCGCCAGGGTAAATTAGGAAGCGCTTGTGGCGGGCGGTTCGGAAGCCCAACATCTCACAGTTGCGCGCCTCATTTGGAGGAAAAATTCCTACAAAATTCGTTGTAACTAGGGATCGAACCGCGATTGCTTGGGAGACAACTAGTCACCCTTCCACTGCTCCATAGCCCCGGGGGCATGAAAGGGGCCTTCATGTCAGTGATATCCTTTGATTTGGGTTGAAAAAATAATAATTGCAATGCTTTTCACATTGCAATACTTGTTAGGGGCTATATATTGATATGTTTCCTGATTGATCTCTATCTAAGTGTGTACCGACAGTAAAATTAATGCTATTGAATTATGTTGCAATGTCTAAAATTGTTTAGTCACTTATTAAAACTTAAGTCTCTTGTCAGTAACCAACTGCTTTCAAAGGCTCACAGTAAGTTCTTCTAAGATTGATTCCTTGCCCCAATGTGGTGAACCTCATAGCTAGTTGGTTGTTAAGTTAAGCATTCTCCAGGGCACTTGTTTCGTTGATTCTTGAGATATTTCCAAGCTCGTTAACTTGTTTTCTCTATAATTGATTCTGCATTGGTAATGCTCTTCATAAAGCTAGCTTCCTCCCGATAGATATAAAGCACATTTTCATTCTAAATGTGGATGAGATTAAATATGTTCATATTTATCAGATTGCCCGTTGTAAATTTTATTAACGTGAATTTTTATTGTTTGCAGCTGAATTCCCATCTTCCAGAACTTGGTAACTAGGTAGGCTGGTAATGCTCCCCTTGAACACCATTTTAAGGTTGTACACAAGAGTAGAAGCTAAGGGAAAGCAAACGTACTGAACAGTCCTTTGGAATACCCTGAAGCTTTGCACACTAATATGGAGCCCCCAAATTCCATGGATGAATCCCATCAAATCTCCGGGTCACCATTACGTCAAGGTCCTGAAGGTCCTGTTCCTCATAGAGTCACCACGGAGTCTCCTCTTCAAGGGCAAGGGTATCAATTGACCTCTAGTGAGCATAAGAGGGGCGGAAGAACAAGTGTTGGATCAGAGGATAGAGTTGAACGCTCTCCACTTCATCCTCATCAAGTGAAAGCTGCAAGTAGAACTGATGCATCATCTCCCTTCAGGGGTTCTTCAGAAGGTGGTAATGCAGTTATTATTGTATAAAATATGAAATATTTAATGTGCTAGAAAAAAGGTAGGGTTACCTTAATTCATCAAGTACTCGATATGTGAAAACTTGTGTTTAAGGAATGTTTAGGCATTTTCCTTATGGCCCAATTTCCTACGAATGGGGGAACAAGAGGCTGCGGAAAATTTTCCCAGCTTCGTCACATATTCCTTCTGCACAAAACAGACGAAGATTCATGATTCAAAATTATATATATATATATGGATTTGGAGGTCGGAAGTTATCGCTAAGACAAGGTAGAGTTTATTTCTTCTTCTCTCTTTGAAATAAAGAGAGTGATTAAATAATGTTCGTTACTGAAACTCTATGAATACACATGATGGTATTAAAAAATTAACGAATTAAATCAATGTTAAATTCCTAGAGATCAAATATATCCTGATGGTCGCAATTTTTTTTATTTGATTCCGAGTTATGATCACAAATTAATTGACAAGTCAAGGTCTTAACAAAGGTAAATGAAAGATTGGAAGCCATAATATTTGTTATTGAACACAAATCTCTAATACTTGCTCTGAATATTGCAGGTACATCGAGAATGAGGACGGGCGGTCGAGGCGATGAAACAGTATAGTCCTCTCTTCCGACAACCTATTCTTTAGTAACAAAGAGTAAGTTGTATTTATTAACACACTATTATTTTGAACAGCCAGACAAAGGGTCATCTGTACCGAAATTTGGTGAGTGGGATGAGAGCAATCCTGCTTCAGCTGATAGTTTCACAGGAATATTTGAGAAAGTGAGGGAGGAGAAAAAGCATGGTCCGGCAAAACCTCCCATGATATCTAATGATATTATCTATGTGAATGATCGTGATGGTGGTGGGTCTACGGTAAGCACTCTTATCTTGTGTTTCAACCTTGGTACGTGATCTCATTGGATGTTGTCATTGTGAAGCTCGTCTAGTTTGGTTCTTGTTCATTATTTCTATGTTAATGTATATAGTTTTTTCATATCATTGCAGCATTTACGTTTGCATTTAGTTCACACCGACACACTGGTGATAAAGTTTGTGTTGGTGACATTGTTGGTTATACTTTGCTGTAACTTTTAGTCAATATCTCTCACTATGAAAATGGAATCATCTAGTTGGATTAACTTAAATTGTTTATGTAAGTAAAAATGGCAAGACATTCACGAAACTACAAACTTAGCAGCATTAAGATACGAGTATATTGCTTGCCAGTCTCGAACTGTTACTATGTGTGGTAAACAACTTTTATGTACTCCAAAAACAAGCTACTGAGGTAAATGGAGTACAAATGATGTATTCCTCGTTTTTTATTACCTAGTTTCTGATTATGATCGAGAGTTTGAATTCGCTAGGGTGCTTAATTCTGATACATCTGTTTTTTTTTCAACAGAGTTGTTGCTTTTGGTGGGGCAAGAAGTAGACAGATCTTGAAAATGAATCATTACTGCCAGACCGCAAACTGTGAATATCCCTACTCTACTCCAAATAGTCGGGGTTCATGGCTTGTTGTTGTATATGGTGAATGTGTTTCGAAGTTGTTATTGTACGACATACTGTGCATGAGTACCAGGATATATCCAACATCTCTTTTTAATTATTTGGGCCCTCTCTGATGAAGACATTGTATTATAACCTATTTGAGATTCTTTAAGATGTGCATGGCAAGTGTGGTGAAGAAGAGGGCCTTATGTGTATTGGATATATGCTTTGTTCTTTCCTTGATCGGAACATGATCATCTAAGACCATTTGTGGACTTGTGAAATCTCCGCCTCTCTTATTATCATGCTATAAATCGCGCCCACTTCATGATTTCTTGAATAAAGATGGCATCTAGATGCAATCTTTTTTTTTTTATATAAAATGTGTTTGTTTAGGTGCATTTTTCTTTGAATTATATTCGTCATTTTTTTATGAATAGGTGATCCTGACCTAGGTCATTTTCGACACTGCCAGACCTGTTCTACTGGCACAAGTTTGTGTTGCTCTCAACATGACTCGGTTCGTGCTGGAGCTGTTACTGCACTAAGCTTGGTGATTTAATGTTTGAGTTACACATGACTCAAACTCGTTCAATATTCAAGAAGCATAGAGGTTCACATCATCAAAAGCAATGTTAGTGGTGGCAGTATTGCAATGGATTCTTTGTTCATATTCGGCATATTAATTCCCTATTCTGCAATATTGGCCTATTGCAATGGAATTTGAGAGGAGTCGGGGAAAGAAGCTCCGGGAAGAAAAGAACGAAGGGGATATAATCCTTATCTTGGTAAGAGTAATTTTATACAAGGTAGCCCAGTCTTCTAAGCTCTTACTCATCTCAAGTAGCGTATTCTTCCCCATTTGATTTTTACTCTCCTTTATGTACTAATTACTATTTGGATTAGTAATCAGCCGTCATAATAATTTAATCTGAAGATGAACTATAAAAAAATATATGGGATAGATATTATCATCTTTTGCCATGGAATAAAGGGGTGGTCATAGAGAAGTTAAATAAACCGGGATTTAGGATACACTGTGCAAAGTAATGGGTGCCGAAAGGACTCAGTAACGCGCCAGGCATTCAAGGGACGAGGAAATTGAAAAACTCTAAGTTTGAAACTATATTGTCCTGAAACCTAAACACTAAACAATTTGCTTTTGGAGAATGATAAAAAAGCTTGACAGTTTCTTGCGCCATTGTATGATAGCAGTCAAATTAAAAACATTATTTTAACTAGAAGTCAACTACAGAAGGAGAGGAAAGAATGAAACCAAAAATAAAAAGTCAAATGAGAGTCGCCGAACATTAGGAGCTTGTGACGATGAATCAAGTGGAAGAAGAAATAATTCTCCATGATTTATTTCCATTTATAACTTAAAAATATAATATGAAAAATATTTGAGATAAATACGATCATCTTTTCGGCAACTATTTGAATTTGTAACCTTGCTTTGTTTGGAGGATACATATCAGTCCGCGGAATGGTGGATGACGCGGGTTAATTTGGGATATTTTTATTTTGTTCGGAAAAATAATTTCGTTCGGATGACGAAAATATAATTTGTGCGGTATAAAGAAGGTTCGCCTCCGTCAAAATGGGAGGCGGGGAGCAGAGGCGCGGCGAGACCTATCGCTCCCGGCAGTATCGTTTCTGCCGATTTCTCGCGAGTCCACTTCGCTCTCCGTCGCCGGCGATCCGAGTTGGCTCGCGGGAAGGAGGGCAGGAGTTTTCTTCGACATACAACGCCGGCGCCGTGGGAGAAAAGCCAGGAAAGGGAGAAGTCAAGAGTCGGCAGAGTTGATCTTCGGATCTGGATATGGACGGGCACGGAATCGGAGGCGGTTCGACTCGGAGAAGCATATCGGGGACAAGCAATCTGGGGAGGAAGAAGGCTCCGGAGAACGGCCTGGACGCTGGCCAGCGGAATTCCATATCTCGACCCTCGTACGTTTCTTGCTCCCTCTATTAGATCTAGGTTTCTTCTTGGTCGATTTGGTTTTTCAGTTGATTTCATCGTCTATTAGTGTTTATCGATGAATTTCGTCGTCTAGTTTTGTTTGTGCTTGATGATGTCGATTTTTTTTTTCATGAGCTGGGTTTGTATGATTATTGTCTTGGAGAAAAAAGTTCTTTGGTCGCAGTTGTTGTTGTATAGCCTCTTCCGTAAGTCGTTATTTTTACAACTTGATGTTAAATGATTAGAACGAGGTCCCTTTGTCCGTGCATTGAAGTTTCAAGTTTATATGCCTATTTCATCTTCAAATTACTAGGAATTAATGAAAAATACGCTTTTCAGTTTTTATCCTCAACTAAGTTTTAATTGATACATGTAATGAGCAAAACGGTAAACACCATTTAAAGCATGAATGGTGAGCCACTAGTTATTGAAAATTCCAGCTCCTAAGTGAAAGATTATTCTGATACACCAAAAGCTAACATATTCATGCCTATGGTAAGGCCTTGATCAGCCTAGACTGCCTCAGTGTATGAACATAATTTTTATGATAAAAAATGTGCTAACATCAGACAAGAAACTCTCAGAATCAGTGACTCTATAAAAGGATCAGTTTGCCATTATTAAACACGTGCAATGACTTCCTTCTAATGTTTTGCATACTGTAGGAAACAACCGAAATAAAAGCATAACTACTTTGCTCCAGTGCGTCACTTTTTTTGGCATGAAAGTGTTAAGAGTACTTTTGGCCAAGTAGAGAAATAGTTTACAAGATTGGAAGCCTTCATCTAAAATATGTTTCCATCATAAGGTAGTTTCCTTATTGGTGTATATTAAAGATGAAATATATGATCATAAATACATAAGAAGGTGAGAGTTAAGCTCTAATATAACTATAATAGTTAAACTAGAGAGAGACAATCATAGAAAGCTAATTGGATGCTACTGAGGGACTCTTATGGCATCGGTTAAACCTAGAATTGCATTCACACAATTTCCTAGAACCAACAGAACCAAATATTTTTCCTGTGACATTGGTTCAGTAGCTCATGTAACCAAGGAATTGGCCCACATAATTTATACAGTTTGGAAGGCATGCTAAAGTCGGAGCAATCCAAAATCAACCAAAGGGTGCAAACAGGTGATGTAATAGAAGATGGTTCACATATTCTGGACCACTATGTCATAGTGGGTTTGTTTATTTAAGCTTCTCCATGGAAAAAACTGATAGCTTTTTGTTGTTATTTAACCTTGTTAGCACAGGGTTAGCACATTCAGTTTCTCCATGAAACATCAAACTCCTCAAGCTTAGCAAGGAGTAGGAAGAATGTCAGTTATGCGTTCTCTTTCAATGAACCAGTGCAGTTCATCATTAGAGGAGATACCAAGTGGCCGAGTGTCTCAATGCAACTGTAATAGCTTAACTAAAGGAACTCAATGATCAGAGATAATCTCTCAGTTATTGCTAAGACCTGATAACCTGTTGCATCTGGCACCTCAATGTTAGAGCAATTGAGTAATCCTATCACCAGGACTGTAGTGAGCCACCTATTTTATCCTACCAAAAAGCATTATCGTACCATCTCCCAACTTACATCAGCAAGTAGTGGTCACCTGCCCTCTCACGAGAATGAGGTAATTGACAATCCATGGGCCATGGCCAGCTTGAATTAGGAGTTGTGATTAAATTTTATTGGGAATGGAAGGATTTTCCAAAGATATAAAACAGGTTTAGGTAAATTGCAAGCTTATCACCCATCACAATATCCCAAGGAGGGAAAGGTTCACACTTGGAGATCAATTACTTGTGGTCCATTTTCCTCTTTAGATGGTATTAACTGAAATCTGATTACTTTGCATTTTATCCCTATGGTTTTGTGAGATCCAGACAGAGCCTTGCTAACCCATGGATCTTTGTATAACTCAACGTGGAAGTTTGAGAACATGCAGATAGTAAAGAGTTAATGCTGAGAAGATGCTGTTAAACAGTTTGTCGTTTCCAGATATGGAGCAGAATCTTGCTTTGCAACTGGTCAACATTGAATAAAAGAAAAAAATTTTTTGATTTTCATCAATTCAAGTAGGCTAGCTAGAAGCCCCAATCACATATTAACAGATGCACTTTTATATGTTGAACTAGTTTCTTCCTTGCACTACCATATCACACTATTGAAATACATCTACAACATTCCAAATCTTAATAATACAAATTAGGTAATTAAGTTTTAAAAGTTTTTAAAGATTTATAAGATCTTAATGGTAGGTTCTCTGCTTTAGCAGAATATCTCTAAATGAAATTTCTAAGATGGCAATTGATTTATTTTGGAATAGTTGGGAAATTTTCAATAGAAATTTTATTTAATTTGGCAAAATGCAAACTGGGGAATTATTTTTTAAAAGTTTTAAGACTTGTGATCTTATTTAGGTAGGCTTTGCTCTTTAGGAGAATTTTGTGATTGGATAATTTAGGAATGTAGGAATATTTTGGTAGAAATTTTACTTTATTTGGTTTATTTTCTTAATTGTAATTTAATTGATTCTTGGTTTGATTGGGTCCTTTGGGTTATAGAAATATTTCCCCCTTGAATGCCTTTGGTTTGTTTTAAATTTTGTTTGGTTTGAATTTTGAAGTCTTTTTAATAGGACTGCAATCCCCCATCTTATTCATTCTTTTTCCTAATAATATTTCTCTTTATGAGTTTTCACTTTCTGCATTAGTTTGTTTATTTTTTTTGTTTTAGATACTTATCCCTCATGCTAGGTCAATTTCCCAATTTCTTGTGACTTCTGATTTGATTTTGGTGCTGCATCAGCTAACTATTATATCACAATCCTCCCAACTGGTCTATTCCATCCTTATTGTTGAAAGATATTATTGAAGAAATTTTTGTAGACCATCCTAATAGTTTGATATGTTTCTATATGCTTTTCGTATAAGATAGCCTTCGGTGTTCTTGTGTATTCCTAGTAGAATATTTATATTTCTCTACTTTTGTAAACCAAAAATTTTTAGAAAAAGAGTAACATCTTTTAACTCGAGGGTCTATGATTTATTGATGTTCTTGATTGTACAAGTAAATGAAAACAAGAAGTGGATTTTACATATGCACATGGGCAATAATGTTTCTTTTTATACTCCAAATCTGGATCGTCAATAACAAGTTAACTTTTTCCTCTATTCTGAAGGTGAAACTGAATGTGCTAACAAGATTTATTTTCCATCATCAGTAAAATTGGTGACAAAATATTTCATTCTACAAAGCATTTCATGTTTCTTAAAGAAAATTTGAGGCATTCACATAAAAATTATGCACTGTACTTATTATTTTAATTTTGATAATCTTTTCTGTCAGTTGATAAGTTAACTAACTATGAATATTATGTTTATATAATTTTGCAATTAAATGATATAATTTTTACATTGTTTTTAAAATTTGAACCTGATGAAACAGAGCTATGAGCGGAGAGAGAACAGTGAAGAGTTTACGTTTGTCTAAGGCTTTGACGATCCCTGAAAGTACAACTGTGTATGAAGCTTGCCGTAGGATGGCTGCACGAAGGGTTGATGCTGTCCTGTTGACAGATTCAAATGCACTACTTTGTGGAATTCTTACAGACAAGGTTCATCTATTTTCAGCATGAGTTTTCGAAAACCAAGGCAATATATCAGAGTTCATATTATTGCTTACTTTTTTTTATTTTGTTTTCTTTGTTGAAGGATATTACCACAAGAGCCATTGCTAAGGAGCTAAAACTTGAGGAAATTCCAGTGTCAAAAGTTATGACCAGAAACCCAATGTTTGTTCTTTCTCACACACTTGCTGTGGAAGCTTTACAGAAGATGGTACAAGGTGTGTGATCCTCAAAATTTGGCTAGCACCTCTGATGTTCTAATGTTGAAATCCTTTTTGAGTACAATTTCAACCTTGCTACTTGTAGGAAAGTTCAGGCATTTGCCAGTTGTAGAAAATGGTGAAGTCATTGCTTTGCTTGACATTGCAAAATGTCTATATGATGCAATAACACGAATGGAGAGGGCTGCTGAAAAGGGTAAGGCCATTACAGCTGCAATTGAAGGGGTCGAAAAGCATTGGGGGACTACTACCACTGGTGTGTACTTTCCATTTCTTATAGACAATTGGATATTTGTCTCATCATAGCCGGTTTCAAATAAGTTCCTTCTCATATATTGTTCCTCAAGAAAAAAATAGATGTGTTTATTACTTTTTAATAAATCTGTTATATTTAGGTCCCAATACATTTATTGAAACTCTTCGAGAGCGGATGTTTAAGCCATCTTTGTCGACCATCCTTCAAGAGAATTCAAAGTAGGTAATATTCTCTTTTAAAATTACATCTTATGTAAGGAAAAGCAGCATTCATTTGCATGTAGCCTAGTGGTATATGTGTTGAAGTAGATGAAATGTCGTCATTAACCATTAACTGATGGTGGAATCTTTTTCTAGGATTGTTACCATCGCACCAACTGATTCAGTGTTAACTGCAGCCAAGAAAATGCTTGAGTTCAAAATAAGTTCGGCAGTTGTGACAATTGATAATAAACCTGGGGGAATTCTGACGTATGATGTTATCAATCTTATCTTGAACATTCTTGTTCGGTTGTGTGTTTTTTTTGAAGTTTTCCCCCCTCGTTTTTATCAGTTCAAGAGACATTTTAATGCGCGTAGTTACCCAGAATCTTTCACCAGAATCCATTCCTGTCGAAAAGGTATCTTATTGGTCACATGTTTTTTTCTCTTATTTCTCGTTTTCATAAGTATTTTTTGCCTATGACATTTTTTTGTTTTTTTCCTTTGGCTACGCCATATTCTCTCTCTGTCCTCTATTTGGCCATTTGGAATCATCTTTTTTTTCCTAAAATATGCTTAGTGCAATTCCAATTATCCATAATACCTAGTACTAAGGAAATCTGCTAAAGACGTACTTAGCTAATTTGCTAATCTTTATATTTAGGTCATGACTCCAAATCCTGAATGTGCAAGGGTTGACACAGCAATTCTTGATGCTCTTCATACAATGCATGATGGGAAATTTTTACATTTACCCGTTGTTGATAAAGGTAAATTACCCGTGTGAAAATCAAATATCTTCTTCTTACCTTGATTTTGACTGATTGAGTTTGTCTCCCTGAACAGACGGGAACATTGTTGCAGTTATTGATGTAATTCATATTGCCCATGCTGCAATAGCCACTGTAAGTTAGTTATGGACCTTTTTGAGATATTCTTTTTATGTTTTTTTTTCTATTATATTTGACTACTTAATTGCTGAACTTCATTAAACAAACAGAAGTGAGATATCACTTTTCAACATCTACTTAAATGGCAGGATCCACCAATCCTATTATTCCCCCTTATTTCTTGGTCGATAAATAAATCATGGTTATCTTTGGCTGTGATTGTTCTCATGGATGACTGTAGTGGGTTCTTCCCTGCCTGGAAAAAAGTCAAAAGACCAAGTTCAATTTTTTTTCCCTGATCAAATGTTATACTGTGGTCTTAGTCATTTAAACAAACCAAGTTTTAGTTGCTGGAAGATTAGACTTTCATAGGTCAAACTATATCTGAGTTCTGACAAACCTGTTATTTACATTTCTAATCATAATATTTGCCAACGTTTGTCTTAATCAGCAATAAATTAGTTAGGTAGAAAACTCGTTTAGTAAATAGACAACCATCATCAATGTTCTTATGAAAATTTGGTGAATATTTATGGGTGGTATTGAAAGGTTTTCTGTTTCTAACTAGCCATGATTCTCATAATTATCTCCTTATGAAACCTGAGCACAGTGGTTCTTAAATGTGTTTGAATGCTTTGATGTCTCACCAACCTATTGTCAACAACAATCAAGTCTTATCCCACTAGGTGGGGTCGGCTTCCCACTATTTTCATTAGATTACTATTTCTTGAATGCAAATGAGTATTTAATTTTAGTTCTGTAGTCTATGGACGATTAGCTTAACTTCTTTGCTTAACTCTTTTACGTAGCAGCTTAGCAGCCTTAAACCCCAGCTGGATTATTGGAAATGTTTCATTAGTTGGGTAGACGTTTATACGGATGTGGCACTTCCTTTATTCTGTTGCCTCTATATCTTCCTAACTGCTCCTGATATGATTTTCATTATTTAGTTTTCCTATATTCTTAGCCGATCCCACCTTGAGGGTTAAGGCTTAGGCTGTTGTAGTTTTCCTATATTCTAATCATCTTTGTAGGCCGGAAGCACAGGTGCAGCAAACGAAAGTGCAAGTGCCATGATGCATAAATTCTGGGATTCTGCTTTGTCTCTAGGACCTTTGGATGACGAAGATGATTCTAGAAGGTTTGCTTCATGTTCTTTATTGTACCCATAACCCATATTAATTCCTCATCATAGCTCACACCATGCCTGTAATGCAGCGAAGGATCTTTGAAACTTGCATCAGAAGCTGGGGATACATTTAGATCGTCTGCTTTCTACCCACCTTCAGGCTTGTCAACAACATTCGGCTTTAAGATCCAGGATAAACAGGGAAGAATGCATAGATTTAACTGCGGTAAGCAATTTGATCAGAATTTAAGAAACAGATTCACTACTGAAAACTCTATACTGAACCTGATGCTTACTGCAGAAACACAGACCTTGACAGACCTTATAACTTGCATACTCCAGAGGGTTGGTGGTGATATCGATAAAAACCATCTCCCACAGATACTGGTATCTTCTTTACCCATTAGCTAATTGTAGCAATCAGGCATATTTATCAATGAGATCTTATCCTTGATGATCTCTACCTAGTACGAAGATGAGGACCACGATAAAGTTATTCTTGCATCAGATGGCGACCTTGTGGCAGCAGTGGACCATGCTAGACAAGCTGGTTGGAAGGTAAAATCATGATGTTAAGCTAATCCATTATACTAACATCCAAAATTTACTTTGGGATTGCTATTCTAATCTTATCCAGCCAGTGGCACTTTGTTATAGTGAATACTTGAGTTATTTGTTATAATTCTGAAACTTTCTTTCTGCTCTAATTTTTTATTTAAAGGTAAACAAGCTGTGAGGATAACTATTATAGGAGTAAAAGTCGCATGACACAATATAGACATTGAAACTTTAGGCATAAAACAATATTTTTGAACTTGCTATTGAGACTAATAGGCCAGATTCTCACCGCAAGCTCCTGTCTTTCTTGCAGAGTTTGAGGTTGCATTTGGATTACACCGGCATGGGACGGAGGAAGAAAGGTCGAGGTGGATCAGCCACTGGGAATCTGGAGTATGCACAGAAGGAGGAGGCCTGGGCAAGCGCATACAGCACGGTGGCTGCAGGAGCAGCACTAATTGCAGGTATCGGGGTGATGGCCTATTTGAAAAGGTCAGCATCGTAGATTAAAAACTAAATAAACGTCCGGATCAATTATAAACAACAGTCTCTTGTAAGAATTCAAGAAATAGGAAGAGCGATTGAATGAAGCACTAGGAGACACGTATTGTGATTATTTATCCTGAGACCGGGTAAGTGTTGTGGATTGGCCTCCGCAATATACATGTCTTGTACACGTTTTAGCGGTTTTGCAATTATAAACAACATTCTCTTTCTTTTATAAGTATGAAAAATAAACATATGTTCGTCAATTCATTATTTCGTTGTTTAAAATTTGAATGTTAATGGTTGGCAAAGGTGGTAACTAGCTAGATGCCATGCTCAACTCAGTCCATGGGAGTTTGCATGGCCAACCAGAAACAAGCTCAGCACAGTGCGGATTGTGCTCGACATGATCCTTGTTAGACCAGGCCATGCTGAACATGGCGCATGCCTGTTTCTAGCTAGGTTCTCTCACTTTTATTCGTTCAAAGATTGAAATATTAGTTTGTCATTTGTCTTCAAATAATCAAAATACCAGTGAAAAGTTGAAAATTTTGAGCTTATTCTTTTTGTTTTTACACTAACCCATCGAGTTGAGTTAGCCGGCGCTAGCTAGCTAGCTAGCTAGCTAACCGAGCCAAGGACAGTGCTGATCCAGATCACGTTTAATTAATTTACCATCGTTTCCCTTGGACCTGATCGAGAAGACACTAGTTGACTTGAGCCGAACCGTCCTAGTTGGTGTTTGGTGTTGAGCAATCAATGGATGTTGGATCTCTCTATCACGATTTATCGGAGGGATAGGAATTAATTATCTGTTTCCATTCAATCACACTTTCCGACAATGGATACCAAGTAACTGGGCCTCATGAGCTAGCAACCCAAGACAAGGGATTCTTGTTATTTTGGAGCCGACGTAACCCAAAGAAAAGGTGTGAGCTTCTCATGCAAAAGGACTCCCAGACTCAGCATCCATTGGCTTAAGAGAGATTTTTGTTTTGGGAGAGGATGCTAGCTCGAGGGTTTAAGTACATAAATGGTTTGCAGTTATACCACCACGAGTGTTCTAGTGGCAAAAGATGAAACGTTCGTCCCCAACGCCCCCGCCAATCCACCTCAGGATCACCACTAGTGTTCTAGCTCCAGCCTCTCGTGATTCAGGAAGCTGGCCCCTCAGTTGGGACACAACAACTTGAATAAGCTAGTTGATTTTGTTTAAATTCGGTGGAGATGCTTCATCAACGAATTAGCTCGAGAGTTGATCGTGAGAAGACCTTGAACAAGGAAAAATCGGTGAGGTGTTGCTGATGTTGACCAAGTCTTCATGACCAAGAAGAGGGGGGGGGGGGGGGGGGGTCGTCAAAGATGTCGGTGAGATGTTCCAATCACTAGAAGAACTTGCAAGGAGATCGGAGTGCCCCGACCTTCCACTCCGACGCTTAAGTCAGTCTTTAGTGATGTAAACAGTATAAGAAAGTAAGACATGTGAGTGTATGTAGTAATGTGCCCCCCTCCAAAAAAAAACCCTAAGGGAGTGGGACTTTTTATAACCTGAGAGGGTGAGATGTCACATCCAAGACTATCATAGGAATGATGTGCTCCTGACAAGATGCCTTGTCTAAGTAAAGGGAGTGTCTCATCGTTGTACCAAGAGGTCATATTATCTATATCTAGTACCGTAGAATATCTTTTGAGGATCACACCATGCCACATATATTACTCCACATGTTTGGGCGCTCATGTGTTCTGACAACTCATGTATTCTTGTTGGGATGTATATTAAAAGTCTTACTTTTATATAGATATCTACATTTTGAAAGAGAATCACAAGATCACTGTTTGCATGTTTATATTAGTATGTGCATATTGTCTGATACTTTATATTGTAGATAACATGGTGTGTGGTGTCGCACAGAAGATCATGTTATCAGTCTCTTGTAAAGTATAAGTAGAGGCTCACAACCGAGATGAATTTGAACAAACCATCGGGATGGTTGTAGTGTAATTTGGTATTGGTTTATCTTGACCATAGAATTACACTAGTGCACTTTGTGTGTATTGAGCAGGACCGACATAGAGGTGATTCAATTTATACTGACTTTATAATTGAATCAGACCTCAGTTATTATGGAGTACATGCTCTGAATCCCGATATAATAACGGGCACATGTACTTAATATTTATTTCTTTGATTTACCAATGGACGAGATTTATGTGTTAAATCGATAGGCCTGGTAAGTTGAAAAATAATATTATTTACATGGTATGTCGTTGATTATAGAAGGAAACCGTGTCTTGGTGAGTCGAGTTGATGATGCCCCCTTGAGAAGCTCATAAGGTATGTCATGTTAAATCCTGTAGGTGGACTTGGTCCGACATGATAATAAGGTTGAGTGATACTACTTAAGGAGTTAGATGTTAATTAATTAAATTATCGATAATTTAATTAATTAACGGACATTCGATATCTTATCATAATAGGTGGAGCCCATATTAAATATAGGGGTTGGTGAGGTAGTTCAATGAGAATCCTTTAGTGGAATGAATCTTCAATAATGGATCGGACCTTGATCTATTAGGTGGCCAAGGCCCAACTCCTCCTCATGGCCCCTATTGTAGCCTTATATATACCCATGTAGCCATGAGATCAAGGCATCCAATTAATCATCCAACCCTAAGCCTCTCCTCTCCTCCTCTCTCTCTCCCTTCTCTCTCCTAGGTCACGCCGGCGGTGGAGGAGGAGAAAAGCCTTTGGTTTTTCTTCCCCTTCTCTTCTCTTCTCCCTTTCTTCTTTGTTGTCGGCAAACTAGACAAGGAGGACTGTTCTCCTTCTTTGTGGCGTGCGGAAATAAAGGGAAGGAGAGCTGGTCGGCAGGTAAGGAAGAGGATTCCTCCTTGTGGTGCTCGGCGCCGCATGTGTGGAAGAAGGAAGGAGGAGTTGTCATCTTCCTCGTGTGCTTGGTGCCGCGAGACAGGAAGAGGTTGAGTAGGCCGGATAGGGTTTTGGTGATGGAGAAGAATTCTTCTCATCATCTCCTTCTTCTTCTTCTTTCTTGTAGTGGCCGGCGACAACCCTAGGCTTAGGGTTTATCTTCGGTGCAAGGTGAAGGGGTTGATTGAAAGGCCTTGGTGACTTCGATTCTTAGTAGATCGTCGCCCACACGACGTCCAAGAAGGGAGGGTCATACAATAGAAGATCGCGAGATAAAAGGGAAGGTATAACTTCTCCTTTGGTTCCTTTGTTCTTTCTATTATTTCTTGTTTTAATTAATTATCTTATTGTTAATTATTTATGATAATTAATTGTTTTGGGCCCAGATGATAAACACAAAAATCGGCGATCCGTTCATCGTCTATTCCACGGCTAATCGGTTGGACGAGATTGATCGCTAGAATAACTTGGTTGTTCAAGCGATCGCTCGAATCGGTTAGCATGATGATGAGACAGTCGTTTGGGAAATAGGTCTCCATTCGGATTGAAAAATTTTAATCCGTGGACATGGAGAGGTTTCTCATGCGTGACCCGGAATCAACGAAACCATCAATTCTAACAACCCACAGGAGGGGTCCATATGCTGTTCTGGATATTTGGGCTAGAAAGAGACATCGGGTGTGGAGGCAAGCCAGAGCATCCAATCGATATAGTTGGTTATGCATGAGCCAGATATTCGATCGACTCTAGTGGATTGCCTCTTAGTGGGAATTTGGTTGACCCTGGCAGAGGGAAAATGACTTGTCGGATCTAGAAGATTGGGAAACTTGTTGGACATACCTGGAAGACTAGGAAAACGGTCGGTCAAACTTGGAACACTAGGAAAATGATCGGTCAAACCTAGAAGATTGGGAAACCAACCGGTCGGATCTAGAAGACTGGAAAAATGACCAGCCAGATCTAGAAGACTGGGAAAATGGTCGGTCGACCTGGAAGACTGGGAAACCGGTTGGTCAGACCTATAAGGATAAGAAAATGGTCGGTCGGTTGATGAATCGGATCTGCCGAGGAGACTGGGTCCCATTAACTCATCTTGACTTTAACCCAACTCAGGATACTGATTGGCCCCTTTGTACACGTGGTAATTTTTAATACTCCCAACATCACATACTCTTCGTATTACAAGGCTCCCTTTCAAATCTAGTCGAAGGAGGCTCAAGTCCAACTGACTAGACAATAGTGCAGTCTGATTCGTCGATCAGATTTATTTCTTAGATTTGGCAAAGTTTGACTAGACATTAGTTGTCTCTTGGATGGTTAGTTCTGCCTAGCGAATGGTCGTGATTTTTGTGTCGAGCAAGTGGCTAAGTGGTGTTGAACGAGAAGTTGAATGAAGAGTGTCAAGCAAGCAGCTAAGTGAAGAGCGTCGAACGAGCGACTATTTGAACTCGTTGACAAATGAGAGTCTGGAATTCCGACTAGACGGTCATTGGGCACATGGAATCACGCTTATAACTCGCTGAAAAATGAGAGTCTGGGACCCAACTGAAAGGTCGTTGGGCATGTGGAACCGCGCTTATAACTTGTCGAAAAACGAGAGTCTAGAACTACGACTGGATGGTCGTTGCCATGTGGGAACCATGCTCAAACGGACAATCATTGGACTTGGAGAACCCCGCTTATAACTTGTTTGAAAAACAAGAGTTTAGGAGTCCAATCGGATGGTCGTTGGGCACATGGGAACCATGTTAGTGATATGAGAGAAGTGTCCTAAGGCAATCGCCTTATGATTGTAAAACATTTATATTAATAAATGATAATTCACTATTTGAGTATACATGCTTGTGTATTTGATTGGGATCTTAAACTCATCTACTGAATGCCCGCCATACAGTTCACAGCATAAGAGAATTTGTGATGGGATCACAACTAGTGATTATCTCTAAATGTGCAAATGTGAAGTGATTGGAAATATCCCTAGTCGATGAATTGATAAATACGGACATTATCAATTCTGTTGAGACTAGCATGGGTTATTCTCTATTCAGCTGATTCTCACTGGCTGGTGACATTGGGATGTCCGGAGATAAACATGGATGCTAGTTAAGGGAACTAGTTTATTGGAGTGACTAGCTGTAAGACTTCATATGAGAATTACATGTAGATATGTCAATGAAGATCTTACTGCGGCTTAAGTGCGATGTTCCTTTGACTTGCGGTGTTCAAGTCATCTTGGTCATGGAGACTTATACTTTGACATCTTAAGCAAGCATCTCCAAGGAGGTGTGACCCAGGATGATCGGGTGTAAGCCGAAGTGCCCGAAGATGTTTGAACAGCCTACAAAGGATTCACCACTCCTTGCGAGGAGATGTATACCCAGGCCTATCGTCGGATTGTTACTCAAAGCCTCTGGCCAGAGCATATCATGTTTAGAGTGAGAGTCTCTAAAATACATGAGAGTAATTAGAAATCCAAAGGACGAGTAAGACATTACTTGGGCTAGGTGTGACGTAGTCAGCCTAGTGGGGACTGACACCATTGACTGTGTCCTGAACCAAGTGGGTATAAGGTGGTGAAGGGAATGGGGCACGATTCATTAGAGCTGCTGAAGGGTTTCAGAATAATTTCTTCTGAGGTCAAACCGTTGATCTTTCGATTAATTGGGGATCATGATGTACTACTAGGTGCCACTCATGATCGTTCTATAATTTGTTGATTATAGACGGCCAACATAAATTGAAAGCCTATTTAGTCACACGCACTACGAGTAATCCGAGGGATTTAAAACGAGTTGAAAATTGGATTTTCCGATCAAGAGAAATAAGTCGAATCTGAGTTAGTCAGAGGCGCATTAGAAGCTAAAAATGACTAAGTCTTTTGAAGGCTTTTTGGGCGAATTAAATGAGTTTAATTCGCGGCGGTCCGGGTTGGTTTGGCCGGCCAAAGAGGGTGCCAAACCCCCCTTTGGTGGCCGGCCAATAAAGAGGAGAAAAACCAATTAATTTTGGTTTAATTAATAAAATAAATCAAGTGCGATTTATTTTATAAATTATGGATAAATAAATTTGTATAAAGAAATTTATATAAATAAATTTATAGAAATTTATTCCTTTTATGGAAGATTAAAATAATCCATGAATTGGTTTATTTTAATTTTATAAAATCAATTATGAATTGATTTTTCATAATAAGAAAGTTTATAAATTTCTTATAAAAATTTATTCATAATTTAAAGAGAAGAAGAATTAGTTTTTATTATAAATTAGTTATAATAAAGACTTGGTTTAAACGGAATAATTCATAAGAATTTATAGGATAAATTTCTTATGATAAATAATTAGTTTTATTATAAAGTTAGTTATAATAAAATTCATAAGAGAATTTATAGGATAAATCTCTTATGATAACTAATTTGTTTTATTATAAATTGTTATAATAAACTAGGCTTAAAAGGAATAAGCAATAAGAAAATTTATAAGATAAATTTCTTATAACTAATTCCGTTAATTCGGTTTAGAGGGGGACTTAGCAAAGGAGTTGCTACTATATAAAGGAACCAAAGGCTAGCCCTTAATTCCAATTGAGTAATTAAGAGAATAATTATTCTCTCCCTCTCTTCTTCTCTTCTCTCCTCCTTCTCTTCTTCTTTCCTTAGGGCCGGCGCACCCTAGGTCCTCTAGGGCCGGCGCACAAAGGAGTTCCACCCTTTAAAGTTGGCGTGAGCAATTAAGAAGAAGGAGAACACGAAAACGAAGAAGAAGAAGCGGATAGCGACTCCTCTTCTCCTTCCTTTCTCCCCACCTAGGGCCGGCGCCCATTGGAGACCTAGGGCCGGCGCCCCTTCCTCCATCTAGGGCCGGCTCAACTCCTCCAAGGCAAGTTGTTGCATGAGCTTCAAGGAGAAGAAGAAACCAACCAAGAAGAAGAAGAAGCGGATCACATCTCCCTCTCTCTCTCGGAATTCGATTCCGTTCTTGGTGGTTAGTTTCCTAACTCTTCTCTTGATCTTTCAAGTTGTGCCTATAGAGAATCTAGTAGTTCTCGTCGGCACAAAACTCGTGACTTGGTGAAGTCATCCCGAAGAGAACTCGGCGTGGACGCGAATAGAGGCGGAGCTTCCAAGGGACGCTACGGTTGGATCTCGTCCCTTCTTCGAGTTACGCGAGGTATAAAAGTAAATTAGTTTACTTTTCACAAACTTTATTTTATGATTATGTCAACACACCATAGGGTTGCATGCTAGATACGAAGTTAAAATAATTTAGGAAATTATTTTATGCAAACTCTTCCGCTGCACGTAAAAATTTTGAATTTTACGAACTCGTATCCTTGTCGACATGCACCCGGTCCCAACAGTGGTATCAGAGCCGGTTAGTGTTCGACTTAATCAAATAATTGTTTTGTGGAAAACTTTGTCATGATCTCAATTTCGGAAAAATTTTCAATTATGGAAACTTTCAAATTATAATAAATTTTAGATTTAGGAATTTCAAAGTTTGGAAATCCTCATGAAATTTCGCAAACGTTTGAAATTTTCTATTTTCTGAAATTTTATAATAATTTCGAAACTTCCCATCTTTGGAAACTTTCCAATTTTGGAAATTTTTCTATTTTAGAAATTTTCCAATTTTGGAAATATGTAAGTTTCCTTTGTACCAGAAACTTACAATTATTCTGAAAATCAATTTTCGAAATCTCGCAATTTTGGGCACTTTCTTTTAAGAAAGTCTAGACAAATTCATGGACAGTTAATTGACAATTAAATTTGAATTGGTTTTTAAATTGACAACAAAATTCTTTATTTTGGATTGAGCCTCGGGGAGCCGTCCAATTTAAAGTTAGTTGTTGTAATTTAATTTCCCAATTTTTAATTGAAATTGTCATGTTTGATTGGATTGAGCCTCGGGGAGCCGTCCAATTGGATTTACAACACATTACTTTTCTTTGGGTATCTGAGCCTCGGGGAGCCACCCTTAGAAAACAATTTGTTGTAATTAATTAAATCCATGAATAAAATATGTTTAAGAGGTGATGCTCTTACATATTGTTGTCTCCAAAATTAATTAGGAAAATGGTTTCCTATAGAGTTTCTTAAATGAGATTTTCATGAAAATAATATGTGTTGAATTAAGGGATTTGTCTCTTAATTTAACAAGATTTGATTTAGAGAAATCAAAGTCTTGAACATATTATTTCCGAAATTAATTATGACAATTTAGGAAATTGTTTCCCAAAACAATTCCTTTAATAAAGTATGAAATTATGATTAGGAAATCCGGTTCCTAATTTAATTCATGAGACTTGATAAATTAAGTCACATACATACTTTATTAAGGAAATCGTTAGTCATGACATAATTTTATGTCATGAATGTGCTTAAAAGAATGAGACCCAAAACCCCTTACAAAATATTAAGGCCAACACCTTCCATTAATATGGTTAGAATCGGAGTTTTGTTTCTCGCTTGGGTTGATGGACACATCCATGCCCGACTTGAACCTCAACATGTTCAAACCATGGAATTAGTTTATGAATAATATAGTTCGAGTCAGAGGTCAATCATTAGTTTTGGTTGTTGGACACATCCAAGCCTGACTAAGCGGTTGAATGAGCTCCAACCATGTTAAAACTATTTCTTGATTAATGGGTCAGCCTTAAGCTTGGAGCATCGATTTGTTGTGCCACAGCCAAGGTCGATGCAAAGAGAGGTGCAGTTGGGTGCTATGTATAATGATACATACTTGTTAATGAGTTAACAACCCAATGATTTATGCAAACATTCAATTAGTTGATAGCATAATGTGATAGTTACATATATGTGATGTGTAATCGGTATAATTACCTACCTTCATAGCTAAGAAGAACTTGATGGCCACAGCCATGGTTGTTCTTATCTATGGTTGGATATCAACCTATTTGGAGATGTTCCTACGATCTCCCGAATTGATAATAAGGGTGATTCAATTCGTAAAATAAATAGGATTTAATTTATTTAATCAATCTTCTCACATAATCTCAATTTGTATTTCTAGGATAATCACTCGATCATGTCTTACATAAATTTGCGTTCCATTTTGGACACCAATAAACTGACCGGGCCGAACTTCATGGACTGGCTTAGAAACCTGAGGATAGTCCTTAAGGCAGAAAAGCCTGCTTGTGTCCTTGAAGATCAACTTCCCAAACGTCCTTCTGAAAATGCAACTCCAGACCAGTTTCCTGAGTTGCTCAACCTGCTGAAGACTATAGAGCCTTCTGTAAAGCAGGATCAGAAGACGATACTGTTAGTTGGTTCCTCAAAGAAAGGTTCTAAGAGGAAGGCCAAAGAACAGAATAAGGGAAAGAAGAAAAAGGCTAAAAAGACTGAAAAGAAACCAAAAGGCACTTGCCATCATTGTGGCAAGGAGGGTCACTGGCGAAGAAACTGCAAGATTTATCTTGAGTCCTTGAAAGAGAAGGCATCCGATGCCCCATCCTCTTCAGTATCTTCGTTATTGAATGTCACTCTATTTCCTCAAATACCTGGGTACTTGATACTGGGTGTGGCTCACATATATGTAATGACATACAGGGCTAAGGAATAGAAGAGACTCGTCAAGGGAGAAGCGAATTTGAGAGTTGGAAATGGAGCAAAGATTGCTGCTGTTCCATCGGAACATATTTGCTAAAGCTCCCGACTGGACGTATCTTAGAATTGGATAATTGCTATTTTGTTCCTTCGTTAATAAAGAACATTGTATCTATTTCATGTTTGAATGAAAAGGGTTACCATTTAACTTTTAGTAACAATTGTTGTTACATAACTTTAAATGGGTTCTTTATGGGACATGGAACTTTGTGCAATGGCATCTACACGTTAGATTTATCCAGTGACATTTTCAATATCGAAGTTAGCAACAAACGTGCTCGAATAGATAATCGAATAGACTCCTACACTGGCACTGTCGTCTTGGCCATATAAGTAAGAAACGCATGACCGAATTACACCGATGTGGAATTTTGGAATCATTTGAACCCGGTTCATTGATACATGCGAATCGTGCTTAAAAGGCAAGATGACCAAATTACCCTTTCCGGAAAAGGTAATCCAGTGGGAGAGTTGCTTGGTCTAATACATACTGATGTATGTGGACCAATGTCAACTCCAGCACAAGGAGGCTATAACTACTTCATCACCTTTATCGATGATCACTCACGATTCGGGTACGTGTTCTTGATGAAACACAAATCTGAAGCCTTTGAGAAATTCAAAGAGTTCAGAAATGAAGTAGAGAAACACTTGGCAAAAGTATTAAAATACTTCGATCCGATCGGGTGGTGAATACTTAAGTCAAGAGTTTCAAGATTATCTAAGGGACAATGGAATATTATCCCAATGGACTCCGCCATATACACCACAGCATAATGGTGTATCTGAGAGGCGCAACCGAACCTTGATGGACATGGTTAGGTCAATGATGAATCATGCAACTCTTCCAAATCCTTTTGGGGTTATGCACTTAAGACAGCTGTTTATTTATTAAACAGAGTCCCGACCAAGGTAGTCTCTACTACTCCATATGAGATTTGGAATAGTAAGAAACCTCACTTAACTCACCTTAAGATATGGGGTTGTCCTGCTTACGTGAAGCGGGTTGTATCAGACAAATTGGATGCTAGTCTGATAAATGTCTATTTATTGGATACCCTAAGGAAACGAAGGGTTACCAATTCTATCATCCCTTGGAACAAAAGGTGTTTGTTTCAAGGCATGCTGTATTTCTAGAAAAAGAATTTCTTTTACAAGAAAACAGTGGGAGTGGCTTGAACTTGATGAAGTTCAAGAAACTCCAATAGACATTACAGAGACACC
>JAGFNQ010000316.1:283464-345628 GCA_024364735.1 Boesenbergia rotunda | reverse complement strand
TCAGTTGAACCTAAAACTACACCACCTCTTCGTAGGTCTGATAGGACACGCAACATTCCAGAGAGATACGGATTTCTCGTAAGTGAATCGAACGACGTATTGCTCATTGGTGATGACGAACCTATCAGTTATGAAGATGTTCTGAAAAGTTCAGAAAGGGACCAATGGCTTGAAGCCATGAAGTCGGAAATGGATTCCATGTACGAAAATCAAGTATGAGACTTGGTTAACCCACCTGAAGGGATTAAACCCATAGGGTGCAAGTGGGTTTTCAAGAAGAAAACCGACATGGAAGGTAATGTTGTTACCTTTAAGGCTAGATTAGTGGCAAAGGGATATCGTCAAAAACAAGGAATTGATTATGACGAAACCTATTCGCCAGTAGCTATGCTTAAATCCATTTGGATGCTCCTAGCCATAGCAGCTCATTATGATTATGAGATTTGGCAAATGGATGTGAAAACAGCTTTCTTTAACGGAAACCTGCTTGAGGACGTATACATGATACAGCCTGAAGGTTTCACATCGGTTGATAAAACCAAGGTATACAAGCTTCGACGATCCATATATGGACTGAAGCAAGCATCTAGGAGCTGGAACATCCGTTTTGATGAGACAATCAAAAAGTTTGATTTCTCACAAAATCCTGACGAACCTTGTGTGTACAAGAAGGTTAGTGGGAGTGCAGTCGTATTCCTAGTATTATATGTCGACGACATCTTACTTATAGGAAACGATATTTCAGTCTTACAGACAGTTAAAATTTGGTTATAAAAAACTTTCTCCATGAAAGACCTGGGAGAAGCAACCTATATCCTTGGGATTAGAATCTATAGAGATAGATCAAAACGGTTGCTTGGTCTTTCGCAGTCTACATATATAGACCGAGTGCTAAAAAGGTTTAGCATGTCGGAATCCAAGAAAGGTTACCTTCTCATTAGGCATAGGATCAACCTTTCAAAGTCTATGTGTCCGCGCACAGAAGACGAGAGGATTTGCATGAATAAGATTCCCTATGCATCCGCGATAGGATCTATCATGTATGCTATGTTATGTACTAGGCCTGATGTATCGTATGCTTTGAGCATCACAAGCAGATACCAGTCGGATCCAGGAATGGATCACTGGGCGGCTGTCAAGACAATCCTTAAGTACTTAAGAAGAACTAAGGATGTGTTCCTAATATATGGAGAAGGAGATATGGTAATACGTGGGTATACAGATGCCAGTTTCCAGACAGATAAGGATGACTCCAAATCACAGTCTGGATACGTATTTACTTTGAATGGAGGCGCAGTAAGTTGGAAAAGTTCCAAACAAGACACCGTAGCGGATTCTTCCACGGAAGCGGAATATATCGCAGCTTCGGAAGCAGCAAAGGAAGCAGTTTGGATCAAGAAGTTTGTCTCCGAACTTGGTGTGGTTCCAACCATTGATGAAGCAGTGCCGGTTTACTGCGACAACAATGGAGCAATTGCACAAGCAAAGGAACCAAGGTCTCATCAGCGATCCAAACACGTGCTTCGCCGCTATCATCTAATCAGAGAGATTATAAGTAGGAATGACATACAAATTGAGAGAGTTCCCACTGAAAGGAATATAGCGGATCCTTTAACTAAGGCCTTGCCTCAAAGCAAGTTTGAGGGTCATGTTAGAGCCTGTGGTATTGGATACCGTAGCGATTGGCATTAGGCCAAGTGGGAGTTTGTTAGTGATATGAGAGAAGTGTCCTAAGGCAATCGCCTTATGATTGTAAAACATTTATATTAATAAATGATATTTCACTATTTGAGTATACATGCTTGTGTATTTGATTGGGATCTTAAACTCATCTACTGAATGTCCGCCATACAGTTCACAGCATAAGAGAATTTGTGATGGGATCACAACTAGTGATTATCTCTAAATGTGCAAATGTGAAGTGATGGAAATATTCCTAGTCGATGAATTGATAAATACGGACATTATCAATTCTGTTAAGACTAGCATGGGTTATTCTCTATTCAGCTGATTCTCACTGGCTGGTGACATTGGGATGTCCGGAGATAAACATGGATGCTAGTTAAGGGAACTAGTTCATTGGAGTGACTAGCTGTAAGACTTCATATGGGAATTTACATGTAGATATGTCAATGAAGATCTTACTGCGGCTTAAGTGCGATGTTCCTTTGACTTGCGGTGTTGAAGTCATCTTGGTCATGGAGACTTATACTTTGACATCTTAAGCAAGCATCTCCAAGGAGGTGTGGACCCAGGATAATCGGGTGTAAGCCGAAGTGCCCGACGATGTTTGAACAGCCTACAAAGGATTCACCACTCCTTGCGAGGAGATGTATACCCAGGCCTATCGTCGGATTGTTACTCAAAGCCTCTGGCCAGAGCATATCATGTTTAGAGTGAGAGTCTCTAAAATACATGAGAGTAATTAGAAATCCAAAGGACGAGTAAGACATTGCTTGGGCTAGGTGTGACGTAGTCAGCCTAGTGGGGACTGACACCATTGACCGTGTCCTGAACCAAGTGGGTATAAGGTGGTGAAGGGAATGGGGCACGATTCATTAGAGCTGCTGAAGGGTTTCAGAATAATTTCTTCTGAGGTCAAACCGTTGATCTTTCGATTAATTGAGGATCATGATGTACTACTAGGTGCCATTCATGATCGTTCTATAATTGGTTGATTATAGACGGCCAACATAAATCGAAAGCCTATTTAGTCACACGCACTACGAGTAATCCGAGGGATTTAAAACGAGTTGAAAATTAGATTTTCCGATCAAGAGAAATAAGTCGAATCTGAGTTAATCAGAGGCGCAACGGAAGCTTAAAATGGCTAAGTCTTTTGAAGGCTTTTTGGGCGAATTAAATGAGTTTAATTCGCGGCGGTCCGGGTTGGTTTGGCCGGCCAAAGAGGGTGCCAAACCCCCCTTTGGTGGCCGGCCAATAAAGAGGAGAAAACCAATTAATTTTGGTTTAATTGATAAAATAAATCAAGTGCGATTTATTTTATAAATTATGGATAAATAAATTTGTATAAAGAAATTTATATAAATAAATTTATAGAAATTTATTCCTTTTATGGAAGATTAAAATAATCCATGAATTGGTTTATTTTAATTTTATAAAATCAATTATGAATTAATTTTTCCATAATAAGAAAGTTTATAAATTTCTTATAAAAATTTATTCTATAATTTAAATAGAAGAAGAATTTGTTTTATTATAAATTAGTTATAATAAAACTTGGTTTAAATGGAATAATTCATAAGAGAATTTATAGGATAAATTTCTTATGATAATTAATTAGTTTTATTATAAAGTTAGTTATAATAAAATTCATAAGAGAATTTATAGGATAAATTTCTTATGATAACTAATTTGTTTTATTATAAATTAGTTATAATAAAACTAGGCTTAAACGGAATAAGCTATAAGAAAATTTATAAGATAAATTTCTTATAACTAATTCCATTAATTCCGTTAATTCAGTTTAGAGGGAGACTTAGCAAAGGAGTTGCTACTATATATAGGAACCAAAGGCTAGCCCTTATTCCTAACGAAAATAATTAAGAGATTAATTATTCTCTCCCTCTCTCTCTTCTCTTCTCTCCTCCTTCTCTTCTTCTTTCCTTAGGGCCGGCGCACCCTAGGTCCTCTAGGGCCGGCGCACAAAGGAGTTCCACCCTTTGAAGTTGGCGTGAGCAATTAAGAAGAAGGAGAACCCGAACACGAAGAAGAAGAAGCGGATAGCGACTCCTCTTCTCCTTCCTTTCTCCCCACCTAGGGCCGGCGCCCATTGGAGACCTAGGGACGGCGCCCCTTCCTCCATCTAGGGCCGGCTCAACTCCTCAAAGGCAAGTTGTTGCCGTGAGCTTCAAGGAGAAGAAGAAACCAACCAAGAAGAAGAAGAAGCGGATCACATCTCCCTCTCTCTCTCGGAATTCGATTCCGTTCTTGGTGGTTAGTTTCCTAACTCTTCTCTTGATCTTTCAAGTTGTGCCTATAGAGAATCTAGTAGTTCTCGTCGGCACAAAACTCGTGACTTGGTGAAGTCATCCCGAAGAGAACTCGGCGTGGACGCGAATAGAGGCGGAGCTTCCAAGGGACGCTACGATTGGATCTCGTCCCTTCCTTCGAGATACGCGAGGTATAAAAGTAAATTAGTTTATTTTTGCAAAACTTTATTGTATGATTATGTCAACACACCATAGGGTTGCATGCTAGATATGGAGTTAAAAATAATTTAGGAAATTATTTTATGCAAACTCTTCCGCTGCACGTAAAAATTTTGAATTTTACGAACTCGTATCCTTGTCGACATGCACCCGGTCCCAACAAACCACACACCGACCAAATGATCATTAGGCACGGGAAACCCAGCTTATAACTTATTTGAAAAATGAGAATCTGGGACCCGATCGAAAGGTTGTTAGGCACATAGAACCATGCTTATAATTCATTAAAAAATGAGTGTCTGGGACTCTGACCGAATGGTCATTGGGTACGTGGGAACCTTGCACTGACCGAATGATCATTGGGCACAGGGATCCTTGCTTGTAACTTGTTTGAAAAAAAAATGAGAGTTTAGGACTCTGACTAGGCGATCGTTGGGCATGGAGAACCTTGCTTGTAACTCATTTGAAAAATGAGAGTTTGACACTCCGATCAAATGATCGCTGGGCATGCGGGAACCACGCACCAACTAAACGATCATTGGGCAAAGGGACCCCCACTTATAACTCGTTTGAAAAACCAGAGTATGAGACTCCGATCAACGGTTGTTGGGCACGTGGGAACCATGCACCGACAAGTCGATCGTTGGGCATAGGGAACTCCACTTATAACTCTTTTGCAAAATGAGAGTATGGGGCTCTGACTGGACGGTTGTTGGGCACATGGGAACCACACCGACCGGACGATCATTGGGCATGGGAAATTCTGCTTATAACTCATTTGAAAAACGAGAGTCCGGATTTCCAATCTAAGTAGCTTTTTATAAGTACCGTCGAGTGACCATTTAGAAATGCCAACCAAGTGACCTTTTAGAAATGATTTCGGCCAAGTCACCTTTCAGAAATAATTTTGGCCGAGTGGCCATTTAGAAATAATTTCTATCAAGTGACCATTTAGAAATACCTACCGAGTAACCATTTAGAAATACTAATTGAGTAGCCTTCTAGAAATAATTCTGGCCAAGTAGCCATTTAGAAATACTTCTGGCCGATTGGCCATTATAAATAATTTAGGCCGAGCAACCATTTAAAAATATCGTTCAAGTAGCCTTTTAGAAATTATTCCGATCGAGTGGCCATTTAGAAATAATTTGCCGATGTTGCTGTAAACCTTAAGAGTCAATCATGAGTTGATTGACTTAGGTCGTAAAGTATCATATTTATAAATAAAAAGTAATACTTTGATTATTATATTTACTTCATGCTTGTGCCAGTTGAATAAATATAATAATGCCCTAGAATAGTAGTTCTAATCTATAGCACATCAATAGGTTGAAGTGATTGTGAAAGGCTATCGA
This sequence comes from Boesenbergia rotunda, assembly GCA_024364735.1. NCBI lineage: Eukaryota > Viridiplantae > Streptophyta > Magnoliopsida > Zingiberales > Zingiberaceae > Boesenbergia > Boesenbergia rotunda. The sequence goes on along the minus strand of JAGFNQ010000316.1, from coordinate 340,101 downwards.
GAATACTACTCTTAAATATTCCTAGTCAAGCTTTAATATACAAGGGCAATATTAATGCGTTGAGACTAACATGTAGGTCAATTGATGACTTAATTTCATAAGTCGTGGATATAAGATATCTAATTAGCACATGAATATATTAGAGAATATATACTGAATTGATCCGCTATGAGAGAGTTTCATGGATCGTTATATGAGTGTTATAAACTTTCTCATATTGACTATTGGTATGAATAGTCGTTACACCTGAAGTCACTACGGTTCCCTACATAAGAAGTTATATACTTTGATATCGTCAAACGTCACCTATAATAGGGTGGACTATAAAGTCGATCATTGGGTATGCAACAAACTATACGGAGGGATATGAGTAATGTAGATAGGATATATTCCTCCCATATGATGAGAGTGATATCTGTGGGCCCCTTAATTAAGTAGGATTACTAAAATGCATGATCATACTCAAATGAGCCAATATGAGATATTGAACTCATCAGGTTGAGTAAGTCTACTAGGGGATCAAGAAACACAAAGTTCGATAAGAGGATAACACAGTTTATGCCTCATTTATTAATCTAGATATCAATGATAGAAGGATAAAGTTATACAAGATAATAGGCACGAAAAGGTTAGGGTGGATCTTGACATTCTCGTTACTTGAGTAGCAATAATGCATTGCTAGATGTCACTCACTGCTTATGTATCTAAAGTGGTTTAGATACATTGTCAACGTTATGAGAGTTTATTGGGTCGCACATAAAAAAATATATTATTTCAAAGATACATTGATTTTACTTTGACTAAAATGTGTTGAAGTCTAATTCGGAATTGGATTAATTGAGTTAGACTCAAATGAATCTAATTGGGCTATGAGATTGAGTCTAATTCGAGTTAGACTCATTTAGATTAGACTTAACCACTTAAGAAGGGATCATATTCATTAAAATGTTTCATGAAACATTATTAAAGAGGAGGACCAAAAGGCAAAACTTTTGATATTTATTGGATAAATATAAAAGGTTAAGACCCTTGACATTCATCATGATTAATGGGACATTAATCAAAAGGAATACGAAAAGATAAAAACCTTTTGTATTCATCAGATGAATATAAAAGGCGTGCTTTTCATGATGATGAGTTAGTGTATTATCTTCTTCCTCCTCTCCCCTTCTCTGGGTCGAAAACCTCCTTCTTGGTTTTTAGGTTTGCTTTTTGTAAACCATCTGAGTGGCTAGCACTACGAAGGTGGTTCTTCTTCGAGATCGAGATATGGGACGAACGAGACGTGTTCATGTGGATACTACTAGAGGCACGACCACTCTAATCTTGCAGAGATTCGGTGAACCATAGTTGCTATTGGGATTGCTAAGGACACATAATAAAGGTAACCACTCTAATCAAATGACGTATGACTACTTTCACATGGATCAATAGGAAGGGATCATTTTTTCGTTGCTCAATTTAATTATTCTTTTCTATAAGATCCCTATAGTGATATCAGATCTACTTGTGAAATAGCATACACCGTTTTACTATTCTTTATATGCGATATAGATGTAGAACATAAGTTTATTATGATGTGTATAATCGTATGAGTGTTTTGCCAGGTACGCAATAGTTTGTGTTGATCAAACTAAAGGATTGTAGCATCTTTATACATGATATGAATGCGTGCTATAGTCCGATTACATTCAACAAACCTTTCATAACCTATGGCGTTCACGATGGCAAAAAGGTGATCTGATCGCCTCCAGCGCCCCCACCAACCCGTTCTAAGGCCAACACGAAGGAGGTAAATCACGAGGACTACTAGCCCGGATATTGTGGCTAGTGTGTGGCGAGGGTGGGCACACTTACTTTGTCAGGTTTTGACCCCCCAGACCTTATGATGGCAATACTCACACACTAACCATAAGTCCATCCCGTGAGAACCATAACCTATGACATTCATGATAGTTAATGTGGTTGCGTCAATCTGTTGTAAATAGATTGTGCAATTTTTGTCACAAGGATGCATCAACGGATTGTGAAGGGTCTTGGGTTTATCTTGATGGACTAAGGGTAGTGACTCATTCAATGAGTCCATAAAATAATTTTGCTTCGTGGGCATTGCCTCGAATCCCCACAAGGGGTGTTGCCCCCATGACCATTTAGAAATAGTTCTGGCTGAGTGGCTTTTAGAAATAATTCTGATCGAGTGACTATTTAGAAATAATTCCAGCCGAGTGACTTTTTATAAATAATTCCGATCGAGTAACCATTTAGAAATAATTCTAGCTAAGTGACAATTTAGAAATAATTCTGACCCAGTGACCTTTTAGAATAATTCCGGTCGAGTGACTCTATAGAAATAATTTTGGTCGAATGGCTATTTAGAAATATCGACCTAGTGTCCATTTAGAAATAATTCCGACAAAGTGGATATTTAGAAATATCGACCTTGTAGCCATTTAGAAATAATTCCGGCCAAGTGTCCATTTAGAAATAATTCCAGTTGATTGGCTATTAGAAATAATTATGACTGAGTGACTAATTAAAAATAATTCTAGTCGAGTGGTCATTTAGAAATACCGGTCGAGTGACCTTATATAGATACCGCCCAAGTGGTCATTTAGAAATAATTCCGACCAATTGGCCATTAGAAATAATTCTGGCTGAGTTGGCCATTTCCTTAGGGGAAGAGCCATTGAAGCAAACCTGCTAGTCCATTTTCTTGGTAGTTGACGCCCTCTCTGCCTACAATCTCATCCTAGGAAGGTCGGCTCTAAGTGAATTCGGAGATATGGTCCCCCCCTTCTATTTGAAGCACAAATTTCCAATAGGTGAGCTAGTGGGAGAAATGAAAGGGGACCAAGTGGTGGCGAGGTGATGCTACGTTGATGACGTATGAACGGAAATGCACAAAGCATTCAAGGCACCATCGGCCAGCTACAATATGATACACCATTCTCCATGGGCCGAGTTGCATGAAGACAAGGAGGAGATGCAAGTTCAGTCCAATCAAGAGGAAGACGTTGTGAAGATAGCCGTCGACTTACCGACCTAGCTAAGGCAAGACCTCATCTCTTGTTTAGTTTGAAATCAAGATGTTTTTGCCTGGTCACCACAGAAACTCAAGGGGATATCTTCAAGGGTGATGGAGCATAACTCCATGTGTTCTCCGATGCTGGCTTGTCAAGTAGAGGAAGTGAAACTTCGGCATTGACCAGAACAAGGACATCTGAGCGGAAGTGGGTCGACTTCTAGAAGTTAGGCATATCCAGGAGGTGTAATTCCTTGCTTGGCTGGCTAATATGGTTCTAGTGTCCAAACCACAGAACAAGTGGCGGGTTTGCATTGATTTCAGAGACCTCAACAAGGCATACCCTAAGGATTGCTACGTCTTTCCGCGGATTGATCAAATGGTGGACTCTACAGCGGGTTGCGAGTTGATCAACATGTTAAATGCCTATGAAGGGTACCACTAGGTGCCCCTCACCCAAGATGATCAGGAGAATGTCAGCTTCATCATGACCAACGATACATAGTATTACACCGTATTGTTGTTCGAGTTGAAAAATTTAGGAGTCACCTATCAACGCTTGATGAATAAGATCTTCCGAGAGCAAATCGGAAGGAACATTCAGGTTTATTTAGATGACATACTCATCAAGATCACTCAAGCTTCCCAATTAGTAGCCGACATCGAAGAAACTTGTAGCACCCTGAGGAAGTATAGACTGATGTTGAATCCCAGCAAGTGTCTCTTCGGAGCTAAGAGCTATAAATTCTAGGATGCGTTGTCACTGTTGGACCTTGGATGGCTAGGGGGGGGGTGAATGTAGCCAGACACTTGAAGTTTCAGCGCTTTTGAAATTTCTGCAACTCAAAGGTTTAGTAGCACAGCGGAAGCAATAAAATAGAGTATGCAGTAAACTAAACCCTAAGTTAATCACAAGAACAAGAACGCTAACAAGAGAATTTACAAGGTTCGGGGATAACTTGCCCCTTCTCCTTGGCTTGCCCGTAAGGTGGGCGATCCCTTGATCGTCGGCAGATCAAGCCCCGGAAAAATCCAGATAGTAAGCAACCTCCTTCTCAGTGGAGTAACCTCTCCACAGCGTTTCAACAAAGATAGAGTTTTAAGCACAATGAAACATAAGAAAGATCTTACTTAGCACTTAGAACAGGCAAGAACACAAGCAGAACTTCTCCCGAGCTCCACCTAGCGACGATCTCACGCAAGAACTCCCTTCTTCGCGTCTTCTCGCTGATGGACTCACCAAGCCTCTTGTTTCTTCCACCAAGTGCTCAAGTAAAAGATGGTTGCTTCAAAGATTGCAGTTGCTTGCTCAAGAACGATGGAACACAAGAGAACACAAGCACGCAGCAAGAAGTCACTGCAAGCTCAACCAGCAGAAGTCTCTCTTGCACTTCTCCACCACGCTGCTTATGTCTTCTCCACAAGCGCCAGGTCACCACCTCACTGCAGCCTCCAGCTGCTCTCCTGCAATAACCAGCCACCACTGATCTCTTCTGGACTCCTTGAGCTTCCCTCAAACCAGCCCCAGTCAGCAGCTCCAGCCAGCGCCAGCGTCCGTTGCAACCTGAGATGGAAAACGGACAAACCTGCTCCAAGGAAAGGCCTCCATTGACTCGCCTTGAGTGTTTGAATCCATCTCTGTCACCTGCAGCTTAATCAGACCATTAGCCCAACATATCACACAGAGAATAAAAGATCAGATATTAAGCGCAGAGAAATCAGACCTATTCAGACGTGATCAGAGTGTCTGACAGTGCAATTTGAATTAAAGTGATCGGTCACCGGACCGATCCAGGGCTTGTGGATCGGTCACCGATCCACCGCTTTGCTGGGATTCCCAGCGTTCGCGGCGACACAGGCCTGATCGGTCACCAGACTGATCTAGCTGTGACCTGATCGATCACCAGACCGATCAGGTAACTCCCTAACCGATCAGGCTCCATCCTGATCGGTCACCCCAGTGAGAGAACTTTAATCGTGACATCAGATCCTAGGTCTTGGATCGGTCACCAGACCGTTCAGGAGCTGATAAGCGTGGGAACTCAACTCACTGTGTGCTCCCTAATCGGTCACCAGACCGATCAGGAGCAAAGCAGTGAGGAAGCTGCTTGCTCCCTGATCGGTCATCGGACCGATCAGGAGCCAAGCAATGAGGCAACTACCTGCTCCCTGATCGGTCACCGGACCGATCAGGAGCCAGGTAGTAGGTTTTCAACCTCACTCTGTGCTCCCTGATCGGTCACCAGATCGATCAGTCATCGCTGGATCGGTCACTGGACCGATCCACGAAGGAGCAGCGTGCCAACTTCCCTGATCGGTCACCAGACGGATCCAGGGACTCAAACCTAGCCCTCCAAGCTAGGATATCATCCAACCTAGCCCTCCAAGCTAGGATATCATCCAACCTAGCCCTCCAAGCTAGGGCTTTTTCACCTAACCCTCCAAGTTGGTGTTGGACCTTGGATGGCTAGAGAGGGGGGGGGGGGTGAATGTAGCCAGACACTTGAAGTTTCAGCGCTTTTGAAATTTTTGCGACTCAATGGTTTAGTAGCACAGCAGAAGCAATAAAACAGAGTATGCAGTAAACTAAACCCTAAGTTAATCACAAGAACAAGAACGTTAACAAGAGGATTTACAAGGTTCGGGGATAACTTACACCTACTCCTTGGCGTGCCCGTAAGGTGGGCGATCCCTTGATCGTCGGCAGATCAAGCACCGGAAAATCCGGATACTAAGCGACCTCCTTCTCGGTGGAGTAACCTCTCCACAGCGTTTCAACAAAGATAGAGTTTTAAGCACAATGAAACACAAGAAAGATCTTACTTAGCACTTAGGACAGGCAAGAACACAAGCAGAACTTCTCCCAAGCTCCACCCAGTGACGATCTCACGCAAGAACTCTCTTCTTCGTGTCTTCTCGCTGATGGACTCACCAAGCCTCTTGTTTCTTCCTCCAAGCGCTCAAGTAAAAGATGGTTGCTTCAAAGATTTCAGTTGCTTGCTCAGGAACGATGGAATAGCAGAGAACACAAGCACGTAGCAAGAAGTCACAGCAAGCTCAACTAGCAGAAGTCTCTCTTGCACTTCTCCACCATGCTGCTTATGTCTTCTCCACAAGCGCCAGGTCACCACCTCACTGCAGCCTCCAGCTGCTCTCCTGCAACAACCAGCCACCACTGAGCTCTTCTGGACTCCCTGAGCTTCCCTCAGACCAGCCCCAGTCAGCAGCTCTAGTCAGCGCCAGCGTTCGTTGCAACCTGAGATGGAAAACGGACAAACCTGCTCCAAGGAAAGGCCTCCATTGACTCTCCTTGAGTGTTTGAATCCATCCCTGTCACCTGCAGCTTAATCAGACCATTAGCATAGCATATCACACAGAGAATCAAAGATCATATATTAAGCGCAGAGAAATCAGACCTGTTCAGACGTGATCAAAGCGTCTGACAGTGCAATTTGAATTAAAGTGATCGGTCACCGGACCGATCCAGGGCTTGTGGATCGGTCACCAGACCGATCCACCGCTTTGCTGGAATTCTCAGCTTTCGCGGCGACAGAGGCCTGATCGGTCACCAGACCGATCAGGCTGTGACCTGATCGGTCACCAGACCGATTAGGTAGCTCCCTGACCGATCAGGCTCCATCCTGATCGGTCACCCCAGTGAGAGAACTTTAATCGTGACATCAGATCCTAGGTCTTGGATCGGTCACCGGACCGTTCAGGAGCTGATCAGCGGGGGAACTCAACTCACTGTATGCTCCCTGATCGGTCACCAGACCGATCAGGAGCAAAGCAGTAAGGAAGCTGCCTGCTCCCTGATCGGTCACCGGACCGATCAGGAGCCAAGCAATGAGGCAACTGCCTGCTCCCTGATCGGTCACCGGACCGATAGGAGCCGGGCAGTAGGTTTTCAACCTCACTCTGTGCTCCCTGATCGGTCACCAGATCGATCAGTCATCGCTGGATCGGTCACCAGACCGATCCACCAAGGAGCAGCGTGCCAACTTCCCTGATCGATCACCAGACCGATCCAGGGACTCCAACCTAGCCCTCCAAGCTAGGATTTCATACAACCTAGCCCTCCAAGCTAGGACTTTTCCATCTATCCCTCCATGTTGGACTTTTTACTTAACCCTCCAAGTTAGGACTTTTCACCTAGCCCTCCAAGCTAGGATTTTTTCAACCTAGCCCTGCAAGCTAGGATTTTTCGCCTAACCCTCCAAGTTGGGACTTTTCACCTAACCCTTCAAGTTAGAACTTTTCACCTAGCCCTCCAAGCTAGGACTTTTCACCCAACCTTTCAAGTTAGGACTTTTCACACACCTAGCACTCCAAGCTAGGATTTTCCACACCTAACCCTCTAGGTTAGGATTTTCCAACACCTAGCCCTCCAAGCTAAGATTTTCCACACCTAACCCTTCAGGTTAGGATTTTCTAACACCTAGCCCTCCAAGCTAGGATTTTTCATACCATGCCTAATCCCCGATCAGGACTTAATCATAATCATAATCATCAACCTAAACTAAAATCGGTGTCAACACCAAATCAACAATCAGGGTTAGACTGTATCAACAATCTCCCCCTTTTTGTTGTTTGACAACCCAATTTTAAGTTTAGGGATTCAAAATCAATTTTCGCCAATTTCAGAATTATAGGGGAATCAGGATCCTCCCCCTACAAACATGATCATCCTAAACTTAACCAACCACACTCTCCCCCTTTGTCGAACATCGAAAAGGGTCTAGACGGGTTGTTAAAATTAAACATACTCCCCCTCAACCCTAGGGGTATCCCGAAACAACAAAGGATTTGATTGAAATGGAAAGTATATGAAAACATACGATAAAGATAAGGCATGAGAAAGCAATCATATGTATCATATAAACATGGAAGAGCAATAAAGCATAGCAACTCATAATATCAGATAAATGAAGCATAAGCAAACTCTGACATAAAATATAATCTGAAAAGTCGAGTGCTACATACATCAAAACCAGACAACTAATTAGATGCATATCACTGCATCAAAGTCAAGGCAAGTGCGGCACAAGGCCATAAAAGTCAAGTCATGAGGCATACAACCCGAAAATCCAACAGTCAGATAGTCAAATCACAAACAGAGGCAGAGTATATCAATCATCAGCGGGGGGATCAGCATCCTGCATAGGGTCGTCCATCATGTCATCATCGTCAGGAACAACAGAAACTGGTGCAGCACTGGCAGAGGGCGCACCTCTAGGGAATGTGTGCTGGCGCCACTCATCATACCACGTCTGCTGCAGCGTATGAACCCCGGAGACATCAGACTCCACCGCGGTCAGTCTGCGGTCAAAAGATCGGAACTCCGAACGGATCTCCTCTCGATAGAGCTCTCGTATGTGAAGATCATGCTGGATCGTCTGATCCAGCTCGAAAATCTGCCATCGTAGATCCGGGTCCGGCTCATAGTCGTAGTGAACAACAGCAGCGACGGGAGCCTCCTGAGGTGCAGCAGCATCTGCTGGTACCTGAAAGTGTGGACCTCCCCCAGGTAGCTCGCCAAGTCCCCTCCCGTCCTTCCAAACCAGAGCCCCATCATGATCCCGTATGATGATGCCGGACTTGGCAAATGTCCGCCGGCCAAGTCTGCAATCCTGTCGGACCATGGGCACTGTCCTGCCCTTGGTGACATCAACACCTACTGACAAAATCCAGTCGGTGATGACATGACCAAATGGCATATAGACTGTGCGCCGGCTCAGCTCTCTATAGGATAAGATGGACTGAAAAATGCTCTCCATGATATCAAAGTCCATGCGGCGGTGCATGCCATAGAGCATCAAGCAATGATAGGGCTGGATCTCGGCTAAGGGCTTGGAAGTGATCGGCAGGATATAGTTTGTAATGATCTTGAAGAGTACGTAATCGGTAGGAGAGAGACGGAGTGCTGCAAAGGTCAGAAAATCAGGACCCAACTCATCAAGCCCAGCTGGGTGGGGATGGCCAAAGAAATGCTGATATATAGCGTCGGGTGTGACGTCCACAAAAGGAGCCAACAGCGGGTTAGGGAGCTCAGGGTAGATAGAATACAGGTTAAGCGATCGCCGACCGCCTAGATACTCCGCTAGGATCTCATACGAGAAATCTAGGTTTCTCTTTGCTACGCGGGTAGTGAATTCAAAACCTCATTGAGGTTTTTGTTGAAGATTGTTGTAAAACTCCGAGACAAGATCATAGTTAATAGTCCGCTCCAAGGAGAGGAGAAAGCCAAGGTTGTAGAAAGTGACTATCTCCATGATGGAGGGGTAGTGCTCGGATAGAAAGGGAACATCAATTGATCGGCAGGAGAGCAACTTGAAGGTTCGGGATTCAAAGGCCTGTTCACAGGCAGCATTGGGAAAACGAGAACTTGAGGAAGGCTGAGGCCTTCGGGAGGGCGCGGATGAAGAAGGGGCTTTGCCCTTCGAGCCACCCTCCGCTGCTCAGAACGCCTCAAAGGAGAGAGGCAGCAGCTGGGTTGGGCGCCCGGGAGGTCCCGGGCGCCCCAGGTAAAAGCCAAACAAGAGTTGAGCAAGAATACGCTTCGGAAGCTCACTGGGCGGGGCACCCCCATGCTCCCGGGCGCCCCCGTGCTCCCGGGCGCCCTGGGTCTAAGCTAACGAAGCGGATAGAGTTCAAGTCAGCGAGAAGCCAGCGGACCGAGTCAACCCGGGCACCCCCTGCGTCTCGAACGCCCCCGTCAAACCTCAGCCCGATCCTGGAGGGATAATGGCTGACCGAGATTTTGCCGGATCAAGTGACACGTGGAGGGCACCCTCAACGTCCCGGGCGCCCCAGGCTCACTATATAAGGAACTCGACCCCCAAGGCTTCTCAACACAATTTTCCAAATGCCTCTATGCTCTTCGACTCAAGCGCTCTGCTTCGGAAACCTCAGATCTCGAGATTCTAAGCACCGACGACGACCCTTCGCACCAAAGTACGATCCATACCGGGCATCGATCACGAAGAGTAACTCTGTTTTCTTTTACATCAATATTTCTGTACAATTCACTATAAAATACTTTGCGCATTATAGAATTGCCCGCAGTAAATGGTCAAGGACCGCGGGCCTTGGAGTAGGAGCCGACCGCGACTCGAACCAAGTAAATCCTTGTGTTCGCGTTGATTTTGTGTTTTTAATTTCCGCTGCCTATTCTCTTAATTTTATCCGAAAACGATTTATGATATTCACCCCCCTTCTATCGTTCTTCTCGATCCAACAAGTGGTATCAGAGTGGGGTAGCTCAAATTTGGTGCAACCACCAATTTGAGAGTTTTTTTTTCGGATTTACGAAATTGTTAATTTTTCTTTGCTTTTTTGTTGATCGAGGTTGGTGCAACACCACTCGATCTTTTTTTAATAAATAATATCTGTGGGTGGATTTAAAATAATATCTGTTGGTGCAACACCACGCCTTTTTCAATTTTGAATTCTCATTTTCACCATAAGTCAGAATTGATAAAACAATCAATTTTTAAAAATTTGTCATAATTTTTTTTTCATTATTTTAATATTTTTTCTCAAAATTCGTGCTATCTTAATTCAAACATTTTTTTACTCTTATTTTTTTTCATCATAAATTAGATTTAAAAAAATATTATTTTCCAAAAAATTTTTTTTTGTCATAAACTTTTTATTATTATTTTAATTATTCCGCCTCGAAATTCATGCAATATTTATTTTGGGCTATATTTTTCTCTCTCCCGCACTACTAATCTAAGACCAAGTCTTAGTACATCTTTTGTTATTTCTTGTGTATACGAGGTTTAAACTAAATGGCCAACCAAGAGTGGAACAGTGCCCGTCCACCACTATTCTCCGGCGAGAACTTCAAGTTTTGGAGTGTCAAATGGAGTCCCTTTTGAAGGCTCACATGGACTTATGGCGGATCATCCAAACGGGATTCTCTTTTCCCGTAGAAGATGAGTCATCAATCGAGTGGGACAAACTGGATGAACACACCCTCAACCAAATCGAGACCGATGCAAGGGCAACTGCAATCCTACAATGTGGCCTAACCAAGGAGCAACTCAAACTAGTAGGTCAATTCAAATGTGCTAGAGAGATTTGGAAAAAGCTAATCAATCTACACGAAGAGAGCTCCGGTATTGAGATCTTAGAAGAATTCGAGCCAGAGTCAGAAGATGAATTGACTGAGACAAAAATGGTAACTAATTTCGAATCTTCTTTTGAATTTCAATTAAATAATCAAACAAATACTATAATGGTTGAGGAAGGTATAATTTCAAGTGCAGGGAAAACTCCAAAGAAGAAGCTTCAACCTGTACCTGAGTCCAACTCAAACTCGGAATCAGAAGACAATGAGGGAGATCGACCCAAACTGGTCCGATTAGCTCGTGATCATTACAAGAATACTGAACAAACGATCGGGAAAGGTAAGTTTTCAATATTTGAAAATCCAATACTTATCTCAAATAACATGATTGATTCATATAAATTAGTTAAGGTTAATATGTTAGAAAACTTAATTCACAACCTTGCTGATTTTAAAAACCCAGAGTATTATTTCAATTATGATATAACTTAGATCATTTTTTTTGGTTATGTTTGCTTGTTTTTTTTTTTACTTAGAATTAGGATTGGTTAGTATAAGGACTAAATCAATTAACTGAAATTTGAACAACATAATATTGGGTGGCGGTCAGACGATAGTAAGTTAGGGAAGCCTTTTCTAATAAGGTCAAGTATACACTACTTGGTCTCTTTAGACTGGTGAAACTAGCCGAAGCTACTGATCCAAGACCCAAGCTAGTTAGACCAGAATCTTTCAAGAAGTGACTTGATGATGAATTTTCTATAAAAGGCTTTGTCAAGGAAAGGGTTGATGATCTAATAAGGCTACGACCAAAGAAGACCTAGTGCCTCGCCAAGACCTGGAAGCCAATTACTGAAAATCAAATTCACTTTACTATTGTCAGATTTGAATCTAACACAAATTTTAATTAATCTTAGATTCATAACAAATTTTTCAAAATTAATAAAATTAACCATGTTTTCAAAATTATAATATTTATCTCACAAAACCCATAAGGTTAACTTGTTTGATCACGTAGAACTTGGTGAGATATCTAGGACCTAAGAGTATATGTCACTATCCTTCTAAATAAAACTCAAAGTACTTTCAAAAGTTATTCAAAATTATCTCTAGTTTTCAAATTAATTCAGTTTACTGTACCATACTTTTTCAACTCCAACAGTTTTTTAATATATTGAATTTCATGTTAAATATCTCAATAGACCCGTTTTAAAGGGCTTGTTTGATTTAGTTATTGATTGGTCAAACATAGTTAACTGAGTCAAACATGGTCAAAATAGTCAATCCTAGTCAACACTGAAATCCCTTAAGGCACTTAGATAAAGTCAGACGTGTCAGATACAAAGGGTTTTTTTTGTTTTTTTTTATTTTTCCGAAAAGTTTTTCAAAAACCTTATGCTCTAAAACTTATTATCATCTCAAAATAAGGTTTTCAAAAATTGATTCAAAAACCTTCCTATACTACTATCTGTTTGAAAAATTATCATCATTTCAAAATATTTTTCGAAAACTGTGCTATCATTTCAAGTTATGTTTTCAAAAATTTATCTCCTTGAAAGTTATCATACTCAAAAGGTTGTTCAAAATTTTTTTTGATTTTAATAAATCCTAAAGACACAAAGGAGGTCTACTTAATGATCTACGAGGACTCCTAGGATGTGTCAAATTTAGGGGGAGTCTAAACCAAAAGAAATTATTTCTAACAAGTATTTTCTTTGGCAATTATCTTTGAAATTATTAAATAATTCTTTTGATCTGAACTGAACCCTAAGAACTCAGAGGAAGAATACTTATTGTCAACAAGCTTCTAAGGACTGTGTCAAGTTTAGGGGGAGGTCAAATTAAAAGAGTTATTAAACATTTCTAAATAATATATTTCCATACACTATATTTTTAAAGTTATGTCGAAAACATAAGTAATTTGTCTTACAAAATATTATTATTTTAAAATGTTTTTTTGGCTTATAAAATTATTTTTGAAATACCTTTTGAAATAATATTTGCTTGAGTTTTGAGAATTTTCAGGACACTTAGGAAAATGTACTTGTAGTTAACAAGGGTTCCTAGGATTGTGTCAGACTGGAAAAGAAACCTAGTCAAGTAAAATATTATGGTTTCAAAATGCATAACATTTTTTTAAAAAGTACTTATATTTTTCAAAAATGCATAATCTTCAAAAAGTACTTATATTTTTCAAAAATACATAATCTTCAAAAGTACTTATATCTTCAAAAATGTATAATATCTTTCAAAAGTACTAATATTTTTCAAGGCAATAGTAATCTAAGTACGTGAATTTTCTAAAAGACTTGCCTATAAATAGATTTTTTTTTAAATACCTTTCAAAGTGGAGTTTTGCAATTTAAAGCTTTTTGCTATACTTTCAAGAATTATGCTAAGTATTTATATATTTTCAAGACTCTTAAGCTCTGATACACAAATTTTAAAATTTCTTTCAAAATATATTTTTTAAAAGTTCTTTATTGATATATAGCCAAGGGGGAGATTTGAAAAAGTGAAATTAAATTCTTCCTTAAACTTTTTCCCTTTTTAATGAAAGTTTATCTTAGAAATGGTCTAAAACATAAGGAGAAGAGTTTCACATTAAGGGGGAGAGAAAGAAAGAGAAAAAGGATTTTTTTTTAAAAGTAAAGCAAAAGTTTCTAATTATCTAAGTATTTCAATTTTTTTGTGAAATTTTCCTTAGTAAACAAGATTTTTTTGGGGAAAAACTTGTCTAGAAATTTCTTAAGAATTATGTTTTTCAAAATGCACAAAGTGTGTCCAAGCAAATTCGTCTAAATGTGCAAAATTTTCTTTAGTAAACAAAATTTTCCCCAAAGTTGAATTTTTTTTTGGAAATTTAGCTTCAAGAATGGAAATTTTGCCTAAGTAAAATTTTTTTAGGCCTTGTAAGTAAAAGTTTGTTTCAAAATTTAGGTCTGCAAAACTTTTCATAATGAAAAATTATCTAAGTGTAAAAAGTTTTGATAGTGATAATGCTTTTACTCTATTTTTGAAAAACACTTTGTCAAAAACATGAAGCACTTAGAAAAACTCAAAAATCCCTATTAAATATGTTGTTCACCCATAAATATTTTTTTTTGATATATGTCAAAGGGGGAGGAAAGGTCAAAGTTAAGAGTTAAGTTAATTGTTGTTTTACAACACAATTATTCAGGGGGAGAATGAGATTTTTTTTTTCAAAATTACATTGGTTTTAGACTTTATATTGTTCAGAATTGCTATATTTAATTGGTCTTAACGTTATTGCTTAATCTGTTATAATTTTTACTTAACTTTGAATTGTGTTGCCATAAATCAAAAAGGAGGAGATTGTTGGTGCAGGAAGCACCATATCAAACCTTGTTTTGATATTGGCAAAGGATTCAAAGTTAAGTACTATTTGTGATCTAACGAAGTTACTCAAGTGTGCAGAAAGAAGTCCTAGCGAAGGGCTGCTAGGCACCTGGGGAAGGACTGCCAGGAAACAAAGTCCTAGCGAAGGGCTGCTAGGCACCTAGCGAAGGACTGCTAGGAAACAAAGTCCTAGCGAAGGGCTGCTAGGCACCTGGTGAAGGACTGCTAGGAAACAAAGTCCTAGCAAAGGGCTGCTAGGTACCTGGCGAAGGACTGCTAGGAAATAAAGACCTGGCGAAGGGCTGCTAGGCACCTAGCGAAGGACTGCCAGGAAATAAAGACCTGGCGAAGGACTGCTAGGCACCAGGTGAAGGACTGCTTGGTACTGAAGACCTGGCGAAGGACTGCTAGGCACCTGGCGAAGGACTGCTGGGCAAAAGTCCAACCGGAGGAGCCGGTTGGCAACAGGTAAATTCTCCGAAGAGGAGTAGGTGAGGACGCGTTCCCTGTCGAGGGAACAATAGGCGTCGGTTCGACCTAGGGTTCCATTTTGGGAGACCCAAAGTCAGAACCAAGACAGCTACGACTGTAAGACTCACTAACATACTTGCTTTATCATGGTTGGTACTAACCCTGAATACAGGACCGAAGGAAAGAGTTTCTGCAGCTCAGAACGCCTCAAAGGAGAGAGGCAGCAGCTGGGTTGGGTGCCCGGGAGGTCCCGGGCGCCCCAGGTAAAAGTCAAACAAGAGTTGAGTAAGAATACGCTTCAGAAGCTCACTGGGCGGGGCGCCCCCATGCTCCCGGGCGCCCCCGTGCTCCCGGGCGCCCGGATGCCTCGGGCGCCCTGGGTCCAAGCTAACGAAGCGGATAGAGTTCAAGCCAGCGAGAAGCCAGCGGACCGATTCAACCCGGGCGCCCCCTGCGTCCCAGGCGCCCCCGTCAAACCTCAGCCCGATCCTGGAGGGATAATGGCTGACCGAGAGTTTGCCAGATCAAGTGACACGTGGAGGGCGCCCCCAACATCCCGGGCGCCCCCAGGCTCACTATATAAGGAGCTCGACCCCCAAGGCTTCTCAACACAATTTTCTAAACGCCTCTACGCTCTTCGACTCAAGCGCTCTGCTCCGGAAACCTTAGATCTCGAGATTCTAAGCGCCGACGATGACCCTTCGCACCAAAGTATGATCCATACCGGGCGTCGATCACGAAGAATAACTCTGTTTTCTTTTACATCAATATTTCTGTACAATTCACTATAAAACACTTTGCGCATTATAGAATTGCCCGCAGTAAACGGTCAAGGACCGTGGGCCTTGGAGTAGGAGCCGATCGCGACTCCGAACCAAGTAAATCCTTGTGTTCGTGTTGATTTTGTGTTTTTAATTTCCGCTGCCTATTCTCTTAATTTTATCCGAAAACGATTTACGATATTCACCCCCTCTATCGTTCTTCTCGATCCAACACGGTCACCACGGGGTGCCAGATCGGTCCGGGGACCGATCCAAGCTAGCACAGAATGTGTAGATAAAATTTCGCAAAGTGTCTGTGACCCCTCTGATCGGTCTGTGGGCCGATCACCACAGGAAGGAGCCAGATCAGTCAGGGGACCGATCAACCCTACTCCTGATCGGTCCAGTGACCGATCAGGGTGCCTGATATTCCCTGATACGATCTGAAACTTTCAGTTTCAGACTTCCCTTCGATTTCTGATAGGATCTGATGAAGAATATCGATCTTGGAAGTGATCCCTTGACTATAATTGATCCCTAAACAAGGATCAAAGGTCCTTATGGTTTTGTCAAATCACTTTGCTCCACCTAAGTGGAGTCAAACTCAATCAACAATCATTTAAACAAGTTTGTACAAACTTCAAGTCTCCAATCAAGTTTCCTTGATTGGAATGTCCAAGTATGATCATGGAGCCAAATACACATGTGTTATGCATTGGTTTTCCCCATACTTGGTCACCGAAGTGATTTTTATCTCGTCAACTTAATTTCTCAAGGGATGCATTGACATTTTGAGAAATTGAGTCGACCCTAACATCTCACCCCATTTCTAGCAAACAAAAATATTTTGTTAAGCCTTATAATTTGTGTGAGATGTCCCCAAAGTTACCCAACTATTTCCCAACAATTTGAAATGATCATCAAGGGTTTTGAATGCATTTTGATGTCTATGAAGCGCGACACATTCCCAACTCCCTTCTTAAGAAGCTAAACTCACTTTTGGGGAGTGGTTTAGTGAAAATGTCTGCTAAATTTGATTTGGACTCTACATATGAGAGTACAACATCTCCTCTAGCAACATGATCTCTAATGAAGTGGTGACGCACTTCAATATGCTTAGTCCTAGAGTGATGGATTGGATTCTTGGTTAGGTTAATTGTGCTAATGTTGTCACACAACACTTGCACACCCTTGTAGCTTAATCCATAGTCCTCTAGAGTATGAATCATCCACAACAATTGCGATATGCTCTCTCCCATAGCAATATATTCTGCCTCGGTCGTGGAGAGAGCAACACAATGTTGCTTCCGATTTGACCAACTAACTAGAGATGATCCTAGGAATTGGCAACCCCCACTCATGCTTTTCCGATCCAACTTACATCCAGCGTAGTCAGAATCGGTATAGCCAATTAGGTCAAATGATTCGGTACGGGGGTACCAAAGACCAACACTAATTGTGCCCTTGAGGTATCTCAAAATTCGCTTAACAACAATTAAATGAGATTCCTTGGCACATACTTGATATCTAGCGCACATACCAATAGCAAAAAGTATATCAGGTCGACTAGCTGTGAGGTATAGCAAACTACCTATCATGCTTCGATATTGAGTCAAATCAACCGGTTTACCACTCTCATCATTGTCTAATCTCGTGTTTGTAGCCATGGGTGTGGTTACCTCTTTTGAATCACTCATGTTGAATTTTCGAAGCATCTCTTGAGTATATTTTGATTGGTGCACATGGATCCCATCGCGAGTTTGTTTGATTTCTTGTCCAAGGAAGAAAGTCAACTCTTCCACTAGACTCATTTCAAATTCACTCTCCATGTGTCCAATGAACTCATTTAAATAGCCCTTGTTGTTTGAGACACAAATAATGTCATCGACATATACTTGGGCTACAAATATGTTGTCACCATCTCTACGTAGAAATAGTGTAGGATCTATTTGGCCTCTTACAAAGCTTTTTTCAATTAGGAACGTTGACAATCGCTCATACCAAACTCGGGGTGTTTGTTTAAGGCCATAAAGTGCCTTCTTGAGCTTGAACACGTGGTTTGGGAATTCGGTATTCTCAAACCCCGGAGGTTGTTCGACATAAACCTCTTCTCTAATTAAACCATTTAAAAGGGTCGATTTGACATCCATTTGATATAGCTTGAAACCCCGATGTGCTGCAAATGCAAGCATCAGTCGGATGGACTCGAATCGCGCCACGGGAGCATAGGTCTCATCATAATTAAGGCCTTCAACTTGACTGTAGCCCTTGGCTACTAAGCATGCCTTGTTTCTTATGATTTCTCTCTTGTGGTTCAATTTATTTTTGAAGACCCATTTGGTTCTAATAATAGTGGTCTTCTTGGGTCTAGGGACTAAATCCCAAACTCGACTTCTTTCGAATTGACCTAGTTCGTCTTGCATAGCGATGACCCAATCGGGATCATTTAATGCTTCATTAATTTTTCTAGGTTCAATTTTGGAAATTAAAGCAACTTCATTAGCCTCATTCCAAAAGAATGATCTAGTTCTAACCCCATGATGGATGTCTCCAACAATTTGGTCTTGGGGATGACTAGAGGCTAATCTAGTTTGCCTAGGTGTTGGTGGTGCTTCTTGAATGGTTTCACTAGACACAAGCTCAGCCTCAGGATCCGGCTGACCTATGGGTTGTCTAGGCTCACCATCATCGGATTCATCACCATCAACAACATTTGGACTTTCATTCAAACTTAGTCTCCTAAGTTCGAATTGGACTTCATCTTCTGGTTGTTTATTGACTTTCGAAATTTCTTCAAAGACAACATCAGAAGACTCTTCAACCAATCTAGATTTCTTATTGTAGACTCGATAGGCTTTGCTAACTAGGGAGTACCCGACCAGTATCCCTTCATTAGCCTTTGCCGTGAACTTTCCAAGGTGATCCTTGGTATTTAAGATAAACACCTTAAAACCAAACACCCTAAGGTGTTTAACTGTAGGTGGTTTTCCAAACCAAAGTTCATGGGGAGTCTTTCCTAAGAATCTATGTATGAGAACTCGATTCTGCATGTAGCAAGCTGTGTTCACAGCTTCTGCCCATAAGTAACTCGGTAAGAAGTACTCATTAAGCATGCTTCGCGTAGCTTCTTGTAAAACACGGTTCTTCCTCTCTACAACACCATTTTGTTTTTGGTGTTCTAGGAGTGGAGAACTCATGTCTATACCCTCTATCTTGACAAAATTCTAAAAACCTTTGATTTTGAAATTCGCCTCCATGATCACTTCTAATTGTCTTAATGGTTGATGATTTTTCATTTTCAACTCTTCTACAAAAAGAAATGAAAACATCTAAGGTTTGGTCCTTATACTTGAGAAAATAAGTCCATGTATATCTAGTAAAATCATCAATGATAACAAAGCAATATCTACTTCTATTCAATGATATGATAGTGCTACAATCAAACAAGTCCATATGAAGTAAATCCAACGCGGTAGAAGTACTTACAGTGCTTTTACCTTTATGTGCAGATTTTGTTTGCTTACCCATTTGACATGCATCATAAATCTTTTCTTTCCCATACTTGATGCTTGGTAAACCACGAACTAATCCCTTGTTGGCCAACTTCCGAATATTCTTCAAGTTCACGTGTGCTAGCCTCCGGTGCCAAAGGGTGGACTCCTCTTCTTTTGACATGAGACACTTAGCAAAAGCATTAATAGCACTTTTAAAAGAAACTTAAAAAAAAATATTATCTACTCTTGTTCCTACTAGTACCGTGTCAAAAGTGTCATGTTGTCTAACTAGACATTGACTTGGTTGGAAATCAATTGTGTAATCCGCATCACACAATTGACTGACACTTAGGAGATTAAATGTTATCCCCTTGACTAGAAAGACATTTTTAATTCTAAGACATTCGGATATTTGAATGTCTCCTATTCCTATGACCTTAAGACTACCATTGTTACCAAATAAAACATTACCTCTACTTTTTCTTTGAAGTGTGGTAAACAATGATTTATCCCCGGTCATGTGTTTGGAGCACCCACTATCAACGAACCAAGTTGATAGATGCTCCCACTCAATCATAATCTACACAATTCGAAAAATGGAAGATTTAGGTACCCACACCTTGGGACCTAAAGCATCTACTAAACAAGACTTAGGCATCCATGCCTTGACAACTTTCTTTTGAACCTTGGGTGTCTTAAGTGGCCTAACACCAGTCCTAGACATTAAGGACACAAATGAAGGTTCTTTGGGTTGGTAACCAATACCGACCCTATTGTAGACTGCCCTTTGGGCATTCAAAGTCATGTCTAGGGTCTTAGAGCTTGTTGAGAACTTCTCAAGAATATTCTTGAGTTTCTCAACTTCACTCTTCAATGATTTATTTTCATCCACTAACAATTCAACATGTAAATCATCTACATCCTCATCCCTAGAGGATTTTAATTGTTCAACCTCAATTTTCAAAGACTTAATCTCATCCTCTAACATTTCAACATGCATGTCGTCTATGTTCTCATCCTTAGATGACTTCAATTGTTCAATTTCTAATTGTAATGATTTAACCTTATTTTTTTTTGACTTTTTCAACTTATTGGTTAAACATGCAATTGCTCTATAACATTTTTCAAGTTCGGGAGAGGTTACCTCTTCATCATCCGAAGATGATGAAGCCGCGTTTGAGGAGTCAGAGGATTCATCACTGCTTTCTTCATCTCCAAGAGCCATGAGTGCCACATGCCGTGTACTCTTCTCCTCCTTCTCTTCATCGGATGAACTTGAGGAGGATTCATCCCAAGTGGCCTTCAAGGTCTTCTTCTTTTTCTTGGATCTATCCTCCTTCTTCTTGGATTTCTCCTCCTTCTTCTTTAGCTTTGGGCATTCACTCTTGAAGTGCCCTTTCCTGCCACACTCATAACAAGAAACATTAGACTTATCAACTTTAGCTTCACTAGGGTTACCTTTACCTTCGAACAAAATTTGTCATCTCGGAGGAAGAAGACCCGATGCCATCTTCCTCGGAATTGGACTCGGATTCGGAAGAGGATGAAGATGAAGAGACTCCCTTCTCCTTTTTCTTCTCCTTCTTCTTGTTCTTTTCTCCTGCAACTAAGGCAATCCCCTTCTCCTTGGGGCCTTTGTTAGCCATTTCATGAAGTTCCATCTCACTAAACAAATCATCTAGTTTAACAATTGATAAGTCCTTGGAAACTTTGTAGGCATCCACCATGGATGACCACAAAGCATTCCTTGGAAATACTTTTAACACATACCTCACAAGGTCGCGATTCTCGACCTTTTCATCTATAGAATGAAGACCATTGAGGACTTCCTTGAACCGGCTATATAGCTCACTTACGGTTTCATTCTCCTTCATGGAGAGATTTTGGAGTTGGTTGAGGAATAAATCCCTCTTGGCGATTCTTGAATATCGGGTGCCCTCATGGAGTTCTATGAGCTTGTTCCACAAATCTTTTGCACTTGTGAATGGACCAACTTTGATGAGTTGGTCTTTGTTCATGCCGCATTGTAGGGTCACCACCGCCTTCGCGTCGGCTTCACTTTTCCGGGTTTATTCAGCCGTCCAACGCCAAGATTCTAGCTCTTTGCCTTCATCATCCTTTGGAGGGGTAAAACCCTCATTCACCGCGAACCAAGTGTTTGTTGGGACCGGGTGCATGTTGACATGGATACGGGTTCGTAATTTAAAAAAAAAAATAATTACGAGCAGCGGAAGAATTAGCATAAATAATTTCTCAAATTATTTTAACCACGTATCTAGCATGTAACCTTATGATGTGTGGACATGATCATAAATTAAAATTTTACAGAAAGTAAACTAATTTACTCAATACCTCGCGTAACTCGAAGTAAGGGACGAGATCCAACCGTAGCGTCCCTTGGAAGCTCCGCCTCTATTCGCGTCCACGCCGAGTTCACTTCGGGATGACTTCGCAAAGCCACGAGTTTCGTGCCGACAAGAACTACTAGACTCTCCAAAGGCACGACAAGAATATCAAGAGAGAGAGATGGAAAACTAACCACCAAGTAACGGAATCAAGATTCCGTGGGAAGGAAGGAGTTGCGACCCGCTTCTTCTTCTTCTTCGGCACCTTCTTGGTGGAGATGACTCACGACAACTAGAAGGGGGCGCCGGCCCTAGAAGAAGGAGAGGGCGCCGACCCTAGAGGATGGAGAGGGAGAAAAGGAGAGAGAGAGAGGGCTTGCTACTTGATCTCTTGATTGGAATTCAAGCTTTGCCTTGGTTCCTTTATATAG
Source organism: Boesenbergia rotunda (assembly GCA_024364735.1). Lineage (NCBI taxonomy): Eukaryota > Viridiplantae > Streptophyta > Magnoliopsida > Zingiberales > Zingiberaceae > Boesenbergia > Boesenbergia rotunda. Next base: position 318,143 of record JAGFNQ010000316.1, on the reverse strand, counting down.
TAGCCTCTCCATCGCCAAGTCTCCTTTTTAACGGAATTCATAAGAAATTTATCTTATAAATTTTTCTATGAATTATTCCGTTATGCCAAGTTTTATTATAACTTAATTTATAATAAAAACAACCATGTCTCCCCTTTTATTATGGAATAAAATTATCCAAGAAATTTATTATACAAATTTTCTTATCATGGAAAAATCAATTCATAATTGATTTTATAAACCAATCCATGGTTCATTTTAATTTCCACAAAAAGAATAAATTTCTATAAATTTCTTTATATAAATTTCTTTATATAAAATTTCTTTTATATAAATTTATTTATATAAATTTCTTTATCCATAATATTATAAAACAAATCACGCTCGATTTATTTTATAATTTAAACCAAACAATTCGGTTTCTCCTCTTCCTTGTGGCCGGCCAAACCAAAGAGGGTGGGCACCCTCTTTGGCTGGCCACACCAAGCCGAAACCCTTATGAATTAAACTCATTTAATTCGTCCAATAAGCCTTCAAAAGACTTAGCCATTTTAAGCTTCCGATGCGTCTCTGAAAATTCAGATTCGACTTATCTCTCTTGATCGGAAAATTCAATTTTCAACTCGTTTTAAATCCCTTGGATTACTCGTAGTGCGTGTGACTAAATAGGCTTTCGAAATATGTTGGCCGTCTATAATCAACCAATTATAGAACGATCATGAGTGGCACCTAGTAGTACATCATGACCCCTAATTAATCGAAAGATCAATGGTTGACCTCAGAAATAATTCTGAAACCCTTCAGCAGCTATAATGAGTCGTGCCTCATTCCCTTCACCATCTTATACCCACTTGGTTCAGGACACGGTCTATATATGTCAGTCCCCACTAGGCTGACTACGTCACACCTAGCCCAAGCAATGTCTTTCTCATCCAACGAATTCTAATTACTCTCATGTATATGAGATATTCATACTCTGATCATGTGATGCTCTAGCCAGAGGCTTTAAGTAACAATCCGACGATAGGTCTTGGGTATACATCCCCTCGCAAGGAGTGGTGAATCCTTTGTAGGCTGTTCAAACATCTACGGGCACTTTGGCTTATACCCAATCATCCTGGGTCCACACCTCCTTGGAGATGCTTGCTTAAGATGTTAAAGTATAAGTCTTCATGACCAAGATGACTTGAACACCGCAAGTCAAAGGAATATCGCACTTAAGCTGCAGTAAGAACTTCATTGACATATCTATATGTAGATTACCATATGAAGTTTTACAGCTAGTCACTCCAATGAACTAGTTCCCTTAACTAGCATTCATGTTTATCTCCGGACATCCCAATGTCACCAGCCAGTGAAAATCAGCTGCATAGAGAATAACCCATGCTAGTCTCAACAGAATTGATAGTGTCCGTATTTATCAATTCATCGACTAGGGACAATTTCAATACTTCACAATTGCACATGTAGAGATAATCACTAGTTGTGAATTCATCACAAATTCTCTCATGCTGTGAATTTTATTGCGGACATTCAGTAAATGAGTTTAAGATCTTAATCAAATACACGAACATGTATACTCAAATAGTGAATATTCATTTATTAAAGTAAACGATTACAATCATAAGGCGATTGCCTTAGGACACTTCTCTCATATTACTAACAAACTCCCACTTGGCGTAATGCCAATCGCTACGGTATCCAATACCACAGGCTCTACCATGACCCTCAAACTTGCTTTGAGGCAAGGCCTTAGTTAAAGGATCCGCTAAATTCCTTTCAGTGGAAATTTTCTCAATTTGTATATCATTCCTACTTATAATCTCTCTGATCAGATGATAGCGGCGAAGCACGTGTTTGGATCGCTGATGAGACCTTGGTTCCTTTGCTTGTGGAATAGCTCCATTGTTGTCGCAGTAAACCGGTATTGCTTCATCAATGGTTGGAACCACACCAAGTTCTGAGACAAACTTCTTGATCCAGACTGCTTCTTTTGTTGCTTCTGAAGCCGCAATATATTCCGCTTCCGTGGTAGAATTCGCTACAGTGTCTTTCTTGGAACTCTTCCAACTTATTGCGCCTCCATTCAAAGTAAATACGTATCCGGACTGAGATTTGGAGTCATCCTTATCTGTCTGGAAACTGGCATCTGTATACCCACGTATTACCATATCTCCTTCTCCATATATTAGGAACACATCCTTAGTTCTTCTTAAGTACTTAAGGATTGTCTTGACAGCCGCCCAATGATCCATTCCTGGATCAGACTGGTATCTGCTCGTGACGCTCAGAGCATATGATACATCGGGCCTAGTACATAACATAGCATACATGATAGATCCTATAGCGGATGCATAAGGAATCTTATTCATGCAAATCCTCTCGTCTTCTGTGTGCGGACACATAGACGTTGAAAGGTTGATCCCATGCATGATGGGAAGGTAACCTTTCTTGGATTCCGACATGCTAAACCTTTTTAGCACTCGGTCTATATATGTAGACTGCGAAAGAACAAGCAACCGTTTTGATCTATCTCTATAGATTCTAATCCCAAGGATTTGGGTTGCTTCTCCCAGGTCTTTCATGGAGAAAGTTTTGTACACCAAATTTTAACCGACTGTAAGACTGATATATCGTTTCCTATAAGCAATATGTCATCGACATATAAGACTAGGAATACGACTGCACTCCCACTAACCTTCTTGTACACACAAGGTTCGTCAGGATTTTGTGAGAAATCAAACTCTTTGATTGTCTCATCAAAACGGATGTTCCAGCTCATGGATGCTTGCTTCAGTCCATATATGGATCGTCGAAGCTTGCATATTTTGGTTTTGTCAACCGATGTGAAACCTTCAGGTTGTATCATGTATACATCCTCAAGCAGGTTTCTATTAAGGAAAGCTGTTTTCACATCCATTTGCCATATCTCATAATCATAATGAGCTGCTATGGCCAGGAGCATCCAAATGGATTTAAGCAAAGCTACTGGCGAATAGGTTTCGTCATAATCAATTTCTTGTTTCTGACGATAGCCTTTTGCCACTAGTCTAGCCATAAAGGTAACAACATTACCTTCCATGTCGGTTTTCTTCTTGAAAACCCACTTGTACCCTATGGGCTTAATCCCTTCAGGTGAGTTAACCATGCCCCATACTTGATTTTCGTACATGGAATCCATTTCCGACTTCATGGCTTCAAGCCATTTGACCCTTTCTGAACTTTTCAGAACATCTTCATAACTGATAGGTTCGTCATTGCTTATGAGTAACACGTCGTTCGATTCACTTATGAGAAATCCGTATCTCTCTCGAATATTGCGTGTCCTATCAGACCTACGAAGAAGTGGTGTTGTTTTAGGTTCAACTGATAGCTCATCACTATGAGTTATTGGTTGTGGGTCTAGACTAGGTGTCTCTATAATGCATATTGGAGTTTCTTGAACTTCTTCAAGTTCAATGCTACTCCCACTGTTTTTTTGTAAAAGAAATTCTTTTTCTAGAAATACAGCATGCCTTGAAACAAACATCTTTTGTTCTAAGGGATGATAGAATTGGTAACCTTTCATTTCCTTAGGGTATCCAATACATAGACATTTATCAGACTTAGCATCCAATTTGTCTGATACAGTCCGCTTTACATAAGCAGGACAATCTCATATCTTCAGGTGAGATAAATGAGGTTTCTTACTATTCCACGTCTCATATAGTGTAGTAGAGACTACCTTGGTCGGGACTCTGTTTAGTAAGTAAACAACTGTCTTAAGCGCATAGCCCCAAAAGGATTTTGGAAGAGTTGCATGATTCATCATAGACCTAACCATGTCCATCAAGGTTCAGTTACGCCTCTCAGATACACCATTATGCTGTGGTGTATACGGTGGAGTCCATTGGGACAATATCCCATTGTCCCTAAGATAATCTTGAAACTCTTGACTTAAGTATTCACCACCCCGATCGGATCGAAGTATCTTAATACTTTTGCCAAGCTGTTTCTCTACTTCATTTCTGAATTCTTTGAATTTCTCAAAAGCTTCAGATTTGTGTTTCATCAAGAACACATACCTGAATTGTGAGTGATCATCGATAAAGGTAATGAAGTAGCTATAGCCTCCTTGTGCAAGAGTTGACATTGGTCCACATACATCAGTATGTATTAGACCAAGCAATTCTCCCACTGGATTACCTTTTCCGGAAAAGGGTAATTTGGTCATCTTGCCTTTTAAGCATGATTCGCATGTATCAAATGAACCGGGTTCAAATGATTCCAAAATTCCACATCGGTGTAATTTGGTCATGCGTTTCTTACTTACATGGCCAAGACGACAATGCCACGTGTAGGAGTCTATTCGATTATCTATTCGAGCACGTTTGTTGCTAACTTCGATATTGAAAACGTCACCGGATAAATCTAACGTGTAGATACCATTGTACAAAGTTCCAGTCCCATAAAGAACTCCATTTAAAGTTATGTAACAACAATTGTTACTAAAAGTTAAATGATGACCCTTTTCATTCAAACATGAAATAGATACAATGTTCTTTATTGATGAAGGAACAAAATAACAATTATCCAATTCTAAGACACGTCCAGTAGGGAGCTTTAGCAAATATGTTCCGATGGCAATAGCAGCAATTTTTGCTCCATTTCCAACTCACAAATTCGCATCTCCCTTGACGAGTCTTCTTCTATTCCTTAGCCCCTGTATGTCATTACATATATGTGAGCTACACCCAGTATCAAGTACCCAGGTGTTTGAGGAAATAGAGTGACATTCAATAACGAAGATACCTGAAGAGGATGGGGCATCAGATGCCTTCTTCTTCAAGGACTCAAGATAAACCTTGTAGTTTCTTCGCCAGTGACCCTCCTTGCCACAGTGATGACAAGTGCCTTTTGGGGTCTTTTCAGTCGTTTTGGCCTTTTTTCTTCTTTCCCTTATTCTGTTCTTTGGCCTTCCTCTTAGAACCTTTCTTCGAGGAACCAACTAACAGTACCGTCTTCTGATCCTGCTTCACAGAAGGCTCTACAGTCTTCAGCAGGTTGAGCAACTCAGGAAACTGGTCTGGAGTTGCATTATCAGGAGGACGGTTAGGAAGTTGTTCTTCAAGGACATAAGCAAGCTTCTCTACCTTGAGGACTATCCTCAGGTTTCGAAGCCAGTCCATAAAGTTTGGCCCAGTCAGTTTATTGGTGTCCAAAATGGAACGCAAATTCAGAGAAGACATGATCGAGTGATTATCCTAGAAATACAAATTGAGCTTATGTGAGAAGAATGATAAAGAATGCATCAATATACATTAATTAAATCCTATTAATTTTTCGAATTGAATAACCCTTTTTATCAATTCGGGAGATCGTAGGAGCATCTCTAAATAGGTTGATATCCAACCATAGATAAGAACAACCATGACTGTGGCCATCAAGTTATTCTTAGCAATGAAGGTAGGTAATTATACAGATTACATATCACATATATGTAACTATCACTTTATGCTATCAACTAATTGAATGTTTGCATAAATCATTGGGTTGTTAACTCATTAACAAGTATGCAACAATATACATAGCACCCAACTGCACCTCTCTTTACATCGACCTTGGTTGTGGCACAACAAATCGATGCTCCAAGCTTAAGGCTGACCCATTAATTAAGAAATAGTTTTAATATGGTTGGAGCTCATTCAACCGTTTAGTCAGGCTTGGATGTGTCCAACAACCAAAACTAAGGATTGACCTCTGACTCCAACTATATTAATCATAAACTAATTCTATGGTTTGAACATGTTGAGGTTCAAGCCGGGCATGGATGTGTCCATCAACCCAAACTAGAAACAAAACTCCGGTTCTAACCATATTAATGGAAGGTGTTGACCTTAATATTTTGTAAGGGGTTTTGGGTCTCATCCTTTCTTTTCTAAGCACATTCATTACATATAATTATGTCATGTACTAACGATTTCCTTAATAAAGTATGTATGTGACTTAATTTATCAAGTCTCATTAATTGAATTAGGAACCGGATTTCCTAATTCTAATTTCATACTTTATTCAAGGAATTGTTTTGGGAAACAATTTCCTAAATTGTCATAATCAATTTCGGAAATAATATGTTTAAGACTTAGATTTCTCTAAATCAAATCTTATTAAATTAAGAGACAGATTCCCTTAATTCAACCACATATTATTTTCATGAAAATCTCTTTTAAGAAAACTCTATAAGAAACTATTTTCCTAATTAATTTTGGAGACAACAATATGTAAGAGCATCACCTCTTAAATCAAATAAGGAAATTATCATTTGAGAATCACCTCAAAATTTCCAAAATTTAATTACATATTTTATTTATGGATTTATTAATTTCAACAAATTATTTTCTTTGGGTGGCTCCCCGAGGCTCAGATACCCAAAAAAAAGGAATTTGTTGTAAATCTAATTTGGTCCGCTCCCCGAGGCGTAACCAAATTAAACATGACAATTTTATTCAAAATAGGAAATTAAATTACAACAACTAACTTTAAATTGGACGGCTCCTCGAGGCTCAATCCAAAATAAAGAATTTTGTTAATAATTTAAAACCAATTCGAATTTAATTGTCAATTAATAATCCATAAATTTGTCTAGACTTTCTAGAAAGAAAGTGCCCAAAATTGCGAGATTTCATAATAGATTTTCAGAATAATTGTAAGTTTCTGGTACAAAGAAAACTTACATATTTTCAAAATTAGAAAATTTCTAAAATTGGAAAGTTTCCAAAAATGGGAAGTTTTCACAATTATCATACAATTTCAGAAACTAGGATATTTCAAACGTTTGCGGAATTTCATGAGGATTTCCAAATTTTGAAATTCCTAAATCTAAAATTTATTATAATTGGAAAGTTTCCATAATTGGAAAATTTTTCCAAAATTTAGATCATGACAAAGTTTTCCGAAAAACAATTATATGATTATGTCGAACACTAACCGGCTCTGATACCACTGTTGGGACCGGGTGCATGTTGACATGGATACGGGTTCGTAATTTAAAAAAAAAAATAATTACGTGCAGCGGAAGAATTAGCATAAATAATTTCTCAAATTATTTTAACCACGTATCTAGCATGCAACCTTATGATGTGTGGAATGATCATAAATTAAAATTTTGCTGAAAGTAAACTAATTTACTCAATACCTCGCGTAACTCGAAGTAAGGGACGAGATCCAACCGTAGCGTACCTTGGAAGCTTCGCCTCTATTCGCGTCCACGCCGAGTTCTCTTCGGGATGACTTCGCAAAGCCACGAGTTTCGTGCCGACAAGAACTACTAGACTCTCCAAAGGCACGACAAGAATATCAAGAGAGAGAGATGGAAAACTAACCACCAAGTAACGGAATCAAGATTCCGTGGGAAGGAAGGAGTTGCGACCCGCTTCTTCTTCTTCTTCGGCACCTTCTTGGTGGAGATGACTCACGTCAACTAGAAGGGGGCGCCGACCCTAGAAGAAGGAGAGGGCGCCGGCCCTAGAGGATGGAGAGGGAGAAAAGGAGAGAGAGAGAGGGCTTGCTACTTGATCTCTTGATTGGAATTCAAGTCTTGCCTTAGTTCCTTTATATAGTAGCCTCTCCATCGCCAAGTCTCCTTTTTAACGGAATTCATAAGAAATTTATCTTATAAATTTATCTATGAATTATTCCGTTATGCCAAGTTTTATTATAACTTAATTTATAATAAAAACAACCATGTCTCCCCTTTTATTATGGAATAAAATTATCCAAGAAATTTATTATACAAATTTTCTTATCATGGAAAAATCAATTCATAATTGATTTTATAAACCAATCCATGGTTCATTTTAATTTCCATAAAAAGAATAAATTTCTATAAATTTCTTTATATAAAATTTCTTTTATATAAATTTATTTATATAAATTTCTTTATCCATAATTTTATAAAACAAATCACGCTCGATTTATTTTATAATTTAAACCAAACAATTCGGTTTCTCCTCTTCCTTGTGGCCGGCCAAACCAAAGAGGGTGGGCACCCTCTTTGGCCGGCCACACCAAGCCGAAACCCTTACGAATTAAATTCATTTAATTCGTCCAATAAGCCTTCAAAAGACTTAGCCATTTTAAGCTTCCGATGCGTCTCTGAAAATTCAGATTCGACTTATCTCTCTTGATCGGAAAATCCAATTTTCAACTCATTTTAAATCCCTCGGATTACTCGTAGTGCGTGTGACTAAATAGTCTTTCGATTTATGTTGGCTGTCTATAATCAACCAATTATAGAACGATCATGAGTGGCACCTAGTAGTACATCATGAGCCCCAATTAATCGAAAGATCAACGGTTGACCTCAGAAATAATTTTGAAACCCTTCAGCAGCTATAATGAGTCGTGCCTCATTCCCTTCACCATCTTATACCCACTTGGTTCAGGACACGGTCTATATGTGTCAGTCCCCACTAAGCTGACTACGTCACACCTAGCCCATGCAATGTCTTTCTCGTCCAATGAATTCTAATTACTCTCATGTATCTCAGATATTCATACTCTGATCATGTGATGCTCTGGCCAGAGGCTTTAAGTAACAATCCGACGATAGGCCTTGGGTATACATCCCCTCGCAAGGAGTGGTGAATCCTTTGTAGGATGTTCAAACATCTTCGGGCACTTTGGCTTATACCCAATCATCCTGGGTCCACACCTCCTTGGAGATGCTTGCTTAAGATGTCAAAGTATAAGTCTTCATGACCAAGATGACTTGAACACCGCAAGTCAAAGGAATATCGCACTTAAGCTGCAGTAAGAACTTCATTGACATATCTATATGTAGATTACCATATGAAGTTTTACAGCTAGTCACTCCAATGAACTAGTTCCCTTAACTAGCATTCATGTTTATCTCCGGACATCCCAATGTCACCAGCCAGTGAGAATCAGCTGCTTAGAGAATAACCCATGCTAGTCTCAACAGAATTGATAGTGTCTGTATTTATCAATTCATCGACTAGGGACAATTTCAATACTTCACAATTGCACATGTAGAGATAATCACTAGTTGTGAATTCATCACAAATTCTCTCATGTTGTGAATTGTATTGCGGACATTCAGTAAATGAGTTTAAGATCTTAATCAAATACACGAACATGTATACTCAAATAGTGAATATTCATTTATTAAAGTAAATGATTACAATCATAAGGCGATTGCCTTAGGACACTTCTCTCATATTACTAACAGTGTTGATGTCCATCGTTAAGTAATACTCCATCTTCGATCTCCAATATTGATAATCTGCGCCATCGAAGAAGGGTGGACGGGTGGTGCTAAAACCTTCTCTCAAGGCCATTTTTGATAGCTCTCGGTTGTTAATCCGCCTGTACAGAGCCCCTTGCTCTGATACCACTTGTTGGATCTTGGATGGTTAGAGAGGGGGGGGGGGGTGAATGTAGCCAGCCATTTGAAGTTTCAGCGCTTTTGAAATTTCTGCAACTCAAAGGTTTAGTAGCACAGCGGAAGCAATAAAACAGAGTATGCAGTAAACTAAACCCTAAGTTAATCACAAGAACAAGAACGCTAACAAGAGGATTTACAAGGTTCGGGGATAACTTACCCCTACTCCTTGGCATGCCCGTAAGGTGGGCGATCCCTTGATCGTCAGCAGATCAAGCCCCGGAAAATCCGGATAGTAAGTGACCTCCTTCTCGGTGGAGTAACCTCTCCACAGCGTTTCAACAAAGATAGAGTTTTAAGCACAATGAAACACAAGAAAGATCTTACTTAGCACTTAGGACAGGCAAGAACACAAGCAGAACTTCTCCCGAGCTCCACCCAGCGACGATCTCACGCAAGAACTCCCTTCTTCGTGTCTTCTCGCTGATGGACTCACCAAGCCTCTTGTTTATTCCTCCAAGCGCTCAAGTAAAAGATGATTGCTTCAAAGATTTCAGTTGCTTGCTCAAGAACGATGGAACAGCAGAGAACAAAAGCACGTAGCAAGAAGTCACAGCAAGCTCAACCAGCAGAAGTCTCTCTTGCACTTCTCCACCACGCTGCTTATGTCTTCTCCACAAGCGCCAAGTCACCACCTCACTGCAGCCTCCAACTGCTCTCTTGCAACAACCAGCCACCACTGATCTCTCCTGGACTCCCTGAGCTTCCCTCAGACCAACCCCAGTCAGCAGCTCCAGCCAGCGCCAGCGTCCGTTGCAACCTGAGAAGGAAAACAAACAAACCTGCTCCAAGGAAAGACCTCCATTGACTCTCCTTGAGTGTTTGGATCCATCCCTGTCACCTGTAGCTTAATCACCCCATTAGCACAGCATATCACACAGAGAATCAAAGATCAAATCTTAAGCGTAGAGAAATCAGACCTGTTCAGACGTGATCAGAGCGTCTGGTAGTGCAATTTGAATTTAAGTGATCGATCACCGGACCGATCCAGGGCTTGTGGATCGGTCACCAGACCGATCCACCGCTTTGCTGGGATTCTCAGCTTTCACAGTGACACATGCCTGATCGGTCACCAGATCGATCAGGCTGTGACCTGATCGGTCACCAGACCGATCAGGTAGCTCCCTGACCGATCAGGCTCCATCCTGATCGGTCACCCCAGTGAGAGAACTTTAATCGTGAAATCTGATCCTAGGTCTTGGATCGGTCACCGGACTGTTCAGGAGCTGATCAGCGGGGGAACTCAACTCATTGTGTGCTCCCTGATCGGTCACCTGACCGATCAGGAGCAAAGCAGTGAGGAAGCTGCCTGCTCCCTGATCGGTCACCGGACCGATCAGGAGCCAATCAATGAGGCAACTGCCTGCTCCCTGATCGGTCACCGGACCGATCAGGAGCCGGGTAGTAGGTTTTCAACCTCACTATGTGCTCCCTGATCGGTCACCAGACCGATCAGTCATCGCTGGATCGGTCACCAGACTGATCCACGAAGGAGCAGCGTGCCAACTTCCCTGATCGGTCACCAGACCGATCCAGGGACTCCAACCTAGCCCTCCAAGCTTGGATTTCATACAACCTAGCCCTCTAAGCTAGGACTTTTCCACCTAACCGTTCAAGTTGGGACTTTTCACCTAACCCTCCAGGTTAGGACTTTTCACCTAGCCCTCCAAGCTAGGACTTTTCACCCAACCCTCCAAGTTAGGATTTTTCCAACCTAGCCCTCCACGCTAGGACTTTTTGTAACGACCTGGCCCATTTGGCGGCCTATTTGGCGGTCTCGACCGTCGACCGTCGACCGTGCCGTTACTCTACTACTGGTCTTCCCGCCCCTGGCCAGCGGGTTTTTGCCTTCCTCAGGATTCGAACTCTAGACCTCCAGGCTAAAGTACTAGAGTTTATGAATCCTGATACCAATTGAGCTGAGCTCAATTGGTATCAGGATTCAAAACTCTAGTACTTTAGCCTGGAGGTCTAGAGTTCGAATCCTGAGGAAGGCAAAAACCCGCTGGCCAGGGGCGGGAAGACCAGTAGTAGAGTAACGGCACGGTCGACGGTCGAGACCGCCAAATGGGCCGCCAAATGGGCCGGGTCGTTACAATAAAAAGGCGCCTTTTTATTGTAACGACCCGGCCCATTTGGCGGTCTCGACCGTCGACCGTCGACCGTGCCGTTACTCTACTACTGGTCTTCCCGCCCCTGGCCAGCGGGTTTTTGCCTTCCTCAGGATTCGAAATCTAGACCTCCAGGCTAAAGTACTAGAGTTTATGAATCCTGATACCAATTGAGCTGCAGCTTAATTGGTATCAGGATTCATAAACTCTAGTACTTTAGCCTGGAGGTCTAGAGTTCGAATCTTGAGGAAGGCAAAAACCCGCTGGCCAGGGGCGGGAAGACCAGTAGTAGAGTAACGGCACGGTCGACGGTCGACGGTCGAGACCGCCAAATGGACCGCCAAATGGGCCGCCAAATGGGCCGACCCATTTGGCGGTCTCGACCGTCGACCGTCGACCGTCGACCGTGCCGTTACTCTACTACTGGTCTTCCCGCCCCTGGCCAGCGGGTTTTTGCCTTCCTCAGGATTCAAATTCTAGACCTCCAGGCTAAAGTACTAGAGTTTATGAATCCTGATACCAATTGAGATGCAGCTCAATCATATAAGGGCGGGCGTTACAGGTTACTACCAAGAAAAAAAAAAAAAGAAGGATGGGTTGATGCGAATGTGTATCGACTATCGGGCACTGAACAATGTGACTACCAAGAACGGGTACCCTCTACCTAGGATAGATGACCTGTTCGATCAATTGAAGGGAGCCACGATTTTCTCTAAGATTGACCTGAGGTCTGGTTATCACCAAGTCAGGGTGAAAAAGGAGGATATACCGAAGATGGCTTTCTGAACCAGATGTTAGAGGATATGTTACGGGCTTGTGCCTTGGACTTCAAGGGAAGCGGGTGTCGATACCTGAGCCTGGCAGAGTTTGCTTATAACAACAGATATCAGGCTACTATCGGGATGGCACCGTATGAAGCTCTGTATGGAAGAAAATGCAGATCTCCTATATGTTGGCTTGAGAGTGGTGAAAAGAAGGAGATGGGACTCCAGACGGATATTATAGACGAAACCACTCAGGCTATAAAGAATATCCGTCAGAGAATAGAGACTGCTAAGAGTCGGCAGAAAAGCTACGCTGATAAGCGACGCAGACCACTAGAGTTTGAGGTTGGGGATTCAGTATTCCTTAAGGTAGCCCCTATGAAAGGGGTGATGAGATTCGGAAAGAAAGGGAAGCTGAGTCCGAGATATGTGGGACCGTCTCAGATTCTGAGACGGGTAGGCAAAGTGGCCTACAAACTGGAGTTACCGCCAGAAAAGTCGGCTATCCACAATGTTTTCCATGTATCAATGCTCAGGAAATGTATCTCTGATGTGAATCAGATAATAGAGCCCCAACCAGTACAAGATCAAGAGAACCTAAGTTCAGAACGCCGACCTGTTCAGATATTAGATCGGGAAGTCAAAAAGCTAAGGAACAAGGAAGTACCCTTAGTAAAGGTTCTGTGGCGGAACGAACGATTCGAAGAAGCCACGTGGGAACGAGAGGAGGCAATACGATTAAAGTATCCAGAATTATTTTAAAGTTCGGGACGAACTTTTTATAAGGTGGGGAGGATTGTAACGCCCCAAAATTTCCCATATGAAATATTATGAAATATATGAATCCATGAATATGAAATATTATGAAATTCATGATATATTATCATGAAATATTATGAAATATATGAATTCATAAATATGAAATATTATGGAATTCATGAAATAGTATCATGAAATATTATGAATTCATGGAATATAATTAATATTATGAAAATATTATGAATTCATGGAATATAATTAATATTATGAAATTTCATGATGGGCTTGGCTTAATGGGCTTGGATTAGTGCAAAATGTGATAAAAAGGAAAATATAGAAGGAGGAAGCAGGGATTGAACCTTGAACCTCCTGGTTGCACTAGCAATGTCTTAACCATTGTACCAAGCCATGTTTCTTATAGAGGGAATAAGAAACATGCTTGTTAAAAGCTACGGAGGTGAAGAGACATGTCTTTTCATGAGAAAAGTATAAATAAGGGAAGTTGGAATAACTTCCTCTTCTTCTTCTTCTTCCTCTCCCTCATCACCGAATTCACCCTTCTTCTCCCTTTCATTTTTCGAAAAGGTACACCTAGGGTTCTAACCCTAGGAAATTGGAAGGATAAAGGAACTCTTTAAGGTTCTTGCTCTCTACTAGGGCCAAGAGGATTAGAGAAGACTAACAAGGGAAAACACTCACCTTTCTAGTCTTCAAGGGTACCCTAAGAAGTAAGAGGAGGAGAAATTCAAGCGAAAGGATGTAAGTATCCCCTCGCCTGCAGTGTAATAGTTGTGGTGTGATTATTCTCCTTGATTGTTTCAAGAATGAGGACTCCTTCTCCATTGCATGTTTCGGCCACCCCCTTAGGGGAAGGCCTTGGTTCTTTCCTTGATACATGAGAAGACCTTTGAGACTTAGAGTATATATGTATATTGATTTTCTTCATGATGGTATGAACAAAAGAAAGAAAAACTAGGGGTTACACTCCTTGTAAGTTTCGGCCACCCTTAGAGGAAGGCCTTGGGTTCTTTAGTTACATGATTAGACCCTTGGAACTTAGGATATATGTATATGTGGTTTATGCAAAATGTGGTGAACAAAACATAGGGTTTTGTTCTTGAAGGAGTTTCGGCCACCCCCCCTTGGGGAAGGCTTTTGGGTTACTTTTTGTTACATAAGTAAACCCCTTAGCACTTAGAGTATATGTGTATGTGTATCCTTCAATATGTTGTAAACAAAACCTAGGGTTTAGAACTTGGATGGGTTTCGGCCAAGGCCTAGAAAAAGGGGTTAGTGAGGGTTGAATTATCCTAAAATATATCCATGTTTAATGTATTGTAAGATAGTGTATACAAGGTGTTTGTATGAATGTATGTGAGATTATTTAGTTCAAACTCTAATTTTCCCTATACTTAAGTTTCGGCCAACCCTAGAAGGACTAAGGTTTAGGGTTGTATAATTATCTCATGATGTGCTTTATGTTTAATAAGTTGCATGAATAATATGTGAAGGATAAACTACCCTACGGGACATGATTATGTTTAGCAAAATAATATGTATGAGCATGTATGGAATATGATATATGTATGAACATGTATGGAATATTATGTACGTATGAACATGTATGAAATATGATGCATGTATGAACAAGTATGAAATATGATGTATGTATGAACATGTGTGAACTATGATGTATGTATGGACATGCATGAAATATGATGTATGTATGAGCATGCCTTATAGCCCATGGGGCACACTTATGAAATTGCATGTGATATGTTAAAATGTTTGAAGGGATACTCAAATAAGTATGGGATCAAGAGCACCCCTTATGTTGTGTGGTGTGTCCCTACGGGATCATGAGCACCCTTGAAGAGTGGTGTGTCCCATAAGAGTGAATATGGAGTATTCCTTAGCATATATGTAAAAGCATGATAAGTATTTTACTTTTGAAGTTGTGTACCCGACTCGGAAGGGGGTCGTTAAACAAATCCGGGGTGCATGTTAACGTGGCTCCGGTAGGACGGAAGGGTCCTGCTCTAATGAATTGGTGGCTCGCTACCCCAATTCATTAGGGAACGCGCAATAGTTCCGCGCGATAGTTGGTACACAACAGGGCCCAATATGATATGGATGTATTTTTAAGTAATACCATTATGGAATTGTTTTGAAAACATTCATTGAAAGCATTTGTTATATGTGAAGAGTATGCTTATGGTACTTGATACTGCATGCTTAGAAACTTAGATGTTTAATATGCTTTGATGAACTTATGCTTATGATTGATTATGTGTACATGTTATATTCTTTCGCACGGATTTTGCGAGTAGGACAGGATCCTTACTAAGCATTTTGCTTACTAGTTTATGTGTTGTCTTATGCTGCAGATAACACTTAAATGGAAGGACGAGGCAGGAGGCTGAAGATGTGTGGGGTGGTGGCTCGGGAAGAAAGATTTCTATATCTACATAGTTATGCTTATGTTATACTCCTTGACAATAAGTATTAGTGATTAGGATTGACATGGCATGATAGTGTTTACCTTGGAGGTCTCTTATGCTTGATTATGTTATGAGTTACATTACTAGTAATGTTATCATGTTATAGAATGACACTTGATAATTTTTGCAAGCCTGCTTAGTACCTAGTTCCCTTAAGTCCTTGCATTGTTGTTTTAATGTCATGCTAGAAGATAGAAATAGAAAAAAAATATATTACTATATGATTGAATGTACGTAACCCCGCCCCGAGAGTAGATATAAGGGCGGGCGTTACAGGTTACTACCAAGAAAAAAAATCTTAAAAAAAAAAAGGTACCCTCTACCCAGGATAGATGACCAAGGCCTGATACCAACTTGTAACGCCCGTCCTTATATCTACCCTTAAGGCGGGGTTACGGGTCCATACATTCATATCATTCATCATGCTAAGCATGTATAACCAGTAGAAAACAATTATTAAAGACTAATTTACCAAGCAAGGTTTTCTTTTTTTTTCATATCATCCATGCAATTACAACATAATAGAGAGAGATCATTTAACTTCATAATTTACTGATCTAAACATGGTTTGG
Organism: Boesenbergia rotunda; assembly: GCA_024364735.1. Lineage (NCBI taxonomy): Eukaryota > Viridiplantae > Streptophyta > Magnoliopsida > Zingiberales > Zingiberaceae > Boesenbergia > Boesenbergia rotunda. The sequence continues at coordinate 302,015 of JAGFNQ010000316.1, read as the reverse complement.
ACAAGATAGAACATAGGAATATAGCAAGAGTTATCTAGTCTTAGACACATGCAAAAGAAGCATTCATAAGCAACAGGAAATAGTAAGTATCTAGTATTTTACTTAGCATGCATACTACAAGAATTAGACATCATTGATAGTGCTATCCAACATGACATAGGTTCCATATCTCTAACTTAATCAATAGTAGAGTAGTCATAATCTTCATACATTCAGAGTATAGTAATCTAATTTTAATCTTTTATTGGAAGCAGTTTAGATTCTCGACAAGAATAAGGTAGATAAGAATCTTTCATCCTTTCCCGAGCCATCACCACACACATCTTGTAGCTTTCCCTCTGCCTCTTCCTTTAGTTCAAGTATTTCTTACCGCTATCTGCAGCATAAGAAAACAACATGGAACTAGTAAGCAAAACATGCTTAGTAAGAATCCGGGCCTACTCGCAAAATCCATATCGATACATCATATCATGTACACAGTAATCAAAGTAGAAGTATAAGCATCATAAGCATCACATCACATATTTCTAAGTGCTTTACAGCACAAGATCATATCAAGATAGATTCATAAGTCTCATAAGCATCACATCAAATATTTCTAAGTGCTTTATGGAACAAGATCATCACATAATGAGAAAATATGTTTTTCAAAAGGTTCCATAAAGGTAATACTTAAAAATATCATATCATCATCTAGGGCCCAGTTGTAGTACCACATCAAACGCGTTCCCTAATAAATTGGGGTAGCGAGCCACCAATCTAAATAGAGCAGGACCCTTCCGTCCTACCAATGCCATGACCTTCAGTTAACATGCACATTGGATTTGTTTAACGACCCCCTTCCGAGTCGGGTACACAACTTTCAAAGTAAAGTAATTTATCATGCAATTACTCATATATGTATATGCCTAAAGGTACTCTTAATCACATCTTTAAGGGACACACCACACATCAAGGGTGCTCTTGATCCCCTAGGGACACACCACACATTCGGGTGCTCTTGATCCCAGTTTCAATAGAGTATCCCTTTTTAAGCATATCATCAAACACATCATGTTCATATCATCAGGGTGCCCCATGGGCTATAAGGCATGCTTTTATACCTAACTAGATAGGTCACATACATTATTCACATATCATATAATTAGTAGCATGCTTCGTGATTTCATTAAGTACTTCCCAACCCTAGGACTAGGGTTGGCCGAAAGTCACATGTAAGGGAATTTGGTTTTCCCATCAAGCATTCATTCAAGCATTCTTACAAACACTTCACTTATACCATTAAGCATGGATATATCATAAGGAAAATCATACAACCTTAAACCCTAATTCCCCTAGGGTTGGCCGAAAGTTATATAGGGTAGCATACCCTAATTTTGTCTTCTCAAAAATTTGGAAAATAACACATATATGTATAGAATCCCTAGGGCACTAGCATGTATCAAGATTTGATCAAAAAAAACTTCTCTTGGACCCCTTACAAGAAGTGGCCGAAACTTCCACTAAGGAAGTTCTTGTGAATTTTCAAAAGGATGAAACAAGTAGCCATTCGATAGCAATTATGTTGCAGGTGAGAGGACACTTACATCCTTGCGCTGGAATTTCACCTTCTTCAAACCGTAGGGTACCCTACACTTGGAGGGTATGTGAGAATCCTTTTCTTCCAATTTTTTTTCTCTAGTATCCCTTGGTCTTGGTAGTGAGCAATGGCTCTTGGACTCTCCTTCTTGTAATTGCCCTAGGGTTAAAATTTCGAAAAGGGAAGGGGGAAGGCTAGGCTCGGCAAGGAAGAAGAAGAAGGGAGGAAGAAGAATGAAAAAAAGAAACTTCTTTCTAACTTCCTTCTCTTACTCTTATTTATACACCTCTTGTGAAAAAACATGTCTCTTCTTTGCCCAAGCCTTAACAAGCATGTCTCCCCTTCTCCTAACACGAAACACCCATTAGAGCATCTGGTTAGGAAGGAGTTAGTGCAAGGGATAGGTTCAAGGTTCGATCCTTGCTTCCTCCACTTTGCACTTTCTTTTTATTACCTCTTAATAATTCATTTCCAAGCCCAATAAACCAAGCCCAATATACATCTCATGAATATAATATTTCATGCATTCATAATATTTATAATATTTCATGAATCTAATATTTCATGATAATATTTCATAATAATATTTCATGAATATAATATTCCATGACAATATTTCATGATAATAACATTTCATGAATATAATATTTCATGCATATACTATTTCATGATAATATTTCATGATAATAATATTTCATGAATATAATATTTCATGCTAATATTTCATGATAATAATATTTCATGAATATAATATTTCATGCATTCATGACATTTCATAGCATGTGATTGCATGAAATTTATATCATTTCATTATAACCCTTTTCATACATTGTCATGATTTTACATTGACAAATTTGGGGTGTTACAATCCTCCCCCTCTTATAGAAAGTTCGTCCCGAACTCAAAACAGTTCCGGGTACTTTGATCGCATCATATCTTCCTGTTCCCAGGTGGCTTCTTCGAACTGCTTGTTCCGTCACAGAACTTTCACTAAGGGTATTTCCTTATTCCTTAGCCTTTTAACTTCCCGATCGAGGATCTGGATCGGGCGGCGTTCGGAACTAAGGCTTTCCTGTTCTTATACTGGTGGGGGTTCTATAATTTGACTCGCGTCAGGGGTACACTTCTTGAGCATCGACACATGGAAGACGTTGTGGATAGCCGCCATTTCTGGCGGTAACTCCAGTTCGTAGGCCACCTTGCCTACTCGTCTCAAAATCTGGTAGGGCCCCACGTATCGCGGACTCAGTTTCCCCTTCTTTCCGAATCTCATCACCCCTCTCATAGGGGCTACCTTCAGGAATACCGAATCCCCAATCTCGAACTCAAGTGGTCGACATCGTTTATCAGCGTAGCTCTTTTGCCGACTCTGAGCAGTCTCTATCCGCTGGCGGATATTCTTTATAGCCTGAGTGGTCTCATCAATAATATCGGTCTGGAGTCCCATCTCCCTCTTTTCACCACTCTCATGCCAGCATAAAGGAGATCTGTATTTCCTTCCGTACAGTGCTTCGTACGGTGCCATCCCGATAGTATCCTGATAACTGTTGTTATAAGCAAACTCTGCCAGACTCAGGTATCGACACCAGCTTCCCTTGAAGTCCAAGGTGCAAACTCGTAACATATCTTCTAGTATCTGGTTTACTCGTTCAGTCTGCCCGTCAGTCTGGGGGTGAAAGGCTGTACTGAACTTCAGCTTCGTGCCAAGGGCCTTCTGCACGTGTCCCCAAAAATCAGAAGTAAAACGACCGTCTCGGTCAGAGACAATGGTCTTGGGAATCCCGTGTAGTCGGACAATCTCCTTGACGTACAGTTGAGCCAGCTGTTCAACTGAATAAGTCATCCGGATAGCCAGAAAATGTGCGGACTTGGTCAGTCGGTCCACAATAACCCATATACTATCATATCCATTCGTAGTCCGAGGTAGCCCTGATATGAAATCCATAGATATGTCCTCCCATTTCCACTCGGGAATAGGTAGAGACTGCAGAACTCCCCCAGGTCTCTGGTGTTCTGCTTTGACCCTCTGACAGGTCAAACACATGCTGATATAGTGGGCTACATCTTTCTTCATGCCGGACCACCAAAATTTGCCCTTCAGATCTTGATACATCTTGGTAGACCCAGGATGCATCGCATAAGGTGTTCCGTGAGCTTCCTCGAGTATCCTCGTCCGTAAGTCAGAGTCGTCGGGAACGCATAATCGATCCCGGAAATATAAAACTCCGCTATCGGAAATCCGGAATCCCTCGTCCTTGCCTTCAAGAATCTCCTGCCTGATTCTCCGAAGACTCGGATCAAGATTCTGCTTCGCCAGAATACCATCAAATAATGTCGACGCAATCTGTAGGGTAGAAAGCCATCCCGATATAATCTCGATTCCGAAATCCATAATCTCTTCCCCTAAGGGTTGTGACAAAACCGACAAAGATATTAAGGTAGCACATGATTTTCTACTAAGAGCATCGGCTACCTTGTTGGCTTTTCCCGGATGGTACAGGATCTCACAATCATAATCCTTGACCAATTCGAGCCATCTGCGCTGTCTCATATTCAGATCTTTCTGGGTAAAGAAATACCGCAGACTTTGGTGATCAGTAAAGACCTTGCACTGAGTGCCATATAAATAATGCCTCCACACGTTTAGCGCAAAGACCACCGTAGCTAATTCCAAATCATGGGTAGGATAATTCTTTTCATGTTCCTTTAATTGTCTAGAGGCGTAGGCAATCACCTTCCCATTCTGCATAAGCACAGCTCCGAGTCCCAGTTTGGACGCGTCGCTATACATATCGAAACCCATATCACTTTCGGGAAGAGTCAATATAGGAGCGCTAGTCAGCCTCCTTTTCAGTTCAGAGAAGCTCTTCTCACATTCGTCGGTCCAGATATATTTCTTATCCTTCTTTGTAAGAGCTGTCATAGGGGCTGCAATCCGACAGAAGTTCTCTACGAATTTTCTGTAGTAACCAGCTAACCCCAGAAAACTTCTGACCTCGCTGGCATTCTTGGGTCTGGACCAGTTACTTACGGCCTCAATTTTGATTGGGTCGACCATCACTCCGTCCTTGGAGATAACATGTCCCAAGAATGATACTTGATTCAGCCAGAACTCACATTTCAAAAATTTAGCATACAGTTGTTCTTTCTGAAGAATCTGTAATACTATACTCAGGTGCTCCGCATGCTCTTCGGAAGTCCTCGAATAAATAAGGATGTCGTCGATGAAGACGATCACAAATCTGTCGAGAAATGCCGAGAAAATCCGATTCATAAGGTCCATGAATATTGCCGGAGCATTAGTAACTCCAAACGGCATCACTACGAACTCATAATGTCCGTATCTCGTCCGGAAAGCAGTTTTGGGTATATCCTCATTTTTCACCCGGACTTGGTGATAACCAGACCTCAAATCGATCTTAGAGAAAACCGTAGCTCCCTTTAACTGATCGAACAGGTCATCTATCCTGGGTAGAGGGTACCTGTTCTTTATGGTCACAGTGTTTAATGCCCGGTAGTCGATACACATACGCATCGACCCGTCCTTCTTTTTGACGAACAGTACGGGAGCTCCCCAGGGGGAATGACTAGGGCGGATAAGTTCCTTGTCTAGTAGCTCTTGTAGCTGTCCTTGCAATTCTTTCAATTCAGTCGGCGCCATTCGGTATGGTGCTTTCGAGATGGGGTTAGTACCAGGAATCAAATCAATAGCAAATTCAACATCTCTTTCAGGTGCTAACCCAGGTAAGTCGTCAGGAAATACCTCTGGATAGTTGCATACGACTTTGACGTCTTCTAGCTTCGGGTCCTCTGTAGGACGAGTATCAACCACATGAGCTAGAAATCCAGAACATCCATTTTCTAACATTTTCCTTGCCTTTAGAGCCGATAAGAATTTGCCAGTCTTCTTCTTCGGCTCACCGATAAATTCAAAGAGAATCCCCGTCTCGGGTCGGAAGATAACCCTTCGTTTACGGCACTCGATAGAAGCGCCGTATTTATTCAAGAAATCCATGCCCAATATCAGATCATAATCGGCCATATCAAGCACTATTAGATCGCAGTAGAGTTCTCTATCTGCGATGCTGATCAGTGCGGCCCGCAGCATTTGGGTAGAGGCCATCACCTCCCCCGAGGGCAGTGTAGTCAGAAACTTGCAATCTAGTTCTTGCAGTGGCATATCATATCTCGTGGCATATAGCATGGAAATAAAGGAATGCGTTGCTCCAGTGTCAAACAATGCAGTAGCAGGATGACTGTAAATAATTATCTGACCTGTGACAACGGTAGAGGCAGTCGCCACGTCTCCCTTGGTAAGCGAGAAAACCCGGGCGTCCGTTGTAGCAGGCGGAGCTTCTAACCGCCCCTGATAAATAGGAGTACCATCAATCGCAGCCTGCATATGGTGAAGCTGGGGAGGAGCACCTTTGTGCTGAATATACTGCTGCTGAGGTGCCTTAGCGGCAGTAGGACACTCTCTGGCAAAATGTCCTTCCTTCCCACAAGTGAAACATCTCTTGGCACCCAATAAGCATGTCCCTAGGTGCATCTTCCCACAGGTGGCACAAGGAGGATATTTAGGCTTCTTGCCTAAATAACCACTGGCAGATTTCTCCCATGGCTTCCTCTTTCCGTTGTGATTCTTTTTCCAGTGGGGGTTACTATTTGGAGGTTTTTGACCTCCCGACTGATTCTGACTCTTGCTGGCAGTCAGGGGTTGGCTCTGCTGGTTAATATTCTTCAGATAGTGCTCAGCATTCAGGGCGCCGCTAACTAGCTCCTCTGCAGTCTGTGGCCTATGAACGCCACCGGCTACACTCAGAGCGATGTCGGGCCTGAGCATTCTCAGCATTAATCAGACCCTTTCCCTTTCAGTACTGACCAGCTCCGGACATAATCGTGCTAGTCGGTTAAATTTCGGGACGGCCTCGTTGACAGAGAGATTCCCCTGTCGAAATTCGGTGAACTCATCACCTTGTATACACATTCCCTATATATAGGGTTGTATATAGGGAAAATTAGAGTTTGAACTAAATAATCTCACATACATTCATACAAACACCTTGTATACACTATCTTACAATACATTAAACATGGATATATTTTAGGATAATTCAACCCTCACTAACCCCTTTTTCTAGGCCTTGGCTGAAACCCATCCAAGTTCTAAACCCTAGGTTTTGTTTACAACATATTGAAGGATACACATACACATATACTCTAAGTGCTAAGGGGTTTACTTATGTAACAAAAAGTAACCCAAAAGCCTTCCCCAAGGGGGGGGGGGGTGGCCGAAACTCCTTCAAGAACAAAACCCTATGTTTTGTTCACCACATTTTGCATAAACCACATATACATATATCCTAAGTACCAAGGGTCTAATCATGTAACTAAAGAACCCAAGGCCTTCCTCTAAGGGTGGCCGAAACTTACAAGGAGTGTAACCCCTAGTTTTTCTTTCTTTTGTTCATACCATCATGAAGAAAATCAATATACATATATACTCTAAGTCTCAAAGGTCTTCTCATGTATCAAGGAAAGAACCAAGGCCTTCCCCTAAGGGGGTGGCCGAAACATGCAATGGAGAAGGAGTCCTCATTCTTGAAACAAACAAGGAGAATAATCACACCACAACTATTACACTGCAGGCGAGGGGATACTTACATCCTTTCGCTTGAATTTCTCCTCCTCTTACTTCTTAGGGTACCCTTGAAGACTAGAAAGGTGAGTGTTTTCCCTTGTTAGTCTTCTCTAATCCTCTTGGCCCTAGTAGAGAGCAAGAACCTTAAAGAGTTCCTTTATCCTTCCAATTTCCTAGGGTTAGAACCCTAGGTGTACCTTTTCGAAAAATGAAAGGGAGAAGAAGGGTGAATTCGGTGATGAGGGAGAGGAAGAAGAAGAAGAAGAGGAAGTTATTCCAACTTCCCTTATTTATACTTTTCTCATGAAAAGACATGTCTCTTCACCTCCCTAGCTTTTAACAAGCATGTTTCTTATTCCCTCTACAAGAAACATGGCTTGGTACAATGGTTAAGACATTGCTAGTGCAACCAGGAGGTTCAAGGTTCAATCCCTGCTTCCTCCTTCTATATTTTCCTTTTTATCACATTTTGCACTAATCCAAGCCCATTAAGCCAAGCCCATCATGAAATTTCATAATATTAATTATATTCCATGAATTCATAATAATTTCATAATATTAATTATATTCCATGAATTCATAATATTTCATGATACTATTTCATGAGTTCCATAATATTTCATATTTATGAATTCATATATTTCATAATATTTCATGATAATATATCATGAATTTCATAATATTTCATATTCATGAATTCATATATTTCATAATATTCCATGATAATATATCATGAATTTCACAATATTTCATATTCATGGATTCATATATTTCATAATATTTCATATGGGAAATTTTGGGGCGTTACAATCCTCCCCACCTTATAAAAAGTTCGTCCCGAACTTTAAAATAATTCCGGATACTTTAATCGTATTGCCTCCTCTCGTTCCCACGTGGCTTCTTCGAATCGTTCGTTCCGCCACAGAACCTTTACTAAGGGTACTTCCTTGTTCCTTAGCTTTTTGACTTCCCGGTCTAAGATCTGAGCAGGTCGGCGTTCTGAACTTAGGTTCTCTTGATCTTGTACTGGTTGGGGCTCTATTATCTGATTCACATCAGAGATACATTTCCTGAGCATTGATACGTGGAAAACATTGTGGATAGCCGACTTTTCTGGCGGTAACTCCAGTTCGTAGGCCACTTTGCCTACCCGTCTCAGAATCTGAGACGGTCCCACATATCTCGGACTCAGCTTCCCTTTCTTTCCGAATCTCATCACCCCTTTCATAGGGGCTACCTTAAGGAATACTGAATCCCCAACCTCAAACTCTAGTGGTCTGCGTCGCTTATCAGCGTAGCTTTTCTGCCGACTCTTAGCAGTCTCTATTCTCTGACGGATATTCTTTATAGCCTGAGTGGTTTCGTCTATAATATCCGTCTGGAGTCCCATCTCCTTCTTTTCACCACTCTCAAGCCAACATATAGGAGATCTGCATTTTCTTCCATACAGAGCTTCATACGGTGCCATCCCGATAGTAGCCTGATAACTGTTGTTATAAGCAAACTCTGCCAGGCTCAGGTATCGACACCCGCTTCCCTTGAAGTCCAAGGCACAAGCCCGTAACATATCCTCTAACATCTGGTTCGGAAAGCCGTCTTCGGTATATCCTCCTTTTTCACCCTGACTTGGTGATAACCAGACCTCAGGTCAATCTTAGAGAAAACCGTGGCTCCCTTCAATTGATCGAACAGGTCATCTATCCTGGGTAGAGGGTACCCGTTCTTGATAGTCACATTGTTCAGTGCCCGATAGTCGATACACATTCGCATCAACCCATCCTTCTTTTTTTTTTTCACGAACAGTACGGGAGCTCCCCAGGGAGAATGACTAGGGCGGATGAATCCCTTGTCAAGTAGCTCCTGTAACTGTCCTTGCAACTCCTTTAATTCTGTCGGCGCCATACGGTACGGTGCCTTAGAAATAGGGTTGGTACCAGGAACCAACTCAATTGCAAATTCTATATCTCTTTCAGGTGCTAACCCTGGTAAGTCATCGGGAAATACCTCTGGGTAATTGCATACAACCTTGACGTCTTCTAGCTTTGGCCCCTCTGTAGGACTGGTATCAACCACATGAGCTAGAAATCCAGAGCATCCTTTTTCTAACATCTTTCTTGCTTTCAGAGCCGACAAGAATTTACTTGTCCTCTCCTTCGGCTCTCCGATAAACTCGAACAGAATTTCCGCCTCAGGTCGGAAGATAACTCTTCGTTTCCGGCACTCAATGGAGGCGTCATATTTGTTCAAGAAATCCATTCCCAATATCACATCATAATCTGACATATCAAGCACTATCAGATCGCAGTAGAGTTCCCTATCTGCGATTCTGATTGGTGCGGCACATAGTATTTGGGTAGAGGGCATCACCTCACCCGAGGGAAGTGCTGTCAGAAATTTGCAGTCCAAATCTTGCAGTGACATATTATTTCTTTTGGCATATTGCATAGAGATAAACGAATGCGTTGCCCCAGTGTCAAATAAAGCAGTAGCATACTGACTGTAAATAAATATCTGACCTGTGACAACGGTAGAGGCAGTCGCCACGTCTTCTTTCGTAAGAGAGAAAACTCTGGCGTTTGTCGTGGCAGGCGGGGCCTCTAATCTCCCCTGGCATATGTGAGTACCATCTATAGCTGCCTGCATCAGGTGTAGCTGGGGAGGAGCACCTTTATACTGAACATACTGCGGCTGAGGTGCTTTGGCTGTAGTAGGACACTCTCTGGCCATGTGCCCTTCCTTTCCGCAAGTAAAGCATATCCTGGCGCCTAAAAGGCATGTCCCTTGGTGCATCTTCCCACAAGTGGCACATTGGGGGTATTTAGGCTTCTTGCCTAAATAACCACCGGCAGATCTATTCCATGGCTTCCTCTTTCCGTCGTGGTTCTTTTTCTCGTGGGGGTTGCTATTCGGAGGTTTCTGACCTCCCGACTGATCCTGACTCTTGCTGGCGGTCAGTGGTTGGCTTTGCTGATTCATCTTCTTTAGATAATGCTCGGTAATAAGGGCACTGCTGAACAGCTCCTCTGCAGTCTGGGGCCTATTAACGCCACCAGCTACATTCAGAGCTATCTCGGGCCTGAGCATCTTGAGCATTAATCTGACCCTTTCTTTCTCTGTACTGACCAGCTCCGGACATAATCGTGCCAGTCGGTTAAATTGCTTAACGCATCGTTGACTGAGAGATTTCCCTGCCGGAATTCAGTGAACTCATCAAAGTGCCTGTTTGTGACTCGCATATTAAAGAATTCCTCCAGAAATTCGGACTCAAAGTCCTTCCACTTCATCTGGTCCACTGACCTTCTAGCCTTTACCCGTTCCCACCACATCCTGGCGTCGCCAGTAAAGCAGAACGAGACACATTTAATTTTCTCATGCTCAGGCCAGTCTAATAACTCCACTGTGCTCTCAACTGTCTTGAGCCAGGCCTGAGCATCCCAGGGCTCGCAGGTGCCCGAGAACTTTTCCGGCTTCAGTCTCTGCCACTGAATCAAATAGGCCTCCTGTCGGACTCCTCGGGCCGGAGTGTCCGGGGGTGCCAGTGCAGTTGAAGGCTCAGTAGGCATTACATTCTGACTTCCCTGCGGGGTTGCAGTGTTCCCCTGCTGGGTCCTCAGAGTGTTTATTATCTGCTGTTGTTCAGTGACCTGACGCTGCAGATCTGTGATCACTTGCATCATATCAGGTGGGGTGCTGTCTCGTTACCCCTAGTACTACGCTTCTAGCCATATCTATCATATAGATAATAAATAACATAAGTTAATCTACTTCATTGTTATGCAAGTATTAATCATCTTCATATCATACAAGCATAAATTATCTCTATCAATATCATTACTGTACATGAAATAATATAAGCGAGTTAGAATTTCTTACTTGGAAGCGGCATGAGGAAGCTTGATGTGTGTGTGGTGGAGGGGAAACTTGCACTGATACCAACCTGTAACGCCCGCCCTTATATCTACTCTCGGGGCGGGGTTACGTACATTCAATCATATAGTAATATTTTTTTTCTATTTCTATCTTCTAGCATGACATTAAAACAACAATGCAAGGACTTAAGGGAACTAGGTACTAAGCATTCTTGCAAAAATTATCAAGTGTCATTCTATAACATGATAACATCACTAGTAATGTAACTCATAACATAATCAAGTATAAGAGACCTCCAAGGTAAACACTATCATGCCATGTCAATCCTAATCACTAATACTTATTGTCAAGGAGTATAACATAAGCATAATATGTAGATATAGAAATCTTCCTTCCCGAGCCACCACCCCACACATCTTCAGCCTCCTGCCTCTTCCTTCCATTTAAGTGTTATCTGCAGCATAAGACAACACATAAACTAGTAAGCAAAATGCTTAGTAAGGATCCTGTCCTACTCGCAAAATCCGTGCGAAAGAATATAACATGTACACATAATCAATCATAAGTATAAGTTCATCAAAGCATATTAAACATCTAAGTTTCTAAGCATGCAGTATCAAGTACCATAAGCATACTCTTCACATATAACAAATGCTTTCAATGAATGTTTTCAAAACAATTCCATAATGGTATTACTTAAAAATACATCCATATCATATTGGGCCCTGTTGTGTACCAACTATCGCGCGGAACTATTGCGCGTTCCCTAATGAATTGGGGTAGCGAGCCACCAATTCATTAGAGCAGGACCCTTCCGTCCTACCGGAGCCACGTTAACATGCACCCCGGATTTATTTAACGACCCCCTTCCGAGTCGGGTACACAACTTCAAAAGTAAAATACTTATCATGCTTTTACATATATGCTAAGGAATACTCCATATTCACTCTTATGGGACACACCACTCTTCAAGGGTGCTCATGATCCCGTAGGGACACACCACACAACATAAGGGGTGCTCTTGATCCCATACTTATTTGAGTATCCCTTCAAGCATTTTAACATATCACATGCAATTTCATAAGTGTGCCCCATGGGCTATAAGGCATGCTCATACATACATCATATTTCATGCATGTCCATACATACATCATAGTTCACACATGTTCATACATACATCATATTTCATACTTGTTCATACATGCATCATATTTCATACATGTTCATACGTACATAATATTCCATACATGTTCATACATATATCATATTCCATACATGCTCATACATATTATTTTGCTAACATAATCATGTCCCGTAGGGTAGTTTAGCCTTCACATATTATTCATGCAACTTATTAAACATAAAGCACATCATGAGATAATTATACAACCCTAAACCTTAGTCCTTCTAGGGTTGGCCGAAACTTAAGTATAGGGAAAATTAGAGTTTGAACTAAATAATCTCACATACATTCATACAAACACCTTGTATACACTATCTTACAATACATTAAACATGGATATATTTTAGGATAATTCAACCCTCACTAACCCCTTTTTCTAGGCCTTGGCCGAAACCCATCCAAGTTCTAAACCCTAGGTTTTGTTTACAACATATTGAAGGATACACATACACATATACTCTAAGTGCTAAGGGGTTTACTTATGTAACAAAAGTAACCAAAAGCCTTCCCCAAGGGGGGGTGGCCGAAACTCCTTCAAGAACAAAACCCTATGTTTTGTTCACCACATTTTGCATAAACCACATATACCTATATCCTAAGTTCCAAGGGTCTAATCATGTAACGAAAGAACCCAAGGCCTTCCTCTAAGGGTGGCCGAAACTTACAAGGAGTGTAACCCCTAGTTTTTCTTTCTTTTGTTCATACCATCATGAAGAAAATCAATATACATATATTCTCTAAGTCTCAAAGGTCTTCTCATGTATCAAGGAAAGAACCAAGGCCTTGCCCTAAGGGGGTGGCCGAAACATGCAATGGAGAAGGAGTCCTCATTCTTGAAACAATCAAGGAGAATAATCACACCACAACTATTACACTGCAGGCGAGGGGATACTTACATCCTTTCGCTTGATTTCTCCTCCTCTTACTTCTTAGGGTACCCTTGAGACTAGAAAGGTGAGTGTTTCCCTTGTTAGTCTTCTCTAATCCTCTTGGCCCTAGTAGAGAGCAAGAACCTTAAAGAGTTCCTTTATCCTTCCAATTTCCTAGGGTTAGAACCCTAGGTGTACCTTTTCGAAAATGAAAGGGAGAAGAAGGGGAATTCGGTGATGAGGGAGAGGAAGAAGAAGAAGAAGAGGAAGTTATTCCAACTTCCCTTATTTATACTTTTCTCATGAAAAGACATGTCTCTTCACCTCCCTAGCTTTTAACAAGCATGTTTCTTATTCCCTCTACAAGAAACATGGCTTGGTACAATGGTTAAGACATTGCTAGTGCAACTAGGAGGTTCAAGGTTCAATCCCTGCTTCATCCTTCTATATTTTCCTTTTTATCACATTTTGCACTAATCCAAGCCCATTAAGCCAAGCCCATCATGAAATTTCATAATATTAATTATATTCCATGAATTCATAATATTTCATAATATAATTATTTCATGAATTCATAATATTTCATATTTATGAATTCATATATTTCATAATATTTCATGATAATATTTCATGAATTTCATAATATTTCATATTTATGAATTCATATATTTCATAATATTTCATGATAATATATCATGAATTTCATAATATTTCATATTCATGATTCATATATTTCATAATATTTCATATGGGAAATTTTGGGGCGTTACAATCCTCCCTACCTTATAAAAAGTTCGTCCCGAACTTTAAAATAATTCCGGATACTTCAATCGTATTGCCTCCTCTCGTTCCCACGTGGCTTCTTCGAATCGTTCGTTCCGCCACAGAACCTTTACTAAGGGTACTTCCTTGTTCCTTAGCTTTTTGACTTCCCGGTCTAAGATCTGAACAGGTCGGCGTTCTGAACTTAGGTTCTCTTGATCTTGTACTGGTTGGGGCTCTATTATCTGATTCACATCAGAGATATATTTCCTGAGCATTGATACGTGGAAAACATTGTGGATAGCCGACATTTCTGGCGGTAACTCCAGTTCGTAGGCCACTTTGCCTACCCGTCTCAGAATCTGATACGGTCCCACATATCTCGGACTCAGCTTCCCTTTCTTTCCGAATCTCATCACCCCTTTCATAGGGGCTACCTTAAGGAATACTGAATCCCCAACCTCAAACTCTAGTGGTCTGCGTCGCTTATCAGCGTAGCTTTTCTGCCGACTCTTAGCAGTCTCTATTCTCTGACGGATATTCTTTATAGCCTGAGTGGTTTCGTCTATAATATCCGTCTGGAGTCCCATCTCCTTCTTTTCACCACTCTCAAGCCAACATATAGGAGATCTGCATTTTCTTCCATACCGAGCTTCATACGGTGCCATCCCGATAGTAGCCTGATAACTGTTGTTATAAGCAAACTCTGCCAGGCTCAGGTATCGACACCAGCTTCCCTTGAAGTCCAAGGCACAAGCCCGTAACATATCCTCTAACATCTGGTTCGGAAAGCCGTCTTCGGTATATCCTCCTTTTTCACCCTGACTTGGTGATAACTAGACCTCAGGTCAATCTTAGAGAAAACCGTGGCTCCCTTCAATTGATCGAACAGGTCATCTATCCTGGGTAGAGGGTACCGTTCTTGATAGTCACATTGTTCAGCGCCGATAGTCGATACACCTTCGCATCGACCCATCCTTCTTTTTTCACGAACAGTACGGGAGCTCCCCAGGGAGAATGACTAGGGCGGATGAATCCCTTGTCAAGTAGCTCCTGTAACTGTCCTTGCAACTCCTTTAATTCTGTCGGCGCCATACGGTACGGTGCCTTAGAAATAGGGTTGGTACCAGGAACCAACTCAATTGCAAATTCTATATCTCTTTCAGGTGCTAACCCTGGTAAGTCATCGGGAAATACCTCTGGGTAATTGCATACAACCTTGACGTCTTCTAGCTTTGGCCCCTCTGTAGGACTGGTATCAACCACATGAGCTAGAAATCCAGAGCATCCTTTTTCTAACATCTTTCTTGCTTTCAGAGCCGACAAGAATTTACTTGTCCTCTTCTTCGGCTCTCCGATAAACTCGAACAGAATTTCCGCCTCAGGTCGGAAGATAACTCTTCGTTTCCGCACTCAATGGAGGCGTCATATTTGTTCAAGAAATCCATGCCCAATATCACATCATAATCTGACATATCAAGCACTATCAGATCGCAGTAGAGTTCCCTATCTGCGATTCTGATTGGTGCGGCACATAGTATTTGGGTAGAGGGCATCACCTCACCCGAGGGAAGTGCTGTCAGAAATTTGCAGTCCAAATCTTGCAGTGACATATTATTTCTTTGGCATATTGCATAGAGATAAACGAATGCGTTGCCCCAGTGTCAAATAAAGCAGTAGCATACTGACTGTAAATAAATATCTGACCTGTGACAACGGTAGAGGCAGTCGCCACGTCTTCTTTCGTAAGAGAGAAAACCTGGCGTTTGTCGTGGCAGGCGGGGCCTCTAATCTCCCCTGGCTTATGTAGTACCATCTATAGCTGCCTGCATCAGGTGTAGCTGGGGAGGAGCACCTTTATACTGAACATACTGCGGCTGAGGTGCTTTGGCTGTAGTAGGACACTCTCTGGCCATGTGCCTTCCTTTCCGCAAGTAAAGCATATCCTGCGCCTAAAAGGCATGTCCCTTGGTGCATCTTCCCACAAGTGCACATTGGGGTATTTAGGCTTCTTGCCTAAATAACCACGGCAGATTATTCCTGGCTTCCTCTTTCCGTCGTGGTTCTTTTTCTCGTGGGGGTTGCTATTCGAGGTTTCTGACCTCCCACTGACCTGACTCTTGCTGGCGGTCAGTGGTTGGCTTTGCTGATTCATCTTCTTTAGATAATGCTCGGTAATAAGGGCGCTGCTGAACAGCTCCTCTGCAGTCTGGGGCTATTAACGCCACCAGCTACATTCAGAGCTATCTCGGGCCTGAGCATCTTGAGCATTAATCTGACCCTTTCTTTCTCTGTACTGACCAGCTCCGGACATAATCGTGCCAGTCGGTTAAATTGCTTAACGGCATCGTTGACTGAGAGATTTCCCTGCCGGAATTCAGTGAACTCATCAAAGTGCCTGTTTGTGACTCGCATATTAAAGAATTCCTCCAGAAATTCGGACTCAAAGTCCTTCCACTTCATCTGGTCCACTGACCTTCTAGCCTTTACCCGTTCCCACCACATCCTAGCGTCGCCAGTAAAGCAGAACGAGACACATTTAATTTTCTCATGCTCAGGCCAGTCTAATAACTCCATTGTGCTCTCAACTGTCTTGAGCCAGGCCTGAGCATCCCAGGGCTCGCAGGTGCCCGAGAACTTTTCCGGCTTCAGTCTCTGCCACTGAATCAGATAGGCCTCTTGTCGGACTCCTCGGGCCGGAGTGTCCGGGGGTGCCTGTGCAGTTGGAGGCTCAGTAGGCATTACATTCTGACTTCCCTGCGGGGTTGCAGTGTTCCCCTGCTGGGTCATCAGAGTGTTTATTATCTGCTGTTGTTCAGTGACCTGACGCTGCAGATCTGTGATCACTTGCATCATATCAGGTGGGGTTGCTGTCTCGTTACCCCTAGTACTACGCCTTCTAGCCATATCTATCATATAGACAATAAATGACTACATAAGCCTTAATTCTACCTTCACTTGTTATGCAAGTATTAATCATCTTCATATCATACAAGCATAAATTATCTCTATCAATATCATTACTGTACATGAAATAATATAAGCGAGTTAGGATTTCTTACTTGGAAGCGGCATGAGGAAGCTTGATGTGTGTGTGGTGGAGGGGAAATCTGCTCTGATACCAACTTGTAACGCCCGCCCTTATATCTACTCTCGGGGCGGGGTTACGTACATTCAATCATATAGTAATATATATATATATTTTTTCTATTTCTATCTTCTAGCATGACATTAAAACAACAATGCAAGGACTTAAGGGAACTAGGTACTAAGCATGCTTGCAAAAATTATCAAGTGTCATTCTATAACATGATAACATCACTAGTAATGTAACTCATAACATAATCAAGTATAAGAGACCTCCAAGGTAAACACTATCATGCCATGTCAATCCTAATCACTAATACTTATTGTCAAGGAGTATAACATAAGCATAACTATGTAGATATAGAAATCTTTCTTTCCCGAGCCACCACCCCACACATCTTCAGCCTCCTGCCTCTTCCTTCCATTTAAGTGTTATCTGCAGCATAAGACAACACATAAACTAGTAAGCAAAATGCTTAGTAAGGATCCTGTCCTACTCGCAAAATCCGTGCGAAAGAATATAACATGTACACATAATCAATCATAAGTATAAGTTCATCAAAGCATATTAAACATCTAAGTTTCTAAGCATGCAGTATCAAGTACCATAAGCATACTCTTCACATATAACAAATGCTTTCAATGAATGTTTTCAAAACAATTCCATAATGGTATTACTTAAAAATACATCCATATCATATTGGGCCCTGTTGTGTACCAACTATCGCGCGGAACTATTGCGCGTTCCCTAATGAATTGGGGTAGCGAGCCACCAATTCATTAGAGCAGGACCCTTCCGTCCTACCGGAGCCACGTTAACATGTACCCCGGATTTGTTTAACGACCCCCTTCCGAGTCGGGTACACAACTTCAAAAGTAAAATACTTATCATGCTTTTACATATATGCTAAGGAATACTCCATATTCACTCTTATGGGACACACCACTCTTCAAGGGTGCTCATGATCCCGTAGGGACACACCACACAACATAAGGGGTGCTCTTGATCCCATACTTATTTGAGTATCCCTTCAAGCATTTTAACATATCACATGCAATTCATAAGTGTGCCCCATGGGCTATAAGGCATGCTCATACATACATCATATTTCATGCATGTCCATACATACATCATAGTTCACCCAATGTTCATTACATACATCATATTTTCATACTTGTTCATACATGCATCATATTTCATACATGTTTCATACGTACATAATATTCCATACATGTTCATACATATATCATATTCCATACATGCTCATACATATTATTTTGCTAAACATAATCATGTCCCGTAGGGTAGTTTAGCCTTCACATATTATTCATGCAACTTATTAAACATAAAGCACATCATGAGATAATTATACAACCCTAAACCTTAGTCCTTCTAGGGTTGGCCGAAACTTAAGTATAGGGAAAATTAGGTTTGAACTAAATAATCTCACATACATTCATACAAACACCTTGTATACAACTATCTTACAATACATTAACACATGGATATTTTAGGATAATTCAACCCTCACTAACCCCTTTTCTAAGCCTTTGGCCGAA
>JAGFNQ010000316.1:62962-283327 GCA_024364735.1 Boesenbergia rotunda | reverse complement strand
CCACCTTCTATATTTTCCTTTTTATCACATTTTGCACTAATCCAAGCCCATTAAGCCAAGCCCATCATGAAATTTCATAATATTAATTATATTCCATGAATTCATAATAATTTCATAATATTAATTATATTACATGAATTCATAATATTTTCATAATATTAATTATATTCCATGAATTCATAATATTTCATGATACTATTTCATGAATTCCATAATATTTCATATTTATGATTCATATATTTCATAATATTTCATGATAATATATCATGAATTTCATAATATTTCATATTCATGAATTCATATATTTCATAATATTCCATGATAATATATCATGAATTTCACAATATTTCATATTCATGGATTCATATATTTCATAATATTCATATGGGAAATTTTGGGGCGTTACAATCCTCCCCACCTTATAAAAAGTTCGTCCCGAACTTTAAAATAATTCCGGATACTTTAATCGTATTGCCTCCTCTCGTTCCACGTGGCTTCTTCGAATCGTTCGTTCCGCCACAGAACCTTTACTAAGGGTACTTCCTTGTTCCTTAGCTTTTTGACTTCCCGGTCTAAGATCTGAACAGGTCGGCGTTCTGAACTTAGGTTCTCTTGATCTTGTATTGGTTGGGGCTCTATTATCTGATTCACATCAGAGATACATTTCCTGAGCATTGATACGTGGAAAACATTGTGGATAGCCGACTTTTCTGGCGGTAACTCCAGTTCGTAGGCCACTTTGCCTACCCGTCTCAGAATCTGAGACGGTCCCACATATCTCGGACTCAGCTTCCCTTTCTTTCCGAATCTCATCACCCCTTTCATAGGGGCTACCTTAAGGAATACTGAATCCCCAACCTCAAACCCTAGTGGTCTGCGTCGCTTATCAGCGTAGCTTTTCTGCCGACTCCTACCAGTCTCTATTCTCTGACGGATATTCTTTATAGCCTGAGTGGTTTCGTCTATAATATCCGTCTGGAGTCCCATCTCCTTCTTTTCACCACTCTCAAGCCAACATATAGGAGATCTGCATTTTCTTCCATACAGAGCTTCATACGGTGCCATCCCGATAGTAGCCTGATAACTGTTGTTATAAGCAAACAATGCCAGGCTCAGGTATCGACACCCGCTTCCCTTGAAGTCCAAGGCACAAGCCCGTAACATATCCTCTAACATCTGGTTCGGAAAGCCGTCTTCGGTATATCCTCCTTTTTCACCCTGACTTGGTGATAACCAGACCTCAGGTCAATCTTAGAGAAAACCGTGGCTCCCTTCAATTCATCGAACATGTCATCTATCCTGGGTAGAGGGTACCCGTTCTTGATAGTCACATTGTTCAGTGCCCGATAGTCGATACACATTCGCATCAACCCATCCTTCTTTTTTTTTTCACGAATAGTACGGGAGCTCCCCAGGGAGAATGACTAGGGCGGATGAATCCCTTGTCAAGTAGCTCCTGTAACTGTCCTTGCAACTCCTTTAATTCTGTCGGCGCCATACGGTACGGTGCCTTAGAAATAGGGTTGGTACCAGGAACCAACTCAATTGCAAATTCTATATCTCTTTCAAGTGCTAACCCTGGTAAGTCATCGGGAAATACCTCTGGGTAATTGCAAACAACCTTGACGTCTTCTAGCTTTGGCCCCTCTGTAGGACTGGTATCAACCACATGAGCTAGAAATCCAGAGCATCCTTTTTCTAACATCTTTCTTGCTTTCAGAGCCGACAAGAATTTACTTGTCCTCTCCTTCGGCTCTCCGATAAACTCGAACAGAATTTCCGCCTCAGGTCGGAAGATAACTCTTCGTTTCCGGCACTCAATGGAGGCGTCATATTTGTTCAAGAAATCCATTCCCAATATCACATCATAATCTAACATATCAAGCACTATCAGATCGCAGTAGAGTTCCCTATCTGCGATTCTGATTGGTGCGGCACATAGTATTTGGGTAGAGGGCATCACCTCACCCGAGGGAAGTGTTGTTAGAAATTTGCAGTCCAAATCTTGCAGTGACATATTATTTCTTTTGGCATATTGCATAGAGATAAACGAATGCGTTGCCCCAGTGTTAAATAAAGCAGTAGCATACTGACTGTAAATAAATATCTGACCTGTGACAACGGTAGAGGCAGTCGCCACGTCTTCTTTCGTAAGAGAGAAAACTCTGGCATTTGTCGTGGCAGGCGGGGCCTCTAATCTCCCCTGGCATATGTGAGTACCATCTATAGCTGCCTGCATCAGGTGTAGTTGGGGAGGAGCACCTTTATACTGAACATACTGCGGCTGAGGTGCTTTAGCTGTAGTAGGACACTCTCTGGCCATGTGCCCTTCCTTTCCGCAAGTAAAGCATATCCTGGCGCCTAAAAGGCATGTCCCTTGGTGCATCTTCCCACAAGTGGCACATTGGGGGTATTTAGGCTTCTTGCCTAAATAACCACCGGCAGATCTATTCCATGGCTTCCTCTTTCCGTCGTGGTTCTTTTTCTCGTGGGGGTTGCTATTCGGAGGTTTCTGACCTCCCGACTGATCCTGACTCTTGCTGGCGGTCAGTGGTTGGCTTTGCTGATTCATCTTCTTTAGATAATGCTCGGTAATAAGGGCGCTGCTGAACAGCTCCTCTGCAGTCTGGGGCCTATTAACGCCACCAGCTACATTCAGAGCTATCTCGGGCCTGAGCATCTTGAGCATTAATCTGACCCTTTCTTTCTCTGTACTGACCAGCTCCGGACATAATCGTGCCAGTCGGTTAAATTGCTTAACGGCATCGTTGACTGAGAGATTTCCCTGCCGGAATTCAGTGAACTCATCAAAGTGCCTGTTTGTGACTCGCATATTAAAGAATTCCTCCAGAAATTCGGACTCAAAGTCCTTCCACTTCATTTGGTCCACTGACCTTCTAGCCTTTACCCGTTCCCACCACATCCTGGCATCGCCAGTAAAGCAGAACGAGACACATTTAATTTTCTCATGCTCAGGCCAGTCTAATAACTCCACTGTGCTCTCAACTGTCTTGAGCCAGGCCTGAGCATCCCAGGGCTCGCAGGTGCCCGAGAACTTTTCTGGCTTAAGTCTCTGCCACTGAATCAGATAGGCCTCCTGTCGGACTCCTCGGACCAGAGTGTCCGGGGGTGCCTATGCAGTTGGAGGCTCAGAAGGTATCGCATTCTGACTTCCCTGCGGGGTTGCAGTGTTCCCCTGCTGGGTCATCAGAGTGTTTATTATCTGTTGTTGTTCAGTGACCTGACGCTGCAGGTCCGTGATCACTTGCATCATATTAGGTGGGGGTGCTGTCTCATTACCCCGATTGCTACGTCCTCTAGCCATATCTATCATACAGGTGATAAATAAGCTACATAAGAAGTTATGCTACTTTTCTTGTTATGCAAGCATAAATCATCTCTATACATATCATTACTGTACATGCAATAAAATAAAGCGAGGTTAGGATTTCTTAGTTGGAAGCGGCAGGAGGAAGCTTGATGTGTGTGTGGTGGAGGGGAAACCTCGCTCTGACACCATCTTGTAACGCCCGCCCTTATATCTACTCTCGGGGCGGGGTTACGTACATTCAATCATATAGTAATATATTTTTTTTTCTATTTCTATCTTCTAGCATGACATTAAAACAACAATGCAAGGACTTAAGGGAACTAGGTACTAAGCATGCTTGCAAAAATTATCAAGTGTCATTCTATAACATGATAACATCACTAGTAATGTAACTCATAACATAATCAAGTATAAGAGACCTCCAAGGTAAACACTATCATGCCATGTCAATCCTAATCACTAATACTTATTGTCAAGGAGTATAACATAAGCATAACTATGTAGATATAGAAATCTTTCTTCCCGAGCCACCACCCCACACATCTTCAGCCTCCTGCCTCTTCCTTCCATTTAAGTGTTATCTGCAGCATAAGACAACACATAAACTAGTAAGCAAAATGCTTAGTAAGGATCCTGTCCTACTCGCAAAATCCGTGCGAAAGAATATAACATGTACACATAATCAATCATAAGTGTAAGTTCATCAAAGCATATTAAACATCTAAGATTCTAAGCATGCAGTATCAAGTACCATAAGCATACTCTTCACATATAACAAATGCTCTCAATGAATGTTTTCAAAACAATTCCATAATGGTATTGCTTAAAAATACATCCATATCATATTGGGCCCTGTTGTGTACCAACTATCGCGCGGAACTATTGCGCGTTCCCTAATGAATTGGGGTAGCGAGCCACCAATTCATTAGAGCAGGACCCTTCCGTCCTACCGGAGCCACGTTAGCATGCACCCCGGATTTGTTTAACGACCCCCTTCCGAGTCGGGTACACAACTTCAAAAGTAAAATACTTATCATGCTTTTACATATATGCTAAGGAATACTCCATATTCACTCTTATGGGACACACCACTCTTCAAGGGTGCTCATGATCCCATAGGGACACACCACACAACATAAGGGGTGCTCTTGATCCCATACTTATTTGAGTATCCCTTCAAGCATTTTAACATATCACATGCAATTTCATAAGTGTGCCCCATGGGCTACAAGGCATGCTCATACATACATCATATTTCATGCATGTCCATACATACATCATAGTTCACACATGTTCATACATACATCATATTTCATACTTGTTCATACATGCATCATATTTCATACATGTTCATACGTACATAATATTCCATACATGTTCATACATATATCATATTCCATACATGCTCATACGTATTACTTTGCTAAACATAATCATGTCCCGTAGGGTAGTTTAGCCTTCACATATTATTCATGCAACTTATTAAACATAAAGCACATCATGAGATAATTATACAACCCTAAACCTTAGTCCTTCTAGGGTTGGCCGAAACTTAAGTATAGGGAAAATTAAGGTTTGAACTAAATATTCTCTCATACATTCATACAAACACCTTGTATACACTATCTTACAATACATTAAACATGGACATATTATAGGATAATTCAACCCTCACTAACCCCTTTTTCTATGCCTTGGCCGAAACTCATCCAAGCCCTAAACCCCAGTTTTTGTTATCACAAAATGAAGGGACACAACATATAGGTATACCCTAAGTTCCAAAGGGTCTTCACATGCATCAAAGGGTAACCAAGGTCTCCTCTTGGGTGTTGGCCGAAACCTACACAAGGGTATAATCCCTAGGTTTTGTTCACAACAATTTGAATAAACCACATATACATATACCCTAAGTTCCAAGGGCCTACTCATGAAATAAAAAGAACCAAGGCCTTCCCCTAAGGGGGTGGCCGAAACTTACAAGGGTGTAACCCTAGTTTTTTTATCCTTCCTTTTGTTCATACCATCATGAAGAAATCAATATACATATCT
This sequence comes from Boesenbergia rotunda, assembly GCA_024364735.1. Classification (NCBI taxonomy): domain Eukaryota; kingdom Viridiplantae; phylum Streptophyta; class Magnoliopsida; order Zingiberales; family Zingiberaceae; genus Boesenbergia; species Boesenbergia rotunda. The sequence continues at coordinate 277,947 of JAGFNQ010000316.1, read as the reverse complement.
ACTCTAAGTCTCAAGGGTCTTCTCATGTATCAAGGAAGAACCCAAGCCTTCCCCTAAGGGGGGTGGCCGAAACATGCTTAGGGGAAAGAGTCCCCATTTTTGAAACAATCCAAAAGAATAATCACACCACAACTATTACACTGCAGGCGAGGGGATACTTACATCCTTTCGCTTGAATTTCTCCTCCTCTTACTTCTTAGGGTACCCTTGAAGACTAGAAAGGTGAGTGTTTTCCCTTGTTAGTCTTCTCTAATCCTCTTGGCCCTAGTAGAGAGCAAGAACCTTAAAGAGTTCCTTTATCCTTCCAATTTCCTAGGGTTAGAACCCTAGGTGCACCTTTTCGAAAAATGAAAGGGAGAAGAAGGGTGAATTCGGTGATGAGGGAGAGGAAGAAGAAGAAGAAGAGGAAGTTATTCCAACTTCCCTTATTTATACTTTTCTCATGAAAAGACATGTCTCTTGACCTCCCTAGCTTTTAACAAGCATGTTTCTTATTCCCTCAACAAGAAACATGGCTTGGTACAATGGTTAAGACATTGCTAGTGCAACTAGGAGGTTCAAGGTTCAATCCCTGCTTCCACCTTCTATATTTTCCTTTTTATCACATTTTGCACTAATCCAAGCCCATTAAGCCAAGCCCATCATGAAATTTCATAATATTAATTATATTCCATGAATTCATAATAATTTCATAATATTAATTATATTCCATGAATTCATAATATTTTCATAATATTAATTATATTCCATGAATTCATAATATTTCATGATACTATTTCATGAATTCCATATTATTTCATATTTATGAATTCATATATTTCATAATATTTCATGATAATATATCATGAATTTCATAATATTTCATATTCATGAATTCATATATTTCATAATATTCCATGATAATATATCATGAATTTCACAATATTTCATATTCATGGATTCATATATTTCATAAATTTCATATGGGAAATTTTTGGGCGTTACACTCTTATTCTCTCCTTCTCTTCCCTCCTAGGGCCGGCGCCCCTTGCTCACCATAGGGCCGGCGTCCACCCCTCCTAGGGCCGGCGCACCACCCTCACATCTCCTAGAGTTGGCGTGAGCAACCTCCATCAAGAAGGTGCCAAAGAAGAAGAAGTAGAAGCGGGTCGCATCTCCTTTCTTCACGGAATTTAGATTCTGTTTCTTGGTGGTTAGTTTCCATCCTTTTCTCTTGTTATTTTAGTTGTGCCTTTGGAGAATCTACTAGTTCTCATCGGCACAAAACTCATGGCTTTGCGAAGTGATCCCAAAGAGAACTCGGCGTGGACGCGAATAGAGGCGGAGCTTCCAAGGGACGCTACGGTTGGATCTCGTCCCTTACTTCGAGTTACGAGAGGTACAAAGTAAATTAGTTTACTTTTTCGCAAAATTTTAATTTATGATCATGTCCACACATCATAAGGTTGCATGATAGATACGTGGTTAAAATAATTTGAGAAATTATTTTATGCTAATTCTTCCGCTGCACGTAAAAAATTTTAAATTTTACGAACCCGTATCCTTGTCAACATGCACCCAGTCCCAACAGTGGTATCAAAGCCGGTTAGTGTTCGACATAATCATATAATTGTTTTGCGGAAATCTTTGTCATGATCTCAATTTTGAAAAATTTTCCAATTATGGAAACTTTCCAATTATTATAAATTTTAGATTTAGGAATTTCAAAGTTTGGAAATCCTCATGAAATTTTGCAAACGTTTGAAATATCCTAGTTTCTGAAATTTTATGATAATTGTGAAAACTTTCCATCTTTGGAAACTTTCCAATTTTGTAAATTTTTATATTTTAGAAAATTTCCAATTTTGGAAATATGTAATTTTTCTTTGTACCAGAAACTTACAATTATTCTGAAAACCTATTATGAAATCTCGCAATTTTGGGCATTTTCTTTCAAGAAAGTCTAGACAAATTTATGGACAATTAATTGACAATTAAATTTGAATTGGTTTTTAAATTGACAACAAATTTCTTTATTTTGGATTGAGCCTCGGGGAGCCATCCAATTTAAAGTTAGTTGTTGTAATTTAACTTCCCAATTTTAAATGAAATTGTCATGTTTAATTTGGTTACGCTTCCGAAGCAGACCAAATTGGATTTACGATAAATTACTTTTCTTTGGGTATCTGAGCCTCGGGGAGCCACCCTTAGAAAACGATTTATTGTAATTAATTAAATCGATGAATAAAATATGATTTAAGAGGTGATGCTCTTACATATTGTTGTCTCCAAAATTAATTAGGAAAATGGTTTCCTATAGTGTTTTCTTAAATGAGATTTTCATGAAAATAATATGTAGTTGAATTAAGGACTCATGTCTCTTAATTCAATAAGATTTGATTTAGAGAAATCAAAGTCTTAAACATATTATTTCCGAAATTGATTATGACAATTTAGGAAATTGTTTCCCAAAATAATTCCTTTAATAAAGTATGAAATTAGAATTAGGAAATCCGGTTCCTAATTCAATTAATGAGACTTGATAAATTAAGTCACATACATACTTTATTAAGGAAATCGTTAGTCATGACATAATTCAATGTCATGAATGTGCTAAGAAAAGAAAGGATGAGACCCAAAACCCCTTACAAAATATTAAGGCCAACACCTTCCATTAATATGGTTAGAATCGGGGTTTTGTTTCTCGTTTGGGTTGATGGACACATCCATGCTCGGCTTGAACCTCAACATGTTCAAACCATGGAATTAGTTTATGAATAATATAGTTGGAGTCAGAGGTCAATCCTTAGTTTTGGTTGTTGGACACATCCAAGCCTGACTAAACGGTTGAATGAGCTCCAACCATATTAAAACTATTTCTTGATTAATAGGTCAGCCTTAAGCTTGGAGCATCGATTTGTTGTGCCACAGCCAAGGTCGATGTAAAGAGAGGTGTAGTTGGGTGCTATGTATAATGTTGCATACTTGTTAATGAGTTAACAACCCAATGATTTATGCAAACATTCAATTAGTTGATAGCATAAAGTGATAGTTACATATATGTGATATGTAATCGGTATAATTATCTACCTTCATAGCTAAGAACAACTTGATCGCCACAGCCATGGTGGTTTTTATCTATGGTTGGATATCAACCTATTTGGAGATGTTCCTACGATCTCCCGAATTGATAAAAAGGGTTATTCAATTTGAAAAATAAATAGGATTTTATTTATGTATGTTGATACATTCTTCAATCATTCTTCTCACATAAGCTCAATTTGTATTTCTAGGATAATCACTCGATCATGTCTTTTCTAAATTTGCGTTCCATTTTGGACACCAATAAACAGACTGGGCCAAACATCATGGACTGGCTTCGAAACCTGAGGATAGTCCTCAAGGCAGAAAAGCTTGCTTATGTCCTTGAAGATCAACTTCCCAACCGTCCTCCTGAAAATGCAACTCCAGACCAGTTTCCTGAGTTGCTCAACCTGCTGAAGACTGTAGAGCCTTCTGTGAAGCAGGATCAGAAGACGGTACTGTTAGTTGGTTCCTCGAAGAAAGGTTCTAAGAGGAAGGCCAAAGAACAGAATAAGGGAAAGATGAAAAAGGCCAAAAAGACTAAAAAGACTCCAAAAGGCACTCGCCATCACTGTGGCAAGGAGGGTCACTGGCGAAGAAACTGCAAGGTTTATCTTGAGTCCTTGAAGAATAAGGCATCCGATGCCCCATCCTCTTCAGGTATCTTCGTTATTGAATGTCACTCTATTTCCTCAAATACCTGGGTACTTGATACTGGGTGTAGCTCACATATATGCAATGACATACTAGGGCTAAGGAATAGAAGAAGACTCATCAAGGGAGAAGCGAATTTGTGAGTTGGAAATGGAGCAAAGATTACTGCTGTTGCCATCGGAACATATATGCTAAAGCTCCCTACTGGACGTGTCTTAGAATTGGATAATTGTTATTTTGTTCATTCGTTAATAAAGAACATTGTATCATGTTTGAATGAAAATGATTATCATTTAACTTTCAGTAACAATTGTTGTTACATAACTTTAAATGCCGTTCTTTATGGGAATGGAACTTTGTGCAATGATATCTACACGTTAGATTTATCTGGTGACGTTTTCAATATCGAAGTTAGCAACAAACGTGCTCGAATAGATAATCGAATGGACTCCTACACTTGGCATTGCCGTCTTGGCCATGTAAGTAAGAAACGCATGACCGAATTACACCGATGTGGAATTCTGGAATCATTTGAACCCGGTTCATTTGATACATGCGAATCATGCTTAAAAGGCAAGATGACCAAATTACCCTTTTCTAGAAAAGGTAATCCAGTGGGAGAATTGCTTGGTCTAATACATACTGATGTATGTGGACCAATGTCAACTCTTGCACAAGGAGGCTATAGCTACTTCATCACCTTTATCGATGATCACTCACGATTCGGGTATGTGTTATTGATGAAACACAAATCTGAAGCCTTTGAGAAATTCAAAGAGTTCAGAAATGAAGTAGAGAAATAGCTTGGCAAAAGTATTAAGATACTTCGATCCGATCGGGGTGGTGAATACTTAAGTCAAGAGTTTCAAGATTATCTAAGGGACAATGGGATATTGTCTCAATGGACTCCGCCGTATACACCACAGCATAATGGTATATCTGAGAGGCGCAACCGAACCTTGATGGACATGGTTAGGTCGATGATGAATCATGCAACTCTTCCAAAATCCTTTTGGGGCTATGCACTTAAAACAGCTGTTTACTTGCTAAACAGAGTCCCGACCAAGGTAGTCTCTACTACTCCATATGAGACGTAGAATAGTAAGAAACCCCACTTAACTCACCTTAAGATATGGGGTTGTCCCGCTTATGTGAAGCGGACTGTATCAGACAAACTGGATGCTAAGTCTGATAAATGTCTATTTATTGGATACCCTAAGGAAACGAAGGGTTACCAATTCTATCATCCCTTGGAACAAAAGGTGTTTGTTTCAAGGCATGCTGTATTTCTGGAAAAAGAATTTCTTTTACAAGAAAACAGTGGGAGTGGCATTGAACTTGATGAAGTTCAAGAAACTCTAATAGAGATTATAGAGACACCTAGTCTAGACCCACAACCAATAATTCATGATGATGAGCTATCAGTTGAACCTAAAACAACACCACCTCTTCTTAAATCTGATAGGACACGCAATATTCGAGAGAGATACGGATTTCTCATAAGTGAATCGAACGACGTGTTGCTCATAAGCGATGACGAACCTATCAGTTATGAAGATGTTCTGAAAAATTCAGAAAGGGACAAATAGCTTGAAACCATGAAGTCGGAAATGGATTCCATGTACGAAAATCAAGTATGGTACTTGGTTAACCCACCTGAAGGGATTAAACCCATAGGGTGCAAGTGGGTTTTCAAGAAGAAAACCGACATGGAAGGTAATGTTGTTACCTTTAAGGCTAGATTAGTGGCAAAAGGATATCGTCAGAAACAAGGAATTGATTATGACGAAACCTATTCGCCAGTAGCTATGCTTAAATCTATTCGGATGCTCCTAGCCATAGCAGCTCATTATGATTATGAGATATGGCAAATGGATGTGAAAATATCTTTCCTTAATGGAAACCTGCTTGTGGATGTATACATGATACAACCTGAAGGTTTCACATCGGTTGATAAAACCAAAGTATGTAAGCTTCGACGATCCATATATGGACTGAAGCAAGCATCCAGGATCTGGAACATCCGTTTTGATGAGACAATCAAAGAGTTTGATTTCTCACAAAATCCTGACGAACCTTATGTGTACAAGAAGGTTAGTTGGAGTGCAGTCGTATTCCTAGTATTATATGTCGATGACATATTACTTGTAGGAAACGATATATCAGTTTTACAAACAGTTAAAATTTGGTTGTCCAAATCTTTCTCCATGAAAGACCTGGGAGAAGCAACCTATATCCTTGGGATTAGAATCTATAGAGATAGATCAAAACGGTTGCTTGGTCTTTCGCAGTCTACATATATAGACCGAGTGCTAAAAAGGTTTAGCATGTCGGAATCCAAGAAAGGTTACCTTCCCATCAGGCATGGGATCAACCTTTCAATGTCTATGTGTCCGCGCACAGAAGACGAGAGGATTTGCATGAATAAGATTCCTTATGCATCCGCGATACGATCTATCATGTATGCTATGTTATGTACAAGGCCCGAAGTATCGTATGCTCTGAGTGTCACAAGCAGATACCAGTCGGATCCAGGAATGGATCATTGGGCAGCTGTCAAGACAATCCTTAAGTACTTAAGAAGAACTAAGGATGTGTTCCTAATATATGGAGAAGGAGATATGGTAATACGTGGGTATACAGATGCCAGTTTCTAGACAGATAAGGATGACTCCAAATCGCAGTATGAATACGTATTTACTTTGAATGGTGGCGCAGTAAGTTGGAAAAGTTCCCAACAAGACTCCGTAGCGGATTCTACCACGGAAGCGGAATATATCGCAGCTTCGGAAGCAGCAAAGGAAGCAGTCTGGATCAAGAAATTCGTCTCCGAACTTGGCGTGGTTCCAACCATTGATGAAGCAGTGTCGGTTTACTGCGACAACGATGGAGCTATTGCACATGCAAAGGAACCAAGGTCTCATCAGCGATCCAAACACGTGCTTCGCCGCTATCATCTGATCAGAGAGATTATAAGTAGGAATGATATACAAATTGAGAAAATTCCCACTGAAAGGAATTTAGCGATCCTTTAACTAAGGCCTTGCCTCAGAGCAAGCTTGAGGGTCATGTTAGGGCCTGTGGTATTGGATACCATAGCGATTGGCATTAGGCCAAGTGGGAGTTTGTTAGTGATATGAGAGAAGTGTCCTAAGGCAATCGCCTTATGATTGTAAACATTTATTTTAATAAATGATAATTTACTATTTGAGTATACATGTTAGTGTATTTGATTGGGATCTTAAACTCATCTACTGAATGTCCGCAATACAATTCACAGCATAAGAGAATTTGTGATGGGATCACAACTAGTGATTATCTCTACATGTGTAATTGTGAAGTATTGAAAATATCCCTAGTCGATGAATTGATAAAAACGGACACTATCAATTCTGTTGAGACTGGCATGGGTTATTCTCTAATCAGCTGATTCTCATTGGCTGGTGACATTGGGATGTCCGGAGATAAACATGAATGCTAGTTAAGGGAACTAGTTCATTGGAGTGACTAGCTGTAAAACTTCATATGGTAATCTATATAGATATGTCAATGAAGTTCTTACTGCAGCTTAAGTACGATGTTCCTTTGACTTGCGGTGTTCAAGTCATCTTGGTCATGGAGACTTATACTTTAACATCTTAAGCAAGCATCTCCAAGGAGTGTGGACCCAGGATGATTGGGTATAAGCCGAAGTGCCCGAAGATGTTTGAACAACCTACAAAGGATTCACCACTCCTTGCGAGGAGTTGTATACCCAGGCCTATCGTCGGATTGTTACTCAAAGCCTCTGGCCAGAGCATGTCATGTTTAGAGTATGAGTCTCTTAAATACATGAGAGTAATTAGAAATCCAAAGGACGAGAAAGACACTACTTGGGCTAGGTGTGACGTAGTCAGCCTAGTGGGGACTGACACATACAGACCATGTCCTGAACCAAGAGGGTATAAGATGGTGAAGGGAATGAGACACGATTCATTAGAGCTGCTGAAGGGTTTCAGAATTACTTCTGAGGTCAACCGTTGATCTTTCGATTAATTGGGGGTCATGATGTACTACTAGGTGCCACTCATGATCGTTCTATAATTGGTTGATTATAGACGGCCAACATAAATCGAAAGCCTATTTAGTCACACGCACTACGAGTAATCCGAGGGATTTAAAACGAGTTGAAAATTGGATTTTCCGATCAAGAGAAATAAGTCGAATCTGAGTTAATCAGAGACGCAACGGAAGCTTAAAATGGCTAAGTCTTTTGAAGGCTTATTGGGCGAATTAAATGAGTTTAATTCGCGATGGGATCGGCTCGGTTTGGTCGACCAAAGAGGGTGCCAACCGTCTTTGGTTTGGCCGGCCACAACAAGGGGGCGAAACCAATTAATTTGGTTTAAATTATAAAATAAATCAAGCGCGATTTGTTTTATAAAATTATGGATAAATAAATTTTTTTTCATGGAAATTAAAATAAACATTAAATGGTTTATTTTTATTTTAAAATCAATTATGAATTGATTTTTCCATGATAAGAAAAATTTATATAATAAATTTATTCTTTTTATGGAAATTAAAATGAACCATGGATTGGTTTATTTTATAAAATCAATTATGAATTGATTTTTCCATGATAAGAAAAATTTATATAATAAATTTATTCTTTTTATGGAGATTAAAATAAACATTAAATGGTTTATTTTTATTTTATAAAATCAATTATGAATTGATTTTTCCATGATAAGAAAATTTATATAATAAATTTTATGAAAATTTATTCCATAATAAAAGGAGAGATGTATTTGTTTTATTATAAAGTTAGTTATAATAAAGCATGGCTTAAACGGAATAATTCATAAGAAAATTTATAGAATAAATTTCTTATGAAAATTCCGTTAAGAGGGAGACTTGGCAAGGGAGAGACTACTATATAAAGGAACCAAGGCTAGGCTTGAATTCCTCAATGGAGTAATCAAGAGATTAATTCTCTTCCTCTCTCTCTCTTTGTAACGCCCGCCCTTATATCTACTCTCGGGGCGGGGTTACGTACATTCAATCATATAGTAATATATTTTTTTTTCTATTTCTATCTTCTAGCATGACATTAAAACAACAATGCAAGGACTTAAGGGAACTAGGTACTAAGCATGCTTGCAAAAATTATCAAGTGTCATTCTATAACATGATAACATCACTAGTAATGTAACTCATAACATAATCAAGTATAAGAGACCTCCAAGGTAAACACTATCATGCCATGTCAATCCTAATCACTAATACTTATTGTCAAGGAGTATAACATAAGCATAACTATGTAGATAAAGAAATCTTTCTTCCCGAGCCACCACCCCACACATCTTCAGCCTCCTGCCTCTTCCTTCCATTTAAGTGTTATCTGCAGCATAAGACAACACATAAACTAGTAAGCAAAATGCTTAGTAAGGATCCTGTCCTACTCGCAAAATCCGTGCGAAAGAATATAACATGTACACATAATCAATCATAAGTGTAAGTTCATCAAAGCATATTAAACATCTAAGTTTCTAAGCATGCAGTATCAAGTACCATAAGCATACTCTTCACATATAACAAATGCTCTCAATGAATGTTTTCAAAACAATTCCATAATGGTATTACTTAAAAATACATCCATATCATATTGGGCCCTGTTGTGTACCAACTATCGCGCGGAACTATTGCGCGTTCCCTAATGAATTGGGGTAGCGAGCTACCAATTCATTAGAGCAGGACCCTTCCGTCCTACCGGAGCCACGTTAACATGCACCCCGGATTTGTTTAACGACCCCCTTCCAAGTCGAGTACACAACTTCAAAAGTAAAATACTTATCATGCTTTTACATATATGCTAAGGAATACTCTATATTCACTCTTATGGGACACACCACTCTTCAAGGGTGCTCATGATCCCGTAGGGACACACCACACAACATAAGGGGTGCTCTTGATCCCATACTTATTTGAGTATCCCTTCATGCATTTTAACATATCACATGCAATTTCATAAGTGTGCCCCATGGGCTACAAGGCATGCTCATACATACATCATATTTCATGCATGTCCATACATACATCATAGTTCACACATGTTCATACATACATCATATTTCATACTTGTTCATACATGCATCATATTTCATACATGTTCATACGTACATAATATTCCATACATGTTCATACATATATCATATTCCATACATGCTCATACGTATTACTTTGCTAAACATAATCATGTCCCGTAGGGTAGTTTAGCCTTCACATATTATTCATGCAACTTATTAAACATAAAGCACATCATGAGATAATTATACAACCCTAAACCTTAGTCCTTCTAGGGTTGGCTGAAACTTAAGTATAGGGAAAATTAAGGTTTGAACTAAATATTCTCTCATACATTCATACAAACACCTTGTATACACTATCTTACAATACATTAAACATGGACATATTATAGGATAATTCAACCCTCACTAACCCCTTTTTCTATGCCTTGGCCGAAACTCATCCAAGCCCTAAACCCCAGTTTTTGTTATCACAAAATGAAGGGACACAACATATAGGTATACCCTAAGTTCCAAAGGGTCTTCACATGCATCAAAGGGTAACCAAGGTCTCCTCTTGGGTGTTGGCCGAAACCTACACAAGGGTATAATCCCTAGGTTTTGTTCACAACAATTTGAATAAACCACATATACATATACCCTAAGTTCCAAGGGCCTACTCATGAAATAAAAAGAACCAAGGCCTTCCCCTAAGGGGGTGGCCAAAACTTACAAGGGTGTAACCCTAGTTTTTTTTTCCTTCCTTTTGTTCATACCATCATGAAGAAATCAATATACATATCTACTCTAAGTCTCAAGGGTCTTCTCATGTATCAAGGAAGAACCCAAGCCTTCCCCTAAGGGGGGTGGCCGAAACATGCTTAGGGGAAAGAGTCCCCATTTTTGAAACAATCCAAAAGAATAATCACACCACAACTATTACACTGCAGGCGAGGGGATACTTACATCCTTTCGCTTGAATTTCTCCTCCTCTTACTTCTTAGGGTACCCTTGAAGACTAGAAAGGTGAGTGTTTTCCCTTGTTAGTCTTCTCTAATCCTCTTGGCCCTAGTAGAGAGCAAGAACCTTAAAGAGTTCCTTTATCCTTCCAATTTCCTAGGGTTAGAACCCTAGGTGCACCTTTTCGAAAAATGAAAGGGAGAAGAAGGGTGAATTCGGTGATGAGGGAGAGGAAGAAGAAGAAGAAGAGGAAGTTATTCCAACTTCCCTTATTTATACTTTTCTCATGAAAAGACATGTCTCTTCACCTCCATAGCTTTTAACAAGCATGTTTCTTATTCCCTCTACAAGAAACATGGCTTGGTACAATGGTTAAGACATTGCTAGTGCAACTAGGAGGTTCAAGGTTCAATCCCTGCTTCCACCTTCTATATTTTCCTTTTTATCACATTTTGCACTAATCCAAGCCCATTAAGCCAAGCCCATCATGAAATTTCATAATATTAATTATATTCCATGAATTCATAATAATTTCATAATATTAATTATATTACATGAATTCATAATATTTTCATAATATTAATTATATTCCATGAATTCATAATATTTCATGATACTATTTCATGAATTCCATAATATTTCATATTTATGAATTCATATATTTCATAATATTTCATGATAATATATCATGAATTTCATAATATTTCATATTCATGAATTCATATATTTCATAATATTCCATGATAATATATCATGAATTTCACAATATTTCATATTCATGGATTCATATATTTCATAATATTTCATATGGGAAATTTTGGGGCGTTACAATCCTCCCCACCTTATAAAAAGTTCGTCCCGAACTTTAAAATAATTCCGGATACTTTAATCGTATTGCCTCCTCTCGTTCCCACGTGGCTTCTTCGAATCGTTCGTTCCGCCACAGAACCTTTACTAAGGGTACTTCCTTGTTCCTTAGCTTTTTGACTTCCCGGTCTAAGATCTGAACAGGTCGGCGTTCTGAACTTAGGTTCTCTTGATCTTGTATTGGTTGGGGCTCTATTATCTGATTCACATCAGAGATACATTTCCTGAGCATTGATACGTGGAAAACATTGTGGATAGCCGACTTTTCTGGCGGTAACTCCAGTTCGTAGGCCACTTTGCCTACCCGTCTCAGAATCTGAGACGGTCCCACATATCTCGGACTCAGCTTCCCTTTCTTTCCGAATCTCATCACCCCTTTCATAGGGGCTACCTTAAGGAATACTGAATCCCCAACCTCAAACCCTAGTGGTCTGCGTCGCTTATCAGCGTAGCTTTTCTGCCGACTCCTACCAGTCTCTATTCTCTGACGGATATTCTTTATAGCCTGAGTGGTTTCGTCTATAATATCCGTCTGGAGTCCCATCTCCTTCTTTTCACCACTCTCAAGCCAACATATAGGAGATCTGCATTTTCTTCCATACAGAGCTTCATACGGTGCCATCCCGATAGTAGCCTGATAACTGTTGTTATAAGCAAACAATGCCAGGCTCAGGTATCGACACCCGCTTCCCTTGAAGTCCAAGGCACAAGCCCGTAACATATCCTCTAACATCTGGTTCGGAAAGCCGTCTTCGGTATATCCTCCTTTTTCACCCTGACTTGGTGATAACCAGACCTCAGGTCAATCTTAGAGAAAACCGTGGCTCCCTTCAATTCATCGAACATGTCATCTATCCTGGTAGAGGGTACCCGTTCTTGATAGTCACATTGTTCAGTGCCCGATAGTCGATACACATTCGCATCAACCCATCCTTCTTTTTTTTTTCACGAATAGTACGGGAGCTCCCCAGGGAGAATGACTAGGGCGGATGAATCCCTTGTCAAGTAGCTCCTGTAACTGTCCTTGCAACTCCTTTAATTCTGTCGGCGCCATACGGTACGGTGCCTTAGAAATAGGGTTGGTACCAGGAACCAACTCAATTGCAAATTCTATATCTCTTTCAAGTGCTAACCCTGGTAAGTCATCGGGAAATACCTCTGGGTAATTGCAAACAACCTTGACGTCTTCTAGCTTTGGCCCCTCTGTAGGACTGGTATCAACCACATGAGCTAGAAATCCAGAGCATCCTTTTTCTAACATCTTTCTTGCTTTCAGAGCCGACAAGAATTTACTTGTCCTCTCCTTCGGCTCTCCGATAAACTCGAACAGAATTTCCGCCTCAGGTCGGAAGATAACTCTTCGTTTCCGGCACTCAATGGAGGCGTCATATTTGTTCAAGAAATCCATTCCCAATATCACATCATAATCTAACATATCAAGCACTATCAGATCGCAGTAGAGTTCCCTATCTGCGATTCTGATTGGTGCGGCACATAGTATTTGGGTAGAGGGCATCACCTCACCCGAGGAAGTGTTGTTAGAAATTGCAGTCCAAATCTTGCAGTGACATATTATTTCTTTTGGCATATTGCATAGAGATAAACGAATGCGTTGCCCCAGTGTTAAATAAAGCAGTAGCATACTGACTGTAAATAAATATCTGACCTGTGACAACGGTAGAGGCAGTCGCCACGTCTTCTTTCGTAAGAGAGAAAACTCTGGCATTTGTCGTGGCAGGCGGGGCCTCTAATCTCCCCTGGCATATGTGAGTACCATCTATAGCTGCCTGCATCAGGTGTAGTTGGGGAGGAGCACCTTTATACTGAACATACTGCGGCTGAGGTGCTTTAGCTGTAGTAGGACACTCTCTGGCCATGTGCCCTTCCTTTCCGCAAGTAAAGCATATCCTGGCGCCTAAAAGGCATGTCCCTTGGTGCATCTTCCCACAAGTGGCACATTGGGGGTATTTAGGCTTCTTGCCTAAATAACCACCGGCAGATCTATTCCATGGCTTCCTCTTTCCGTCGTGGTTCTTTTTCTCGTGGGGGTTGCTATTCGGAGGTTTCTGACCTCCCGACTGATCCTGACTCTTGCTGGCGGTCAGTGGTTGGCTTTGCTGATTCATCTTCTTTAGATAATGCTCGGTAATAAGGGCGCTGCTGAACAGCTCCTCTGCAGTCTGGGGCCTATTAACGCCACCAGCTACATTCAGAGCTATCTCGGGCCTGAGCATCTTGAGCATTAATCTGACCCTTTCTTTCTCTGTACTGACCAGCTCCGGACATAATCGTGCCAGTCGGTTAAATTGCTTAACGGCATCGTTGACTGAGAGATTTCCCTGCCGGGAATTCAGTGAACTCATCAAAGTGCCTGTTTGTGACTCGCATATTAAAGAATTCCTCCAGAAATTCGACTCAAAGTCCTTCCACTTCATCTGGTCCACTGACCTTCTAGCCTTTACCCGTTCCCACCACATCCTGGCGTCGCCAGTGAGCAGAACGAGACACATTTAATTTTCTCATGCTCAGGCCAGTCTAATAATTCCACTGTGCTCTCAACTGTCTTGAGCCAGGCCTGAGCATCCCAGGGCTCGCAGGTGCCCGAGAACTTTTCCGGCTTCAGTCTCTGCCACTGAATCAAATAGGCCTCCTGTCGGGCTCCCGGGCCGGAGTGTCCGGGGGTGCCTGTGCAGTTGGAGGCTCAGTAGGCATTACATTCTGACTTCCCTGCGGGGTTGCAGTGTTCCCCTGCTGGGTCATCAGAGTGTTTATTATCTGCTGTTGTTCAGTGACCTGACGCTGCAGATCTGTGATCACTTGCATCATATCAGGTGGGGGTACTGTCTCATTACCCCGATTGCTACGTCTTCTAGCCATATCTATCATACAGTGATAAATAAGTTAACATAAGAATTATGCTACTTTTCTTGTTATGCAAGCATAAATCATCTCTATACATATCATTACTGTACATGCAATAAATAAAGCGAGGTTAGGATTTCTTACTTGGAAGCGGCAGGAGGAAGCTTGATGTGTGTGTGGTGGAGGGGAAATCTGCTCTGATACCAACTTGTAACGCCCGCCCTTATATCTACTCTCGGGGCGGGGTTACGTACATTCAATCATATAGTAATATATTTTTTTTTCTATTTCTATCTTCTAGCATGACATTAAAACAACAATGCAAGGACTTAAGGGAACTAGGTACTAAGCATGCTTGCAAAAATTATCAAGTGTCATTCTATAACATGATAACATCACTAGTAATGTAACTCATAACATAATCAAGTATAAGAGACCTCCAAGGTAAACACTATCATGCCATGTCAATCCTAATCACTAATACTTATTGTCAAGGAGTATAACATAAGCATAACTATGTAGATATAGAAATCTTTCTTCCCGAGCCACCACCCCACACATCTTCAGCCTCCTGCCTCTTCCTTCCATTTAAGTGTTATCTGCAGCATAAGACAACACATAAACTAGTAAGCAAAATGCTTAGTAAGGATCCTGTCCTACTCGCAAATAAATCCATCCTATCTCGCAAAATCCGTGCGAAAGAATATAACATNATAATTGGGGTAGCGAGCCACCAATTCATTAGAGCAGGACCCTTCCGTCCTACCGGAGCCACGTTAACATGCACCCCGGATTTGTTTAACGACCCCCTTCCGAGTCGGGTACACAACTTCAAAAGTAAAATACTTATCATGCTTTTACATATATGCTAAGGAATACTCCATATTCACTCTTATGGGACACACCACTCTTCAAGGGTGCTCATGATCCCGTAGGGACACACCACACAACATAAGGGGTGCTCTTGATCCCATACTTATTTGAGTATCCCTTCAAGCATTTTAACATATCACATGCAATTTCATAAGTGTGCCCCATGGGCTATAAGGCATGCTCATACATACATCATATTTCATGCATGTCCATACATACATCATAGTTCACACATGTTCATACATACATCATATTTCATACTTGTTCATACATGCATCATATTTCATACATGTTCATACGTACATAATATTCCATACATGTTCATACATATATCATATTCCATACATGCTCATACATATTATTTTGCTAAACATAATCATGTCCCGTAGGGTAGTTTAGCCTTCACATATTATTCATGCAACTTATTAAACATAAAGCACATCATGAGATAATTATACAACCCTAAACCTTAGTCCTTCTAGGGTTGGCCGAAACTTAAGTATAGGGAAAATTAGAGTTTGAACTAAATAATCTCACATACATTCATACAAACACCTTGTATACACTATCTTACAATACATTAAACATGGATATATTTTAGGATAATTCAACCCTCACTAACCCCTTTTTCTAGGCCTTGGCCGAAACCCATCCAAGTTCTAAACCCTAGGTTTTGTTTACAACATATTGAAGGATACACATACACATATACTCTAAGTGCTAAGGGGTTTACTTATGTAACAAAAAGTAACCAAAAGCCTTCCCCAAGGGGGGTGGCCGAAACTCCTTCAAGAACAAAACCCTATGTTTTGTTCACCACATTTTGCATAAACCACATATACATATATCCTAAGTTCCAAGAGTCTAATCATGTAACAAAAGAACCTAAGGCCTTCCTCTAAGGGTGGCCGAAACTTACAAGGAGTGTAACCCCTAGTTTTTCTTTCTTTTGTTCATACCATCATGAAGAAAATCAATATACATATATACTCTAAGTCTCAAAGGTCTTCTCATGTATCAAGGAAAGAACCAAGGCCTTCCCCTAAGGGGGTGGCCGAAACATGCAATGGAGAAGGAGTCCTCATTCTTGAAACAATCAAGGAGAATAATCACACCACAACTATTACACTGCAGGCGAGGGGATACTTACATCCTTTAGCTTGAATTTCTCCTCCTCTTACTTCTTAGGGTACCCTTGAAGACTAGAAAGGTGAGTGTTTTCCCTTGTTAGTCTTCTCTAATCCTCTTGGCCCTAGTAGAGAGCAAGAACCTTAAAGAGTTCCTTTATCCTTCCAATTTCCTAGGGTTAGAACCCTAGGTGCACCTTTTCGAAAAATGAAAGGGAGAAGAAGGGTGAATTCGGTGATGAGGGAGAGGAAGAAGAAGAAGAAGAGGAAGTTATTCCAACTTCCCTTATTTATACTTTTCTCATGAAAAGACATGTCTCTTCACCTCCCTAGCTTTTAACAAGCATGTTTCTTATTCCCTCTACAAGAAACATGGCTTGGTACAATGGTTAAGACATTGCTAGTGCAACTAGGAGGTTCAAGGTTCAATCCCTGCTTCCTCCTTCTATATTTTCCTTTTTATCACATTTTGCACTAATCCAAGCCCATTAAGCCAAGCCCATCATAATAATTTCATAATATTAATTATATTTCATGAATTCATAATATTTTCATAATATTAATTATATTCCATGAATTCATAATATTTCATGATACTATTTCATGAATTCCATAATATTTCATATTTATGAATTCATATATTTCATAATATTTCATGATAATATATCATGAATTTCATAATATTTCATATTCATGAATTCATATATTTCATAATATTCCATGATAATATATCATGAATTTCATAATATTTCATATTCATGGATTCATATATTTCATAATATTTCATATGGGAAATTTTGGGGCGTTACAATCCTCCCCACCTTATAAAAAGTTCGTCCCGAACTTTAAAATAATTCCGGATACTTTAATCGTATTGCCTCCTCTCATTCCCACGTGGCTTCTTCGAATCGTTCGTTCCGCCACAGAACCTTTACTAAGGGTACTTCCTTGTTCCTTAGCTTTTTGACTTCCCGGTCTAAGATCTGAACAGGTCGGCGTTCTGAACTTAGGTTCTCTTGATCTTGTACTGGTTGGGGCTCTATTATCTGATTCACATCAGAGATACATTTCCTGAGCATTGATACGTGGAAAACATTGTGGATAGCCGACTTTTCTGGCGGTAACTCCAGTTCGTAGGCCACTTTGCCTACCCGTCTCAGAATCTGAGACGGTCCCACATATCTCGGACTCAGCTCCCCTTTCTTTCCGAATCTCATCACCCCTTTCATAGGGGCTACCTTAAGGAATACTGAATCCCCAACCTCAAACTCTAGTGGTCTGCGTCGCTTATCAGCGTAGCTTTTCTGCCGACTCTTAGCAGTCTCTATTCTCTGACGGATATTCTTTATAGCCTGAGTGGTTTCGTCTATAATATCCGTCTGGAGTCCCATCTCCTTCTTTTCACCACTCTCAAGCCAACATATAGGAGATCTGCATTTTCTTCCATACAGATCTTCATACGGTGCCATCCCGATAGTAGCCTGATAACTGTTGTTATAAGCAAACTCTGCCAGGCTCAGGTATCGACACCCGCTTCCCTTGGAGTCCAAGGCACAAGCCCGTAACATATCCTCTAACATCTGGTTCGGAAAGCCGTCTTCGGTATATCCTCCTTTTTCACCCTGACTTGGTGATAACCAGACCTCAGGTCAATCTTAGAGAAAACCGTGGCTCCCTTCAATTGATCGAACAGGTCATCTATCCTGGTAGAGGGTACCCGTTCTTGATAGTCACATTGTTCAGTGCCCGATAGTCGATACACATTCGCATCAACCCATCCTTCTTTTTTTTTTTCACGAACAGTACGGGAGCTCCCCAGGGAGAATGACTAGGGCGGATGAATCCCTTGTCAAGTAGCTCCTGTAACTGTCCTTGCAACTCCTTTAATTCTGTCGGCGCCATATGGTACGGTGCCTTAGAAATAGGGTTGGTACCAGGAACCAACTCAATTGCAAATTCTATATCTCTTTCCGGTGCTAACCCTGGTAAGTCATCGGGAAATACCTCTGGGTAATTGCATACAACCTTGACGTCTTCTAGCTTTGGCCCCTCTGTAGGACTGGTATCAACCACATGAGCTAGAAATCCAGAGCATCCTTTTTCTAACATCTTTCTTGCTTTCAGAGCCGACAAGAATTTACTTGTCCTCTCCTTCGGCTCTCCGATAAACTCGAACAGAATTTCCGCCTCAGGTCGGAAGATAACTCTTCGTTTCCGGCACTCAATGGAGGCGTCATATTTGTTCAAGAAATCCATTCCCAATATCACATCATAATCTGACATATCAAGCACTATCAGATCGCAGTAGAGTTCCCTATCTGCGATTCTGATTGGTGCGGCACATAGTATTTGGGTAGAGGGCATCACCTCACCCGAGGGAAGTGCTGTCAGAAATTTGCAGTCCAAATCTTGCAGTGACATATTATTTCTTTTGGCATATTGTATAGAGATAAACGAATGCGTTGCCCCAGTGTCAAATAAAGCAGTAACATACTGACTGTAAATAAATATCTGACCTGTGACAACGGTAGAGGCAGTCGCCACGTCTTCTTTCGTAAGAGAGAAAACCCTGGCGTTTGTTGTGGCAGGCGGGGCCTCTAATCTCCCCTGGCATATGTGAGTACCATCTATAGCTGTCTGCATCAGGTGTAGCTGGGGAGGAGCACCTTTATACTGAACATACTGCGGCTGAGGTGCTTTGGCTGTAGTAGGACACTCTCTGGCTGTAATGCCCCAAAATTCCCATTTTTAGTTCTTAAAGTCCTTAGAATTATTTGAAAATGGTTTAGAAATATTCTAGATATTTTTAGGAATTTTTAGAATATTTTTATGGAATTTTCCGAGTCCGTTTGGTATTTTAAAAAAAAGGAAAGAAAAAGAAAAAGGAAAAAATTTTAAAGGGCAGCAGGGAGTTCGAACCCGCGACCAGCACGAGACCAGGCAAGCGCGCGACCAGCCAGGCTAGGGTATCAAGCACAACAAGGGATGGAGAGAAGTATATTTAAGGTAGTTAGGTCGATCCGCCCCATAGGTATAAATAGATAATTAAAGAGAGAAGTTTTATTTCTCTCCTCTCCAAACCCTCACGCCGACCTCCTCTCCTCTCTTGGGCGAAACAACACCAAGGCCAAGAGGGCCGGCCAAGGCTCTCCTCCGAGAGATATTCCTATATTCGGGATCCCCGCGACGAGAGGAACGCGTAGGCGCGAAGAATTCTCCGAGATCTCAAGTTTCTCCCGAGTCCTAGACGTCAATCTTGGTTGTAAGTCCAAGATATCAATGTAAGTACTGCTCACCTGCAGTAAGAGGCGGTTTTTCCGCGAGAATTTCCTTTAAAAGTTTTAAAAGAGATAGTTTCTTTAGTTTATGATTTTTGGCATGTGATATTAGTTCATTATATGTTTGTATAAGTTGATTTAGCACCCTATATGAGATTAGGGCTAAGAAAAGTTATGAGAAAAGGAAAGAGAAGATAAAGATAAGAAAAGAAAAGGCCAAGGCCTTAAGAAATCCCCAAAAGTCAAGACTTAGGGATTTTAGCACGCAAGGTGCTCGAGAAAATGCTAAGGCATTTACAGATAAGAAAGAAAAGAAAGAAAAGCTATTTTATTTTCTAAGGCTAGTACCCGGCGTCCAAGGGCGTCGTTAAAGAAATCCAGGTGTCCAATTCCAAGGTCTTGGCCCTGGTAGACCAAGGTCTGCTCTATTAGGATTGGTGGCTCGCTACCCCAACCTTTTAGGGAACGCGCATATGAGATGGTACTTACGTCTTCAGTGGATCCAAGTGATTATTATTTTCAAGTATATGCTTTAGCAAAGTTTCTAAAGTTTAAGAAAGTTTTCAAAAGATAAAGAATAGCTAAAGTTTCAAGTTGAGCCAAGAAAAGTAAATTGAGATTTATTATTGCTTGAGTATGCATGTTTTGAGTTATACATGTTCTTAGTTTTCTTCCAAGCATGTTAGTATCTCATATGATTTTCATATTGTTCTAGAAGCATGTTTGCACATTTCGAGATTTTGTGAGCTAGATAGTACTTACTAAGCTTTTTGCTTACTAGTTGCATTTCCTCTTACTGCAGATAAAGGTAAAGACAAGCAATTCTGAAGGAAGGCGACGAGGCGGTGCTGAGTAAAGTGTGTGTGGTGGCTGATTATGGAGAGATCTTTGGCACAAGACAATTTAGTTGTTTAATTCACAATGTTATAGTTCATTTGAATTTCAAGTTCTTGTTTTATGGAGTTTAGCGAACATTTAAGTTTTGGATAGTTTTACATACTCAATTTCTTAGAGTAAAGATTCCATGTCATTTCTTTTAACCTATATATTCTTATAATTGCATTGGATGAGTAGAAATGTGAGTAGTTGGAGATATTGATACTTTGTTAGAGAAATAGATGCATGTGCCAAGATAGTATCAATTTCTTCTTTGAAATAAGTTTCATTGCTTAAATATGTTTAGAAAAGTTGCATTCACATTTCATAATGCTTTAGCAAGGTCATAGAACATGTATTTGGTGTCATGAATGTATAGAAGTCAAGATTGGTACAAACTTTAGTGTTAAAGTTCATATAACTTGAATAGTTTATTTTCTTCCGCAAAAGTCCAAATTTCAAGTTTATGGATTCGTTTTGATTGGCTAAACTCATTTGAAAACTGTCATAGAGTGTAGAAATGGTGTCATGATTCCATATGGCTCGAAATTATAGGTTTGGAGGAGCTATGAAGCAACTGCCGAAACCTGAGTTTTCTGAATTCAGGCCTACCAGTCGACTGATACAGTATCAGTCGACTGATACCCGATTGTGGTGTTGGGCGAGGCAAGCTTCAAAGTGTACCATTTGCGAGCTTTTGAGATAGAAAGTGTGATATGTTGTTATGCATGATTGCTTAAGTTAGAATATAATTGTTAGGTGAATTTAAAAGTTTAAAAAAAAAAGATTTCCGCATTTTTAGTCATGTATCAAAAGTCGAGAAGTAGAGAGAAGTAACGATCCGTCTGAAGCAGAGAAGGCGGGTCGCTACACTGGCCATGTGCCCTTCCTTTCCGCAAGTAAAACATATCCTGGCGCCTAAAAGGCATGTCCCTTGGTGCATCTTCCCACAAGTGGCACATTGGGGGTATTTAGGCTTCTTGCCTAAATAACCACCGGCAGATCTATTCCATGGCTTCCTCTTTCCATCGTGGTTCTTTTTCTCGTGGGGGTTGCTATTCGGAGGTTTCTGACCTCCCGACTGATCCTGACTCTTGCTGGCGGTCAGTGGTTGGCTTTGCTGATTCATCTTCTTTAGATAATGCTCGGTAATAAGGGCGCTGCTGAACAGCTCCTCTGCAGTCTGGGGCCTATTAACGCCACCAGCTACATTCAGAGCTATCTCGGGCCTGAGCATCTTGAGCATTAATCTGACCCTTTCTTTCTTTGTACTGACTAGCTCCGGACATAATCGTGCCAGTCGGTTAAATTGCTTAACGGCACGTTGACTGAGAGATTTCCCTGCCGGAATTCAGTGAACTCATCAAAGTGCCTGTTTGTGACTCGCATATTAAAGAATTCCTCCAGAAATTCGGACTCAAAGTCCTTCCACTTCATCTGGTCCACTGACCTTCTAGCCTTTACCCGTTCCCACCACATCCTGGCGTCGCCAGTAAAGCAGAACGAGACACATTTAATTTTCTCATGCTCAGGCCAGTCTAATAACTCCACTGTGCTCTCAACTGTCTTGAGCCAGGCCTGAGCATCCCAGGGCTCGCAGGTGCCCGAGAACTTTTCCGGCTTCAGTCTCTGCCACTGAATCAGATAGGCCTCTTGTCGGACTCCTCGGGCCGGAGTGTCCGGGGGTGCTGTGCAGTTGGAGGCTCAGTAGGCATTACATTCTGACTTCCCTGCGGGGTTGCAGTGTTCCCCTGCTGGGTCATCAGAGTGTTTATTATCTGCTGTTGTTCAGTGACCTGACGCTGCAGATCTGTGATCACTTGCATCATATCAGGTGGGGTTGCTGTCTCGTTACCCCTAGTACTACGCCTTCTAGCCATATCTATCATATAGACAGTAAATGACTACATAAGCTTAATTCTACCTTCACTTGTTATGCAAGTATTAATCATCTTCATATCATACAAGCATAAATTATCTCTATCAATATCATTACTGTACATGAAATAATATAAGCGAGTTAGGATTTCTTACTTGGAAGCGGCATGAGGAAGCTTGATGTGTGTGTGGTGGAGGGGAAACTGCTCTGATACCAACTGTAACGCCGCCCTTATATCTACTCTCGGGGCGGGGTTACGTACATTCAATCATATAGTAATATATTTTTTTTTCTATTTCTATCTTCTAGCATGACATTAAAACAACAATGCAAGGACTTAAGGGAACTAGGTACTAAGCATGCTTGCAAAAATTATCAAGTGTCATTCTATAACATGATAACATCACTAGTAATGTAACTCATAACATAATCAAGTATAAGAGACCTCCAAGGTAAACACTATCATGCCATGTCAATCCTAATCACTAATACTTATTGTCAAGGAGTATAACATAAGCATAACTATGTAGATATAGAAATCTTTCTTCCCGAGCCACCACCCCACACATCTTCAGCCTCCTGCCTCTTCCTTCCATTTAAGTGTTATCTGCAGCATAAGACAACACATAAACTAGTAAGCAAAATGCTTAGTAAGGATCCTGTCCTACTCGCAAAATCCGTGCGAAAGAATATAACATGTACACATAATCAATCATAAGTATAAGTTCATCAAAGCATATTAAACATCTAAGTTTCTAAGCATGCAGTATCAAGTACCATAAGCATACTCTTCACATATAACAAATGCTTTCAATGAATGTTTTCAAAACAATTCCATAATGGTATTACTTAAAAATACATCCATATCATATTGGGCCCTGTTGTGTACCAACTATCGCGCGGAACTATTGCGCGTTCCCTAATGAATTGGGGTAGCGAGCCACCAATTCATTAGAGCAGGACCCTTCCGTCCTACCGGAGCCACGTTAACATGCACCCCGGATTTGTTTAACGACCCCCTTCCGAGTCGGGTACACAACTTAAAAGTAAAATACTTATCATGCTTTTACATATATGCTAAGGAATACTCCATATTCACTCTTATGGGACACACCACTCTTCAAGGGTGCTCATGATCCCGTAGGGACACACCACACAACATAAGGGGTGCTCTTGATCCCATACTTATTTGAGTATCCCTTCAAGCATTTTAACATATCACATGCAATTTCATAAGTGTGCCCCATGGGCTATAAGGCATGCTCATACATACATCATATTTCATGCATGTCCATACATACATCATAGTTCACCATGTTCATACATACATCATATTTCATACTTGTTCATACATGCATCATATTTCATACATGTTCATACGTACATAATATTCCATACATGTTCATACATATATCATATTCCATACATGCTCATACATATTATTTGCTAAACATAATCATGTCCCGTAGGGTAGTTTAGCCTTCACATATTATTCATGCAACTTATTAAACATAAAGCACATCATGAGATAATTATACAACCCTAAACCTTAGTCCTTCTAGGGTTGGCCGAAACTTAAGTATAGGGAAAATTAGAGTTTGAACTAAATAATCTCACATACATTCATACAAACACCTTGTATACACTATCTTACAATACATTAAACATGGATATATTTTAGGATAATTCAACCCTCACTAACCCCTTTTTCTAGGCCTTGGCCGAAACCCATCCAAGTTCTAAACCCTAGGTTTTGTTTACAACATATTGAAGGATACACATACACATATACTCTAAGTGCTAAGGGGTTTACTTATGTAACAAAAAGTAACCAAAAGCCTTCCCCAAGGGGGGTGGCCGAAACTCCTTCAAGAACAAAACCCTATGTTTTGTTCACCACATTTTGCATAAACCACATATACATATATCCTAAGTTCCAAGGGTCTAATCATGTAACAAAAGAACCCAAGGCCTTCCTCTAAGGGTGGCCGAAACTTACAAGGAGTGTAACCCCTAGTTTTTCTTTCTTTTGTTCATACCATCATGAAGAAAATCAATACACATATATACTCTAAGTCTCAAAGGTCTTCTCATGTATCAAGGAAAGAACCAAGGCCTTCCCCTAAGGGGGTGGCCGAAACATGCAATGGAGAAGGAGTCCTCATTCTTGAAACAATCAAGGAGAATAATCACACCACAACTATTACACTGCAGGCGAGGGGATACTTACATCCTTTCGCTTGAATTTCTCCTCCTCTTACTTCTTAGGGTACCCTTGAAGACTAGAAGGTGAGTGTTTTCCCTTGTTAGTCTTCTCTAATCCTCTTGGCCCTAGTAGAGAGCAAGAACCTTAAAGAGTTCCTTTATCCTTCCAATTTCCTAGGGTTAGAACCCTAGGTGCACCTTTTCGAAAAATGAAAGGGAGAAGAAGGGTGAATTCGGTGATGAGGGAGAGGAAGAAGAAGAAGAAGAGGAAGTTATTCCAACTTCCCTTATTTATACTTTTCTCATGAAAAGACATGTCTCTTCACCTCCCTAGCTTTTAACAAGCATGTTTCTTATTCCCTCTACAAGAAACATGGCTTGGTACAATGGTTAAGACATTGCTAGTGCAACTAGGAGGTTCAAGGTTCAATCCCTGCTTCCTCCTTCTATATTTTCCTTTTTATCACATTTTGCACTAATCCAAGCCCATTAAGCCAAGCCCATCATGAAATTTCATAATATTAATTATATTCCATGAATTCATAATATTTCATGATACTATTTCATGAATTCCATAATATTTCATATTTATGAATTCATATATTTCATAATATTTCATGATAATATATCATGAATTTCATAATATTTCATATTCATGAATTCATATATTTCATAATATTCCATGATAATATATCATGAATTTCACAATATTTCATATTCATGGATTCATATATTTCATAATATTTCATATGGGAAATTTTGGGGCGTTACAATCCTCCCCACCTTATAAAAAGTTCGTCCCGAACTTTAAAATAATTCCGGATACTTTAATCGTATTGCCTCCTCTCGTTCCCACGTGGCTTCTTCGAATCGTTCGTTCTGCCACAGAACCTTTACTAAGGGTACTTCCTTGTTCCTTAGCTTTTTGACTTCCCGGTCTAAGATCTGAACAGGTCGGCGTTCTGAACTTAGGTTCTCTTGATCTTGTACTGGTTGGGGCTCTATTATCTGATTCACATCAGAGATACATTTCCTGAGCATTGATACGTGGAAAACATTGTGGATAGCCGACTTCTCTGGCGGTAACTCCAGTTCGTAGGCCACTTTGCCTACCCGTCTCAGAATCTGAGACGGTCCCACATATCTCGGACTCAGCTTCCCTTTCTTTCCGAATCTCATCACCCCTTTCATAGGGGCTACCTTAAGGAATACTGAATCCCCAACCTCAAACTCTAGTGGTCTGCGTCGCTTATCAGCGTAGCTTTTCTGCCGACTCTTAGCAGTCTCTATTCTCTGACGGATATTCTTTATAGCCTGAGTGGTTTCGCCTATAATATCCGTCTGGAGTCCCATCTCCTTCTTTTCACCACTCTCAAGCCAACATATAGGAGATCTGCATTTTCTTCCATACAGAGCTTCATACGGTGTCATCCCGATAGTAGCCTGATAACTGTTGTTATAAGCAAACTCTGCCAGGCTCAGGTATCGACACCCGCTTCCCTTGAAGTCCAAGGCACAAGCCCGTAACATATCCTCTAACATCTGGTTCGGAAAGCCGTCTTCGGTATATCCTCCTTTTTCACCCTGACTTGGTGATAACCAGACCTCAGGTCAATCTTAGAGAAAACCGTGGCTCCCTTCAATTGATCGAACAGGTCATCTATCCTGGTAGAGGGTACCCGTTCTTGATAGTCACATTGTTCAGTGCCCGATAGTCGATACACATTCGCATCAACCCATCCTTCTTTTTTTTTTTTTTCACGAACAGTACGGGAGCTCTCTAGGGAGAATGACTAGGGCGGATGAATCCCTTGTCAAGTAGCTCCTGTAACTGTCCTTGCAACTCCTTTAATTCTGTCGGCGCCATACGGTACGGTGCCTTAGAAATAGGGTTGGTACCAGGAACCAACTCAATTGCAAATTCTATATCTCTTTCAGGTGCTAACCCTGGTAAGTCATCGGGAAATACTTCTGGGTAATTGCATACAACCTTGACGTCTTCTAGCTTTGGCCCCTCTGTAGGACTGGTATCAACCACATGAGCTAGAAATCCAGAGCATCCTTTTTTCTAACATCTTTCTTGCTTTCAGAGCCGACAAGAATTTACTTGTCCTCTCCTTCGGCTCTCCGATAAACTCGAACAGAATTTCCGCCTCAGGTCGGAAGATAACTCTTCGTTTCCGGCACTCAATGGAGGCGTCATATTTGTTCAAGAAATCCATTCCCAATATCACATCATAATCTGACATATCAAGCACTATCAGATCGCAGTAGCGTTCCCTATCTGCGATTCTGATTGGTGTGGCACATAGTATTTGGGTAGAGGGCATCACCTCACCCGAGGGAAGTGCTGTCAGAAATTTGCAGTCCAAATCTTGCAGTGACATATTATTTCCTTTGGCATATTGCATAGAGATAAACGAATGCGTTACCCCAGTGTCAAATAAAGCAGTAACATACTGACTGTAAATAAATATCTGACCTGTGACAACGGTAGAGGCAGTCGCCACGTCTTCTTTCGTAAGAGAGATAACCCTGGCGTTTGTCGTGGCAGGCGGGGCCTCTAATCTCCCCTGGCTTATGTGAGTACCATCTATAGCTGCCTGCATCAGGTGTAGCTGGGGAGGAGCACCTTTATACTGAACATACTGCGGCTGAGGTGCTTTGGCTGTAGTAGGACACTCTCTGGCCATGTGCCCTTCCTTTCCGCAAGTAAAGCATATCCTGGCGCCTAAAAGGCATGTCCCTGGTGCATCTTCCCACAAGTGGCACATTGGGGTATTTAGGCTTCTTGCCTAAATAACCACCGGCAGATCTATTCCATGGCTTCCTCTTTCCGTCGTGGTTCTTTTTCTCGTGGGGGTTGCTATTCGAGGTTTCTGACCTCCCGACTGACCCTGACTCTTGCTGGCGGTCAGTGGTTGGCTTTGCTGATTCATCTTCTTTAGATAATGCTGGGTAATAAGGGCGCTGCTGAACAGCTCCTCTGCAGTCTGGGGCCTATTAACGCCACCAGCTACATTCAGAGCTATCTCGGGCCTGAGCATCTTGAGCATTAATCTGACCCTTTCTTTCTCTGTACTGACCAGCTCCGGACATAATCGTGCCAGTCGGTTAAATTGCTTAACGGCATCGTTGACTGAGAGATTTCCCTGCCGGAATTCAGTGAACTCATCAAAGTGCCTGTTTGTGACTCGCATATTAAAGAATTCCTCCAGAAATTCGGACTCAAAGTCCTTCCACTTCATCTGGTCCACTGACCTTCTAGCCTTTACCCGTTCCCACCACATCCTAGCGTCGCCAGTAAAGCAGAACGAGACACATTTAATTTTCTCATGCTCAGGCCAGTCTAATAACTCCACTGTGCTCTCAACTGTCTTGAGCCAGGCCTGAGCATCCCAGGGCTCGCAGGTGCCCGAGAACTTTTTCGACTTCAGTCTCTGCCACTGAATCAGATAGGCCTCTTGTCGGACTCCTCGGGCCGGAGTGTCCGGGGGTGCCTGTGCAGTTGGAGGTTCAGTAGGCATTACATTCTGACTTCCCTGCGGGGTTGCAGTGTTCCCCTGCTGGGTCATCAGAGTGTTTATTATCTGCTGTTGTTCAGTAACCTGACGCTGCAGATCTGTGATCACTTGCATCATATCAGGTGGGGTTGCTGTCTCGTTACCCCTAGTACTACGCCTTCTAGCCATATCTATCATATAGACAGTAAATGACTACATAAGCCTTAATTCTACCTTCACTTGTTATGCAAGTATTAATCATCTTCATATCATACAAGCATAAATTATCTCTATCAATATCATTACTGTACATGAAATAATATAAGCGAGTTAGGATTTCTTACTTGGAAGCGGCATGAGGAAGCTTGATGTGTGTGTGGTGGAGGGGAAATCTGCTCTGATACCAACTTGTAACGCCCGCCCTTATATCTACTCTCGGGGCGGGGTTACGTACATTCAATCATATAGTAATATATTTTTTTTTCTATTTCTATCTTCTAGCATGACATTAAAACAACAATGCAAGGACTTAAGGGAATTAGGTACTAAGCATGCTTGCAAAAATTATCAAGTGTCATTCTATAACATGATAACATCACTAGTAGTGTAACTCATAACATAATCAAGTATAAGAGACCTCCAAGGTAAACACTATCATGCCATGTCAATCCTAATCACTAATACTTATTGTCAAGGAGTATAACATAAGCATAACTATGTAGATATAGAAATCTTTCTTCCCGAGCCACCACCCCACACATCTTCAGCCTCCTGCCTCTTCCTTCCATTTAAGTGTTATCTGCAGCATAAGACAACACATAAACTAGTAAGCAAAATGCTTAGTAAGGATCCTGTCCTACTCGCAAAATCCGTGCGAAAGAATATAACATGTACACATAATCAATCATAAGTATAAGTTCATCAAAGCATATTAAACATCTAAGTTTCTAAGCATGCAGTATCAAGTACCATAAGCATACTCTTCACATATAACAAATGCTTTCAATGAATATTTTCAAAACAATTCCATAATGGTATTACTTAAAAATACATCCATATCATATTGGGCCCTGTTGTGTACCAACTATCGCGCGGAACTATTGCGCGTTCCCTAATGAATTGGGGTAGTGAGCCACCAATTCATTAGAGCAGGACCCTTTCGTCCTACCGGAGCCACGTTAACATGTACCCCGGATTTGTTTAACGACCCCCTTCCGAGTCGGGTACACAACTTCAAAAGTAAAATACTTATCATGCTTTTACATATATGCTAAGGAATACTCCATATTCACTCTTATGGGACACACCACTCTTCAAGGGTGCTCATGATCCCGTAGGGACACACCACACAACATAAGGGGTGCTCTTGATCCCATACTTATTTGAGTATCCCTTCAAGCATTTTAACATATCACATGCAATTTCATAAGTGTGCCCCATGGGCTATAAGGCATGCTCATACATACATCATATTTCATGCATGTCCATACATACATCATAGTTCACCCATGTTCATACATACATCATATTTCATACTTGTTCATACATGCATTATATTTCATACATGTTCATACGTACATAATATTCCATACATGTTCATACATATATCATATTCCATACATGCTCATACATATTATTTTGCTAAACATAATCATGTCCCGTAGGGTAGTTTAGCCTTCACATATTATTCATGCAACTTATTAAACATAAAGCACATCATGAGATAATTATACAACCCTAAACCTTAGTCCTTCTAGGGTTGGCCGAAACTTAAGTATAGGGAAAATTAGAGTTTGAACTAAATAATCTCACACACATTCATACAACCACCTTGTATACAACATCTTACAATACATTAAACATGGATATATTTTAGGATAATTCAACCCTCACTAACCCCTTTTTCTAGGCCTTAGCTGAAACCCATCCAAGTTCTAAACCCTAGGTTTTGTTTACAACATATTGAAAGATACACATACACATATACTCTAAGTGCTAAGGGGTTTACTTATGCAACAAAAAGTAACCAAAAGCCTTCCCCAAGGGGGGTGGCCGAAACCCCTTCAAGAACAAAACCCTATGTTTTGTTCACCACATTTTGCATAAACCACATATACATATATCCTAAGTTCCAAGGGTCTAATCATGTAACAAAAGAACCCAAGGCCTTCCTCTAAGGGTGGCCGAAACTTACAAGGAGTGTAACCCCTAGTTTTTCTTTCTTTTGTTCATACCATCATGAAGAAAATCAATATACATATATACTCTAAGTCTCAAGGGTCTTCTCATGTATCAAGGAAAGAACCAAGGCCTTCCCCTAAGGGGGTGGCCGAAACATGCAATGGAGAAGGAGTCCTCATTCTTGAAACAATCAAGGAGAATAATCACACCACAACTATTACACTGCAGGCGAGGGGATACTTACATCCTTTCGCTTGAATTTCTCCTCCTCTTACTTCTTAGGGTACCCTTGAAGACTAGAAAGGTGAGTGTTTTCCCTTGTTAGTCTTCTCTAATCCTCTTGGCCCTAGTAGTGAGCAAGAACCTTAAAGAGTTCCTTTATCCTTCCAATTTCCTAGGGTTAGAACCCTAGGTGCACCTTTTCGAAAAATGAAAGGGAGAAGAAGGGTGAATTCGGTGATGAGGGAGAGGAAGAAGAAGAAGAAGAGGAAGTTATTCCAACTTCCCTTATTTATACTTTTCTCATGAAAAGACATGTCTCTTCACCTCCCTAGCTTTTAACAAGCATGTTTCTTATTCCCTCTACAAGAAACATGGCTTGGTACAATGGTTAAGACATTGCTAGTGCAACTAGGAGGTTCAAGGTTCAATCCCTGCTTTCTCCTTCTATATTTTCCTTTTTATCACATTTTGCACTAATCCAAGCCCATTAAGCCAAGCCCATCATGAAATTTCATAATATTAATTATATTCCATGAATTCATAATATTTTCATAATATTAATTATATTCCATGAATTCATAATATTTCATGATACTATTTCATGAATTCCATAATATTTCATATTTATGAATTCATATATTTCATGATAATATATCATGAATTTCATAATATTTCATATTCATGAATTCATATATTTCATAATATTCCATGATAATATATCATGAATTTCACAATATTTCATATTCATGGATTCATATATTTCATAATATTTCATATGGGAAATTTTGGGGCGTTACAGCCGAGGGGCTGGGTTGTTACAGATTTGATCTAGTTTGTTTGTTCAGGCATGGTCTAGGTACCCATGCCTGAATTTTAGGTCTTGACTGGTTCAGTACAGCATAGTAGGATCTTTGTCTAGATTTGGTTCTATAGCCTAACCCGGATCGATTTAGAACCGACTTCTGTTTTCCAAGAATCATGTCAAGACCCTTGGAACCAGAAGTGAATCGTTCTAAGGCAGCTCTAAGATCCTTAATTTGAGTTTTCAAGAAAGAGTTCTCCGATTCATGTTTTTCAACTTGAGCAGAGGTTCCTTCTTGAACCTTCTCAGTTAAGAGTTCAAAGTCTGCTCTCTCTTTCAGGAGTTTTACTTCCTGTCTGAGAGACTCGACTTGGATTTTGGCTTTTGCCAAATCTCGAGAAAGATAAGAAATTAATTCGCATAATTGAATTCTAGAAAAACCACTTACAGTTATTTCGCCATTTTCTGAAAAAGTGAGCTTGCCGTCATCTGGCTTCGATTCTGACTCGGTCTCGATTTCTTCTGAGGCGGTTAGTACGAGCAGGTTAGATTGTGGCACCTCTTCTTCTTCTTCTTCAGAGGACTCATCCCACGTTGCCTGAAGTGCCTTCTTTCTTCTTGCTTTCTTGGCTTCTTTTAGGTTAGGGCATTCGGATTTGAAATGTCCCTTTTTGTTGCACTCGAAGCAAGTCACACTTGATTTGTTCTTAGTTGATTCAGCTTGATCTTCTTTCTTTCGGCTGGCTTTTCTTCTGTTGGATTGATTCTTCAATTCCTTGTAGTAGTTTCGGGCCAGTCGGACTAGCTTTGGTCGATCTCCTTCGTCGTCTTCTGAGTCTGAGTCTGAATCAAACTTGGGTGCAGATTGAGATTTCTTCTTGGATATCTTTCCAGGTTTACCTGCAATAAAGACAATGCCTTTCTCGGTCAAGGTGCAGTTAGTCTGCTCATGTAACTCAAGTTCTAAAAATAGTTCATCTAATTTAATTTTTGAAAGGTCCCTTGAAACCTTGTATGCATCTACCATAGATGCCCACAAGGTGTTTCTCCGGAAATCATTAAGAGCGTACCTTATCAGGTCACGGTTTTCTACCTTGTGACCGATGGTGTGTAGTCCGTTCATTAACTCTTGAATTCTAGCGTGGAGTTGAGCTACTGTTTCGTTGTCGTTCATCTTGATCGTGTACAGCTTGTTCAGGAGGAGATCTCTCTTATTGATTCGAGTATCTGAAGTTCCTTCATGCAGCTCGATCAGCTTACCCCACAGCTCCTTTGCACTGTTGAATGGTCCTACCCGATTCAACTCCTCCTTGGTCAGGCCGCATTGAAGAGTCTGGGTCGCTTTAGCATCAGCTTCAATTTTTCTTTTCAGAGCGGTATCCCATTCAGTGTACGACTGTGGCACTCCTTCAGCATTCAATGGAATCTCTAGTCCCGACTTGATGATTATCCACATGTCCACCTGAGTTTTCAGGTGGACCTCCATCCGACTTTTCCAGTAGGAGAAGTCCTCCTCACTGAAAATTGGTGGCCTGTGTGCTGAATCCTTCTTGCATGGCCATTTTATCTGAAAAATAAGAGTAAAAGAGAAAATATCCCAAGACTTGGTCTTGGATTAGTAGTGTGGGAAGAAAGAAAAAAATATTTATCGAGGGGTGTTGCACCAACCTCGATTAACAAAAAAAATTTTGAACAAAAAAAATTTAAAAAAATTTCGTAAAAAATCCAAAAAATTCTCAAACTAGTGGTTGCACCAATTATGAGCTTCCCCGCTCTGATACCACTTATTGGATCGAGAGAATACGATAGAGGGGGGGGTGAAAATCGTAAAATGTTTATGATTCGAGATTAAGAGAATTATCAGCGAAATTTGAAACACAACGCAAAGGAACTCAAGCGATTTACTTGGTTCGAAGTCGCGGTCGGCTCCTACTCCAAGGCCCACAGTCGTTGACCGTTTACTGCGGGAAATTCTATATGTGCGCAAAAAGGTTTACAGACAGATATTACAATTGAAGTACAGTAAACTTAAAAAGTCAGCTCTTTGTTACCGACGCCCGGTGTGGATTGTATTTTGGAGCAGAGGGACGTCGTCAGCACTTGTATCTCGAATTGGGAGGTTCCGGGGCAGAGCGCTTGAGTAGAAGAGTGTATTGGCGTTTGAAGAAGTGATACTGAAGCCTCAGGGGTCGAGCCCCTTTTATAGTAGGTCTGGGGCGCCCGGGACGTTGGGGGCGCCCGCCACATCTCCTCTGATCCGTAACCCTCTCGGTCAGCTCTAATCCCTCCAAAATTGGGATCGAGCATTGACGGGGGTGCTCGGGAAGTAGGGGGCGCCCAGGTTGAGTCAGTCTGCTAGCTTCTCGCTGGCTTGAACCTTATCTGCCTTGTTGGCTTGGACCTAGGGCGCCCGGAGCATCCGGGGCGCCCGGGAGCATGGGGGCGCCCTCCCCAGTGTGCTTCGAAGCATTACTTGCTTAGCTTCTCTTGCCTTCACGTTGGGGGCGCCCGGGACCTCCGGGGCGCCCTGCTCAGCTGCTACCTCTCTCCTTTGAGGCGTTCTAAGCTGCAGAAACACGTTCCTTCGGTCCTGCATCCAGGGTTAGTTCAAAACAACACAAAGTAAGTATGTTAGTGAGGTTTACAGCCGTAGCTGCCTTGGTTCTGACTTTGGGTCTCCAAATGGAGCCCTAGGTCGAGCCGACGCCTACTGTTCCCTCCATGGGGAACGCGTCCTCACCTACTCCTCTCAGGAGAGTTTACCTTTTGCCAACTGGCTCCTCCAGTTGGACTTTTTCCCGATGCACCTGACCAGACTTTGTGCCCACCTTCCGAGCAGGTCTTCGGTGCCCATCTCCTTGCCAGGACTTCGTGCCCAGTGTACCTAGGACTTCTTTTCCTATATACTTAGTGAACATGTTAGATCAACATAATATCTTAACTTTTGAACCCTTTTGCCATTATCAAAACACAGGTTTGACTTGGGAGCTGTCTGCACCAACAGAATTTACTCCTTCATCATCTCCTTCTCCTTCCTCTCTAGGTTTGCTGTCGGTCCGGAGGGCTTGGAGTGGCTCCGGTGGTCGGCGGCACAAGGGTAGAGGATGAAGAGGCCGGCGGCGCAAACCCTAGTGGCTAGGGTTTTGGTCGTCTAGAAGAAGGGGCTCTTTTGCAGGTCTTGGTGATTTCGGATCGCGATAGATCGTCTCCCACACGACATCCACGAAGGGAGGGTACATAA
This sequence comes from Boesenbergia rotunda, assembly GCA_024364735.1. Lineage (NCBI taxonomy): Eukaryota > Viridiplantae > Streptophyta > Magnoliopsida > Zingiberales > Zingiberaceae > Boesenbergia > Boesenbergia rotunda. The sequence goes on along the minus strand of JAGFNQ010000316.1, from coordinate 243,307 downwards.
GGTAGAAGACCGCGAGGTGATCAGAAAGGTATATCTTTCCCTATGCTCCTTTGATTAATTGCATGTCAATTATGTGTCTTATTGATTCGTCTCGTCATTTCATGTTTAATAGTTTATTATTTTGAGTTCATATCTTTATGAATAAATTATTAACTAGACCTCGACCATAAACAAAAGCGGCAATCAACTCGTCGCCTTTTTCTTGGCCGAACGGTCGAGCAAATTATAAGGCCGATTTTGGTAATTGGCTAAGTTGTAATTTAGATTGTTCGATACAGCACGAGACGGTCGATGGGAGACGGGTCTCCATTCGGATTAAATTTTAATCCGTAGGCATGGAGAGGTCTTTCGGATTGACCAAGTATTCACTAGGGAAACCCGCCAAGCCATACCCAATAGTTCCCTACGACCTTCCCATCCCTAGCAGTGGATTTTTGCATTCTCCAGATTCGAATCCTAGACCTCCAGGACAAGTACTAATGTTCATTGAATCTGGTAGCCAAGTGAGCGGCTCACTTGGCTACCAGATTCAAGGAACTTTAGTACTTGTCCTGGAGGTCTAGGGTTCGAATCTGGGGAAGGCAAAAACCCATTGGCAGGGGTGGGAAGGTCGTAGGGCAGGGACCTAGAGAGCCGCCTGATGGGGCTAGAGGGGTTGTGTCGCTACATAAAAGGCGCCTTTTTATTATAACGACCCGGCCCCTCGGCCCTTTTGGCTGCCATATTTCATTTTGGAGGCCCAATAACCTGGCAGCCAAATCTCATTTTTGGCGGCTCAACAACCTGGCTGGCCGTGTCATTACTCACTAGGACTTTTCACCCCTGGCCAGTAGATTTTTGCCTTCCCCAGGATTCGTACTCTAGACCTCGATGCTAAGTACTAGAGTTCATGAATCCTGGTAGCCAAGTGAGCGTGGCTAAGTGCATTCTCCCCCTGAAATGGACAATCTCCCCCTGAAGCTTTCAATGATATGCTTCTTTCAAAAAGTCTAAGTGCATGAATTTAGACATAGTGTTTTTTGAAATAAAGCAAGGCATTTGCACATTTAAAAATGATTTTTCACTTAAAAATTATTGTGCAAAGTTTTCACTAAGAAAAAATTTGTGCAACATTTTCACTTAGAAAAATTTAGAAAAAATCTCACTAACAAAGTTTTACTTAAAAAACTTTGCACTTAAACAAAATGAAAAAATATTTTGTGCATTTCGAAAAAAATTTTGCATAGAAAATTTCTTATGAAATTTTTGCTTAGAGAAATTTTGCTTAGAAATTTTTGCATAGAAATTTTTCATTGGAAAATTGCACTTTAGAAAATTTTGTTATGCCCTTGAAAAATTTTGTGTTTTTCAAAGAAGATTTTGTGCACTTGGAAAAATATTTTTACTTAGAAAAAAAAATTTTGCAAAAAAACTTTTACTTGAAAAATTTTGCTTAGAGAAAAAATTTTGTGCACAAAAAATATTTTACATAAATGATTTGGTGTACTTAAAAAAGTATTGCTTAAAAACTTGAGGATTTCAAAAAATTTTGCTTAGAAACATGCACTTAGAAAATTAAAGCAAAAACAATGCACTTAGAAACTTAAAGCAAAAACAATGCACTTAGTAAAAATTTTGTTTAGAAAAATTTTGTGCACATCCAAAATTACTTAGCAAAAAAAATTTGGAGAATGTTTTTACTTAGAAAAAAAATTGTGCAGTTGAAAAACTATTTGCTCAGAAAAATTTGTGCACTTAAGAAAAACATTTTCGAAAGAATCAGAGCTTTAATTTTAAATTTAATGCACTAATCTTTAACTTTTTGAGAAAAATGAAAATTTGAAAAAATTTCTTCTATTTTTTTTCTCTCTCCCTCTTTGCCATATATCAAAAACATGATAGAAACTAATTGCAGATCAAATCAATTTTGAATCAGAGTTAAAAAAAATTTGACTCCGTATTGAACCAACTCTAGTGAATTCAAGCAATAATAAGGACCAAATCAATTAATCTAGACTTGTTCGGGTCCTTTCTAACCAAGTTAGCTACTCACTAACTGTTATATAACAGTAGCTTTCACTAGGGTTAGTTAAGTTAAGTGATCTGATCAAGCTAGATTGTCTAAGCTTCAACACATAACTTGATTGTTGTTCAATTGTATTTATTGCCCCAACTACTGTAGATGCACTGACTTAAAGCATCTTGAGTCATGGCATAGACCTAAGCATCTCAACCCAGTCTAGGTTATCAATCAAAGTACCCTAAGGTGCTTGTGAGATGCTGGCTTCTAGATCTATAAGTGCATGCAATTCTAGGGTCATAACCTAGGCTAAGTCCATTTGCGTAAAAACCCTAGTGTTAAAGGGGGTAAGCTTTTAAAAAATCTTAGTCAAAAAACAATTCAAATTTGAAGATTTAATAAAAGGAATGATTTTTCAAAAGATATTAAATGCTAATTTTTGAAAAAAAGTTTTGAAATGAAAATAGGACTATTCTACTAAGCAAAATCCTAACTGTCTTCTTAGTAAGCTACACTCTGATTCAAGTAAGGGTTTAGTGAAGTTGTCAGCTAAATTAGATTATGAGTCCACATGCATAAGTATAATTTCGCACCTGACTACGTGATCCCTAACAAAGTGAAGTTTTACTTCTATATGTTTGGTTCGGGAGTGATGAATTGGGGTTTTAGTCAGATTTATTGAACTTATGTTGTCAACGAACACTTTGGTTTGGGTATAGTCCAGCTGGAAATCCTTAAGAGTGTGTATCATCCATAAAAGTTGTGCTACACACTCTCCAAGGGCAACATATTCTACTTCAGTTGTGGACAAAGCTACGCAGTGTTGCTTTCTACTACACCAGCCGACTAGACTATGCCCTAATAATTGACAAATTCCACTTGTACACTTTCTATCTAGTTTACACCCTGCATAATCAGAGTCAGAGTATCCAGATAATTCATAAGTGGAAGTCTTAGGATACCAAATACCTACATTTAGGGTACCCTTAATGTATGTTAAAATTCTTTTTAGTGCTGCTAAGTGGGATTCTTTGGCACAGGTTTGATATCTAGCACACATTCCTACAACGAACAAAATATCAGGTCTACTAGTAGTTAAGTACAATATGCTACCAATCATACTCCTATATAATTTTAGGTCAACTGGTTTACCTTCAGGGTCATTATCTATTTTGACATTTGTAGCCATGGGAGTACTTAAGCTTTTGGAGTTTTCCATTTTGAATTTCTTTATTAGTTCCTTTGCATATTTGGATTGATGAACATAGTTACCATCCCTGGTGTGTTTAATTTGGAGACCTAAGAAAAAGTTTAGCTCACCTACCAAACTCATTTCAAATTCGCTCTCCATAATTTTGACAAATTCTTTCAAAAAGTTAGAATTTGTAGACCCAAATATTATATCATCTACGTATATTTGAGCTATAAATATATCTTTTTCTAAGGTTTTAACAAATAATGTTGAGTCAATTTGTCCTTGGTTAAATTCCTTAGAAATTAAATAAGTTGATAATCTTTCATACCAAGCCCTAGGTGCTTGTTTTAACCCATAAAGGGCATCCCTAAGTTTGAACACATATTCAGGTTTGTCTAAGTCCTCAAATCCAGGGGGCTGCCCTACATATACTTCTTCTTTTATAAATCCATTATGAAAGACAAACTTGACATCCATTTGGTATAGTTTAAATCCTCTATGGGCTGCAAAAGCTAGTAGCATCCTAAATGATTCAAGTCTGGCTACGGGGCATAGGGTTCATCATAATCTAACCCTTCAACTTGACTAAACCCTTTAGCTACTAAGCGGGCTTTGTTTCTCACAATCTCCCCTTGATCATTTAGTTTGTTTCTAAATACCCACTTAGTGTTTATTACTGATTTACCCTCAGGTTTAGGTACTAAGTCCCAGACTTGGTTTCTCTAAAATTTGGCTAATTCTTCTTGGATTGCTATAATCCAATCTGGGTCATATAGGGCTTCTTCTATAGTCTTAGGTTCAATTTTTGAAATAAGAGCAATCTGACTAAGATTTCTATAAGAAGACCTGGTTCTGACTCCTAAGGTTGGATTGCCCATGATTTGGTCAGATGGATGATTGAGTCTTGGTTTCTTTGTTCTTCTTGAACTAGGTTCAGCCTCAGGTCCGGCTGGAAGGTTTGGTTCAACTACTTGGGTTGGTTTAGCTATTGGTTTAGTTGAGGCCTCAGTAGTTGGTTAATGCTAAGCAAATTGAACTTGAAATTTTCAACCATTAAGACTTTCTTAATGATAAAATCTGAGTTAAGTTCAATGTTACCTGACCTAATTACTTTAAGTGTAGCATTGTTGCCAAATGCTACTGAGCCTTGGTTTTTGAACTTGATTTTGGTGAACTTCAATTTATCCCCAGTCATGTGTCTAGAGCATCCACAATCCAACATCCACTGGTCCAAATCTTTATGTTCCTACACATAATGTATGTTTTGATTTGGATCCATTTGTGTAGAGGTAGGAATAGTTTGAATTGAATTTCACTACCTAATCTGTCTCACCCACATCTAACGTTATCAAGCATGTTGATCTTATGGGTTTTTGTGAATAGATTTTCCAATTTGAGTTTAATTAATTTTGAAAAAAATGTTAGAAGATCATTTTAAGTGTAGAATTAAATTTTGAAAGATTATTAATTTTGAAAAATATTGAATTAATTTTGAAAATATTATAGAGTTAATTTATGGAAGATTATTAATTTTATAAAAAATATTGAATCTAAGATTTAATTAAAACTTATGTTTGATTCAAATTTATCAAATAGTAAATTAAATTTGAGTTTTGATAATCGGCTTCCAGGTCTTGGCGAGGCACAGAGGCCATCTTTGGCCGTAGCCTTATTGGAGCAACAACCTTTCCTTGACAAAGCCTTTTATTAAAGTTCATTTTCAAATTACTTCTTGAAAAATTTTGGTCTAACTAGCTTAGGTTTTGGATCGGTAGATTCGGCTAGTTTCACCAGACTAAACAGACCAAGTAGGGTACGCCTTACCCCACTTGACCTTATTAGAAGGGCATCCCTAACGTACTATCATCTCACCTCCACCTAATACTATGTTGTTCAAGTTTTAAGTAAGTTGTCTGTCCTGAAACTAAACAATCCTATGTCTAAACAGAATAATAACTTTGCAAAAATAAACAAGCAATCAAGCAAAAAAATTATCTAAATATAAAGATGGTTTTATATTAGCTCCCCCTGGACTAAAGCCTCGATAAGGGTTAGGCAAGATGTAAATCTTGTCCTTAAGGATCCAATATTGGTTTGGTCCAGCTTGTTTATTCAAACATAGCTTTGGGACCTATGCTTGGACTCGGCTTTTAGGTTGGTTCAATACTGAATAATAAGAGCGTTGTTGCGATTTGGTTCGATAGCCTAGTCTGGATCGATTGAGAACAAACTTCTATTTTCCAAGAATCATTTCATGATTCTTGGAACCCGAAGTGAATCATTCTAGAGCAACTCTGAGTTACATAACTTGAGTTTTCAAGGCGAAATTGTCTTCCTCAAGCTTTTGAACTTGAGTTGAATTTCCTTCTTGAACTGGCTTGGTTAAGGAACTCGGGTTGACTTCCTCCTTCAGGAGTTTTACTTCCTGTCCGAGGGGTTCAACCTGGATGTTGGCTTTTGCCAATTTACGAGACAAGTATGAAATTAAATCGTAGAGTTCGGATTCTGGATAACCTCTTACCATGATTTGTCCGTCCTCCGAGATCGAAAGCTTTCCGGTGCCGACGTCCTCATCTGGTTCTAATTCCATTCCGGAGTCGATGTGTTCCGAGGCGGTCAAGGCGAGTAGGTTCGAGTGCGAATCTTCTTCTTCCTCTTCCGAGGATGATTCGTCCCAGGTGGCTTGAAGAGCCTTCTTTATCCGAGCCTTTTTGTTCTCCTTTAGATTGGGGCACTCTAATCTGAAATATCCCATCTTGCTGCACTCGTAGAAGGGATGTTACCTTTGCTCTTCTGGGTCGTCGAGGGTTCAGATGAATCTTCCTTTTTCCGATTTGATTTCTTCTTGTTCGTTTGGTTTTTGAGCTCCTTGTAGTAGTCGCGAGCTAACCATACTAGTTTTGGATGATCCCCTTCATCGTCGTCTGATTCTGAGTCTGAGTCGGACTCGGGTACTGGTTGAAGCTTCTTTTTCTGAGTTCTTCCTAGAGTTTTACCTGCAACAAACACAATAGTCTTCTCAACCAATGTAGTATTAGTGTGTTCGTGTAAATCTAGTTCAGAAAATAATTCGTCTAATTTAATTTCTTAAAGATTCCTAGAAACCTTGTAGGCATCCACCATAGATGCCCACAGTGTGTTCCTCGGGAATGAGTTTAGGGTATACTTTATTAGGTCACGATTTTTGACCTTGTGACCTATGCTGTGCGCCCGTTCATTAGCTCCTGGATCCTTGCGTGGAGTTGTGCTGTTGATTCGCCATCGTGCATCATTATTGTATAGAGTCTATTGAGTAACAGATCTCTTTTGTTGATCCGCGTATCAGACGTACCTTCGTGTAGTTCAATCAGCTTGTTCCAGAGCTCCTTCGCGCTGCTGAAGGGGCCGACGCAGTTCAACTCTTCTTTAGTCAGGCCGCATTGTAATGTCTGTGTAGCTTTTGCGACGACCTCGATCTTCTTCTTGAGTGGACCGTCCCACTCAGTGTAGCCTTGCACTACACCTTGTGCATTCTTGGGGATCTCCAGTTCAGGTTGGATGATAATCAACATGTCCACATGAGTTTTCAGGTGGACTTCCATCCTACTCTTCCAATAGGAGAAATCTTCTCCACTGAAGAGGGGTGGTCTGGCGGTGCTATATCCTTCTTGTATAGCCATTTAATTTTTAAACTGAAAAATTTACAAAAAATATATCCCAAGACTAAGTCTTGGATTAGTAGTGTGGCAGAAAAAATAGTAATAAGAAAAAATCGAGTGGTGTTGCACCAACCTCGATAACGAATAAAATTCCTAACGAAAAGAATATTTTGAAAAGCGAAAAAATCCAAAAAAAACGCTCAACTGATGGTTTCACCAGATTTCCGCCATCCACTCTGATACCACTTGTGGGATCGTTTAGAATCAATAGATGGGGGGGGGGGGGGGTTGAATATGGATCGATAATTTTTCGAAAAACATAGAGTAATTACGCAATAGAAAAATACAATGCTAACACCGTTATTTTTTACTTGGTTCGGAGTCGCAGTCGGCTCCTAATCCAAGGCCCACGGTTCTTGACGGTTTATATTGGGTAATTCTATATTCCGATACAGTATTATAATTTTGAATTCGAATACAGAATTTTAAAGCAAATATAGCAATAAGAAAATTCTTTACCGATGACCGGAGAAGATTGAAAATCGGAGCCGTGGGTCATCGTTGGCGCTTGAGTCTTGAGCACGGAGCGTTTGGAGCAAAGCGCTTGAAAGAAGTCGTAGAAAAAGTTGTGTCCTGAAGCAATGTAACGACCCGGAAAATTCTCTTAATATTTTCTTAAAATATTAAGCATGTTTAAATAATTTTCCAAGGGACCTAGAAATATTAAGGAGAACTTAGGCCTAGGAAATCCATGTTTTCTCATTTAAATTGAGAAAACTAAGTACCAAGGAGCTTTAAATGGGCTCCAAAAATGGGTATTAATTAGGTAAAATTAATATAAATTAGGTAAAATTAATATAAATATAAAAGAATTTTATTTAGGAATATTGGCATAATTATGGGTGATTTTAGGGGGATTTTCGCAATTTAGGAAATAAAAATAATAAAATAAATGAAATAAAAATAAAATAAAAATAAAGGTGCATGAGCCAAGGATTGAACCTTGGACCTCTTGTACAACCATGTAAGCCTTAACCAACTCACCTAGCAAGGGATTTCTATGAGGAAATGAAGTGGATATAAGTTAAGATTAAGAAGAAGATGAAGAGTCATGGAGAGACTCTTCATTTACCTCTTTAATGGATGATAAATAGGGGGGTTTGGGAGTTTCATTCTCTCTTCTTTCAATTGCATTTCCTCCTCTCTTCCTACCTCATTCTAGCCGACCACTCCTAGAGGGTTTTCCCCTTGGAAAAACTTCCACCAAGGTCTCATCTCCAAGATCTAAGGGGTCTTCCAAGGATACAAGGACAAGGGTGTTCAAGGGTCCAAAGATCTTACCATTTTCTTCTCTTCCAAGGTTTGAAAAATCAAGAAACCCAAGGTAAGACTCCCTCACCTATGGTATAATAGTTCCCTATGATTTCCATGATTTTTAGCATGATATATTGCTTAGTTTTTGGACTTGATGATGAAAGGAAGAAAAACTAAGAACCTTGAGTTTAAGAGTTTTGGCCACCATGATTTACAGGTCTATAATTATGCTAAAAATCATGATAATGTTATTTAATGTTCCCTTATGATGTTTATAGGTTAAGTATAATTTTTGGGTATTTTTGGAGTACGGTAGGACACCCTAGGGTTTCAGCCAACATGAAAGAAACAAAACTAAGAACCTTAAGTTTAAGGGTTTCAGCCAGCATGATTTACAGGTCTATAATTATGATAAAAATCATGATAATGTTATTTAATGTTCCCTTATGATGTGTAAAGGTTAATTATAATTTTTGGGGATTTTTGGAGTACCCTAGGACACCCTAGGGTTTCGGCCAACATGAAAGAAACAAAACTAAGAACCTTAAGTTTAAGGGTTTCGTCCACCATGATTTACAGGTCTATAATTATGATAAAAATCATGATAATGTTATTTAATGTTCCCTTATGATGTGTAGAGGTTAAGTATAATTTTTTGGATTTTTTGGAGTACCCTAGGACACCCTAGGGTTTCGGCCAACATGAAAGAAACATAACTAAGAACCCTAAGTTTAAGGGTTTCGGCCACCATGATTTACAGGTCTATAATTATGCCAAAAAAATCTTGATAATGTTATTTAATGTTCCCTTATGATGTGTAGAGGTTAAGTATAATTTTTGGGAATTTTTGGAGTACCCTAGGACACCCTAGGGTTTCGGCCAACATGAAAGAAACATAACTAAGAACCCTAAGTTTAAGGGTTTCGGCCACCATGATTTAAAGGTCTATAATTAAGCCAAAAATCTTGATAATGTTAATTTATGTTCCCTTTTGATGTGTGGAGGTTAAGTATAATTTCTGGGAATTTTTGGATTACCCTAGAGACCCCATATGTTTCGGCCAACCTCAAGGACCCAAGGGTTAGGGTTGAGCCTTTAACTTCAAGTATATGTTTATGTGTTGCCATGATATAAGGGTGATGTAGGGAACCATGTTAAGTTATATGCCCATGCTATGCTAAGAACCATGCTAAGTGATTATGTATGTTCATGATATGAATGATGCCATGATAAGTATGATAAGTTTATGTTCAGGACATGAATGATGCCATGATAAGAATGATAGGGTTATGATCACGATAAAAATGATGCTATGATATGTTAGGTTCATGATATGAATGATGCCATGTTAAGTATGTTATGTTTAGGTTCATGATGAGAATGATGCATGCCATGTTATATGAATAAAGATGCATGCCATGTTTATGAAAGAAGATGCATACCATGTTTACGAATGAAGATAATGCTCATGCCTTACAGGCATCATGATGTTATGCAAAAGAATGAACAATGAAAGGACAAGCATGTGTTAAGTCATGCTTTATGTAACATGGTTATGCTATGAATGAATGATGAATGATGGCACATGAAAAGTATTTTACTTTATGTATGGGCTTGTACCGGACCGAAGTATGGGTCCAAGGGATGGGCACCTTAAGAACGCCCCGGTTTTGGACTACCGAAGCTGTCCACGGTTCTGGCACTACCAGAGCTGTGCAACAGGGATGGGCACCTTAAGAACGCCTCGATTCGGGGACTACCAACTATGCTGTCCTTACCCTAGTAAGTTGGGGCTCGCGACCTCGGACTTGCTAGGGATGCGCGCTATGATGTATGTATGTGGTACAAGCCGGGGACCCCAAATGATGTTATGATGATTATGTTTAAGCATTTAAAAGTATGTTTTAAAAGTTAAGCATCCCTTATGTATATGCATTCCACTCATGCATCCATTCATGTTATGCATTATGCTATGTTGATAAGATTTTATGCTTATATTTCATGTTAAGAAGTATGCATGAGAATGAATGATCTATGCCATGATTATGTTAGGAAGAGGTTCATATGCTATGATAGGTTTTATGCCATGAATTATGCCATGCTTAGAATGTTCACTATGTTTATGAATTATGCCATGAATTATGCCATGCTTAGAATGTCTATGATGTTTATGTTTATGCCATGAATTATGCCATGCTTAGAATGTTCACTATGTTTATGATTTATGCCATGAATTATGTTCACTATGTTTATGAATTATGCCATGAATTATGCCATGCTTAGAATGTCTATGATGTTTATGTTTATGCCATGTATCATGCCATGCATAGAATGTTACTATGTTTATGTTCATGCCATGCTATGTATACGACAAGTGACGTAAGATGTTATGTTCTAAGTAGAGCACCAAGTATGTTAATGTTTTATGTGCTCATTATGAGATGATGAATGATGAATGGTTTTGTGAGTAGGAAAGAGTCTTACTAAGCCTGTGTGCTTATAGTCTTATTTCCTTACACCGCAGATCATTCAAGGGGACAATGAAGGAAGTAGCAGGAGGGCAAGAACGCATGTGTGTCGTAGTGACTTGGCCCAGGAAACTATATGTTTACTTATATGTTTGAATAATGACTTATGGAACCTTATGATACGATGTTATGTGAGACATGATATGATGCTTAAGTTCAAAGTTAATATGCTAAGGTTCCCATGTCAATAAGTTAAGAATGGTAACAGGGCATGTATAAGTTAAGTTATTCCGCTGCCTTATGATGTCTACATGCCCTAAGCATGTTAACGTAACGCCGCTTAGGAAAAAAAAAAAGGCGGGCGTTACAGGGGTGAACCCCTTTATATACTAGTCGCTGGGGCGCCTGTGTTGAACGGGGTGCCTGTCACATGGCCCATTCTGCGCGAACCTCCATCCGCAGACTTGGCCAGCGCTTATCCCTTTAACTGGGTCACCTGAGCTGACTGGGGCGCCTGTATGAACACATGTGCCTCATATGCTGATGTGGAGGCTTGCTTCGAGTGGCTTTGGAAAGACTATTGTTTGGGGCGCCTGTATCATCACAAGAGCCTGTTCAAACAGGCGCCTGACCTCATTCAGGCGCCTGGGAGCAGAAACTTCCATCGCTTTGTTCCTGCAACCAGGGTTAGTTCCAAAACACAAATAACATATAAATGATATAAGTTTAAGCATGATTAACAGCCTGAGCTGTCTTAGTTCTGACTTTGGGTTTCTAAAATGGAACCCTAGGTCGAACCGACGCCTAATGTGCTCTCCAATGGGGAACGCGTCCTTACCTACTCCTCTCAAGAGAGTTTACCTATTTTCCAACCGGCTCCTCCGATTGGACTATTGCCCAATCCCTCGAATCAGGTCTTTGTGCCCAGTCCGTGACCAGAACTTATTGCGCACCTTCACTCACCAGGTCTTCGGTGCCCAGTCCACGACCAGGACTTACTGCCCAGCGTCACTCACCAGGTCTTCGGTGCCCAGTTCACGACCAGGACTTATTGCCCAACCTTATGTCAGGAGCTCCTTCGCGCTGCTGAAGGGTCCGACGCAGTTCAACTCTTCTTTAGTCAGGCTGCATTGTAATGTCTGTGTAGCTTTTGCGACGACCTCGATCTTCTTCTTGAGTGGACCGTCCCACTCAGTGTAGCCTTGCACTACACCTTGTGCATTCTTGGGGATCTCCAGTTTGGGTCGGATGATAATCAACATGTCCACATGAGTTTTCAGGTGGACTTCCATCCTACTCTTCCAATAGGAGAAATCTTCTCCACTGAAGAGGGGTGGTCTGGCGGTGCTATATCCTTCTTGCATAGCCATTTAATTTTTAAACTGAAAAATTTACAAAAAACATATCCCAAGACTAAGTCTTGGATTAGTAGTGTGGCAGAAAAAATAGTAATTTGAAAAAATCGAGTGGTGTTGCACCAACCTCGATGAACGAATAAAATTCCGAACGAAAAGAATATTTTAAAAAGCGAAAAAATCCAAAAAAAACGCTCAACTGATGGTTTCACCAGATTTGCGCCATCCACTCTGATACCACTTGTGGGATCGTTTAGAATCAATAGATGGGGGGGGGGGGTGAATATGGATCGATAATTTTTCGAAAAACTTAGAGTAATTACGCAATAGAAAAATACAATGCTAACACCGTTATTTTTTACTTGGTCTGGAGTCGCGGTCGGCTCCTAATCCAAGGCCCACGGTCCTTGACGGTTTATATTGGGTAATTCTATATTCCGATACAGTATTATAATTTTGAATTCGAATACAGAATTTTAAAGCAAATATAGCAATAAGAAAATTCTTTACCGATGACCGGAGAAGATTGAAAATCGGAGCCGTGGGTCGTCGTTGGCGCTTGAGTCTTAAGCACGGAGCGTTTGGAGCAAAGCGCTTGAACAAAGTCGTAGAAAAAGTTGTGTCCTGAAGCAAGGGGGTGAACCCCTTTATATACTAGTCGCTGGGGCGCCTGTGTTGAACGGGGTGCCTGACACATGGCCCATTATGCGCGAACCTCCATCCGCAGACTTGGCCAGCGCTTATCCCTTTAACTGGGTCACCTGAGCTGACTGGGGCGCCTGTATGAACACATGTGCCTCATATGCTGATGTGGAGGCTTGCTTCGAGTGGCTTTGGAAAGTCCATTGTTTGGGGCGCCTGTATCAACACAAGAGCCTGTTCAAACAGGCGCCTGACCTCATTCAGGCGCCTGGGAGCAGAAACTTCCATCGCTTTGTTCCTGCAACCAGGGTTAGTTCCAAAACACAAATAACATATAAATGATATAAGTTTAAGCATGATTAACAGCCTGAGTTGTCTTAGTTCTGACTTTGGGTTTCCAAAATGGAACCCTAGGTCGAACCGTCGCCTAATGTGCTCTCCAATGGGGAACGCGTCCTTACCTACTCCTCTCAAGAGAGTTTACCTATTTGCCAACCGGCTCCTCCGATTGGACTATTGCCCAATCCCTCGGATCAGGTCTTCGTGCCCAGTCTGTGACCAGAACTTATTGCGCACCTTCACTCACCAGGTCTTCGGTGCCCAGTCCACGACCAGGACTTATTGCCCAGCTTCACTCACCAGGTCTTCGGTGCCCAGTTCACGACCAGGACTTATTGCCCAACCTTATGTCAGGACTTTGTTCTTAGTTAACCAAGGACTTTCCTTTACACTTGAGTAACACCATTAGATCACAACAAACCCTTCACTTATGAACCCTTTGCCATTATCAAAACACAAGTTCGATCTTGGTGCTTCCGACACCAACACAATCATCCTTCCTTTAGCCTCCTTGACTTACATCCTTTCATTGCCTTTATCTGCAGTAAAAGGATGTAAACTATAAGCAAATTGCATAGTAAATAGACCATGTTCTCACAAACATGCAATCAAGCTAAATCATGCTCTTGGTCAAAAGAATGTTTGATTTAAAAACATATGGAACGAGAAATGTAATGCTTAACTTGAATATGCACATGAATACACTTGTAACAAATACTTGCATTTGAAAACCTTGCTTGAAATGAAAAATTCTTAACATGATTGGAACAAATGCTTGCTTTTGAAAACTAGAAAACTTGTATACTTATATACTTTAAAATAGATAATCATCCTGATGTTGGGCCCGGCATAGTACCAATGCGCGCATCCCTAATAGGTTTCAGGGTAGCTACCAACCGAACCCTACTAGAGCGTCTCTACTAGGCTCGCCTTGATCTCTGTGGGCCTCAACCCGATACATGCCACTTAATAAAAGTAATATACATAAAACATGTAATGCTTGTACATATAATGCTTACACTTTGCATATTCTTTGCACTTAAAAAGTAATATTCCCAAAACTTATTTTGGGACACCTCAAGACCTTGGTCTTGTACTTATCAATGCACCTTACATGCCTTAGACCCAGAACTCGTTCTAGGACTTAGTAAGACCTTGGTCTTACTCTCTACTTTTATCGAGCACTTAGTTAGATCGTGGCGCTTGCTAGGGGGGGGGGGGTGAATAGCACTTTTCTTGAACTTTCTCTACAAGAAGGTTAGCACAATACAAATAATATAATGAAAAATACGAAAACCAATGCTAACACCGAGAGTTTACTTGGTATTCACCTCCGAGAGGTGACTAATCCAAGGATCCACGCATGAGCACACACTCCACTATGAAAAGCCTCCTTCAAGGTGGAGAAAACCTTTACAAGGTTGTCCTCTTCATCTTACAAAATAGAATTGAGAATGAGAGGAAGATCAAGAGAATTTTTTCACTAATAGCACTTTGGTATCCCCTAGAACCGTACCTTTGTCGTGCCAAAAATTTACCCTTTAAATAAGAGTAAAGGACAACTCCTAGAGTCATCCAGCCAGACACCAGTCGACTGCCCCTGGCGCAGTCGACTGGTCTAGCCTTAATTGCTAGCCAACGGCTAACCCAACAGCTAGTTTTTGGGGTTATCAGTCGACTGCCCCTGGGGTAGTCCACTGGTCCAGGGTCGAAAACATTCTGTGAGTTTGAGAACTTGCAGGCAGTCGACTGCCTTTCTCGCAGTCGACTGCCCGGCTTATACAACCTCTCTTTCTCACTTCGAAGACCCTTCTTCATGTGGGCCTTCAAGTACACTCCCTTGGCTTGCCCCTTGAAGTCTTCTTCCACTGGCTATCGCCCCTCTGATGTGCACACAAGCCTTCCCTTGGCTTGCCTCCATGCCACCGTTCATGTGTGCCCTTTTGAAGTCCACTTCCCGGCTTGCCCTTGGAGTCCTCTTCGCTCGGCTCTCGTCCCTCGGATAAGTCCTTCATGTGTGATTCTTCAAGTCCTGCAAACTCAATCACACATATCAACTAACAAGATAACACCCTAACCTTAACCATGTTGACACACACATCAAAACCATGATCTTCCCGATCAACCATGGCTTGATTGCCCTAACAATCTCCCCTTTTTTGATGTGTGGTAATATATTTAAGTTAGGGATAAAACAACAGCAAATAACAGCAATTGAAAAGCAAGACATAGCAAAACCAATAGGTAAACTCCCCCTTAACCCATGCCTTCTCCCATTTTCATTTCTTTTCATAAACCAAGTTTAAACCAAAAGTTTAAGTTACAAAACCTAACCCAAACCACCCATTCTCCTCCTTTGACAACATCAAAATGATTGCCCTAAGCAATACTCTGTCAGTCAGAACTATGTCAGTCAGAACTATGCTAGAGAACTTCTTATATCTGAAAATTCCCAAACGTCCGAAACAGGGAGTATCAGTTGACTGTGACAGAGGGTAGTCGACTGATACTCTGTCAGTCAGAATATCAGCTTCTGAGCCGAATTTCAGAAACTCCCCAAAAATTCCAAAAAATTCCAAAAATTGTGAAAATTTACAAGCATGCTTCATATGATATCCTCTAACAAGGAAAAATATCAGTTCATGAAAACATCAAAAACACTTGACTTTTTGACTAAAGTTCGAATTTCTTGAAAAACACAAACTTTGTATCAAAGTTTCAACCTTATTTTGCAATCATACATGTCCCAAGCTTATGGCAAAATAGATAAAACACAGAATGATTTTTAAATGTTTAAAATGTCCAACCATGATCTTTGGGCAAGATGTCAATTAATTAATCACTTACTTTCCCCATGGTTAGTCTATTTTTCATAATTTGATACATCTCATGACCCAACACTATGTCATAAGCACATGTGAATCATTTGTATCATCCTAATGGATCAAGCACCACCTTCCTATTGTATTACCCCAAGGTTCATCCTATACTTCTACAAAACACATACCATGGCCCCTTCTTAAGGATGTGAACTCGGCTTCGGGAAGAGGCTTGGTAAATATATCGTCAAGGGTTGACTTTGACTCAATATAGTGCAAATCTATGTCACCCCTTGCCACATGATCCCTAATGAAGTCATGTTTCACTTCAATGTGTTTTGTTCTAGAATGGTGAACCAGATTTTTAGTCAAGTTAATTGTACTTACATTATCACACAAAACCTTGACCTTGGAGTAATGTAACTTATAATCCTCTAAGGTGTGCATGATCCAAAGTAATTGAGACACACAACCACCCATTGCCACATATTCGGCCTCCGTTGTTGATAGGGCAACACATGGTTGTTTCCTACTACTCCAACTAACTAAAGATGACCCAATAAATTAACACCCTCCACTAGTACTCTTCCTATCTAGTTTATAACCCACATAGTCTGAATCGGTGTATCCAAAAAGTTCAACATTTGGAGTTCTAGGATACCAAAGCCCAACATTAAGAGTACCTTTAATATATCGTAAGATCCTCTTGACTACCACTAGATGAGACACTTTGGCACATGATTGTTACCTTGCACACATACCTACCACAAATAATATATCGGGTCTACTAGCGGTTAGGTACAATAAAATACCAATCATGCACCTATATTGTTTTGAGTCTACCATTGTACCTTCAAGATCATTATCCATTTTGACATTTGTTCCTATAGGGGTAGATGCTACCATAGCATTGTTAGGTATGGCATGGCGGGTTTCCTTAGCGAATACCTGGTCGATCCGAGAGACCTCTCCATGTCTACGGATTAAAATTAATCTAAGTGGAGACCCGTCTCCCATCGACCGTTTCGTGCCATATTGAATGATCCAAATTACAACTTAGCCAATTACAAAAATTGGCCTTGTAATTTGCTCGACCGTTCGATCGTGGAAAGGCGACGAGTTGATCGTCGACTTTTATGTTTATGGTCGGGGTACAGTTAATAATTTATTCATCAAGATTCAGAATCAAAATAATAAATTATCAAACATAAAATAACGAGACCAACGATCATGGCACATAAATGACATAAGGAAGAACAATGGAGCATAGGAAGAGATATACCTTCCCGATTACCTCGCGGTCTTCTACCTTATGTCCCTCTTCATGGACGTCGTGTGGGCGACGATCTACTGCGATCCGAGATCACCAAGAGCTCCAAAATAATCCTATCTTCTAGCCGACCAAAACCCTAGTCCCTAGGGTTTGCGCCACCGGCCTCCTTCCCTCTCCGTTTGCGCCGCCGACTGTCGGAGCCACCTCCAAGCCTCCAGACCAGCATCCCACTTTGAGAGGAAAGCAAAGAAGAAAAAGAAGGAGAAGAATCTCCTTCCTTGATCACCCAAATGCGACTAATCTCCTCCCTTCCTCTCTACTTGCGGCGCCGCCGCACCCTCCACTTGCGCCCCCCTCCACCGCCCGCCGACCGGCCCTCCCTCACCGTCGTTCACCATAGAAGGCCTTGCGATGCTCCTGCCTTCTTGAACCCTCCTCGTTTCTTCTTCTTCCTGCCTTTCGGCTCAGAAGAAGAAACCCTTTGAGTCACTAAGGCCTATGAGTTCTGACGAAAGATGGCCTCTGCTGCCTGGAGTTATCCTAGCTGTTCACCCAACGTATAATCCCTTTTGTTCATATTATAGTTGAGCCTGAACTGCTTAAAACTCCTTGGCAGAGACTGGAGTATAATATCGACCTAGGATTCCCCGTCGATCTGTGCTCCCAGTACCTCAATCTCATTGAGGTGAGCCATCATCATTAGGACATGATCTCTCACGGGTGTCTCTTCGACCATAGTGGTCGACATCAGACTCTTCATCGCGGTTTACCTAGCAGCTCTACCTTGGTGACCGAAGAGATCTTTGAGGTTCAGCATCATGTCACTAGCAGTGGCCATGGCCTGATGCTGATGTTGCAGCACATTCGACATAGATGCCAGAATATAGCACCGCGCCATCTCATCTGCCTTTTTCCACTTCTTGTAACACTCCCTCAACTCTTCACCAGAGTCCTCTCTAGGTCTTTCCAGACATTCCTCGAAGAGTACAAATTTATACTCCTCAGCAGTGAGGACAATGTCAAGGTTCCTCTTCCAGTCTATGTAGTTTGGGCCAGTAAGTTTATTGTCCTTGAGAATTGTTGCTAGTGGGGTAAAGACCATTATGAAAAACCTGAGAATCACAACATACACTACTTTAGAAATCAAAAAAGAAATTGATTCCTAAAAGCAATTAATTTTTGAAATCAACCAACACCCCTAAACACCGAGGAACTTGTAGGATCGGGTCAACCGGCTAGAGGGGGGTGAATAGACGGTTAAGAAATAAAACCAGAGAGCACTCGTCTTTAAGAAAAACTTGGTCGCAACAGAGTCGTTGCTTCCAAGGCAGTGGACGCTCAATAAAAAAAATCTCCTTGTGGCGGAGAAGCCTTACAACTGAAGCACACTTAGACTTAAAGAAATTACAGAATGAATAAGAATGATTTAAAAGGTTGAAACTCTAAGCCTATTTATAGCCTAAGAGAATAAATCTGGATTGTTGATTGTTGAGAAATTTTCTCTTGGCCGTTGATCCATGGATGTAATCTGGATGGCTGATCTTGGATGGGATTAAACTGCATCCATTGGATCTGATTAAAGGATAAAGTTATCCTTTAAGAGATAACTTTGTCTTCTGCTCGCAACAGATAAATAACTTTATCATTTGCTCGCAACAACTTTAATCATATCTCTTCTTTATCTCAGTCGGTAAGACTGGTGATATATGTAGGCGAGGTTGTTAGTTCGAATCTTCACAGCAACAAATAAAATTCTTTTTGTTTCAGGTGCCTGGTTTGACTTGGTCAAACTGACCAGTCTTTTGGTTCATCTTCTGGGTGATTTCCGGCCAACCGGAGTTAGGCTCACCCGAACCCGACTCCGGTCTTTCGCCCCTCGAGCGTCCTTCCACCCGGCTTCTCGTCCCTCGGACACCGAGCACGTCCTTCTCGCTCCACCGGTGTGTTAGTAATATAAGAGAAGTGTCCTAAGGCAATCGCCTTATGATGTAAATATTTATTTTAATAAATGATAATTCACTATTTGAGTATACATGTTTTGTGTATTTGATTGGGATCTTAAACTCATCTACTGAATGTCCGCAATACAACTCACAGCATAAGAGAATTTGTGATGGGATCACAACTAGTGATTATCTCTAATGTGCAATTGTGAAGTATTGAAATTATCCCTAGTCGATGAATTGATAAAAATGGACACTATCAATTCTGTTGAGACTAGCATGGGTTATTCTCTAATCAGCTGATTCTCACTAGCTGGTGACATTGGGATGTCCGGAGATAAACATGGATGCTAGTTAAGGGAACTAGTTCATTGGAGTGACTGGCTGTAAGACTTCATATGGGAATCTACATGTAGATATGTCAATGAAGATCTTACTGCGGCTTAAGTGCAATGTTCCTTTGACTTGCGGTGTTCAAGTCATCTTGGTCATGGAGACTTATACTTTGACATCTTAAGCAAGCATCTCCAAGGAGGTGTGGACCCAGGATGATCGGGTATAAGTCGAAGTGCCCGAAGATGTTTGAACAGCCTACAAAGGATTCACCACTCCTTGCGAGGAGATGTATACCCAGGCCTATCGTCGGATTGTTACTCAAAGCCTCTGGCCAGAGCATATCATGTTAAGAGTGCGAGTCTCTTAAATACATGAGAGTAATTAGAAATCCAAAGGACGAGGAAGACACTACTTGGGCTAGGTGTGACGTAGTCAGCCTAGTGGGGACTGACACCATAGACCGTGTCCTGAACCAAGTGGGTATAAGGTGGTGAAGGGAATGAGGCACGATTCATTAGAGCTGCTGAAGGGTTTCAGAATAATTTCTTCTGGGGTCAAACCGTTGATCTTTCGATTAATTGGGGATCATGATGTACTACTAGGTGCCACCTATAATTAATGGGTTAATTATAGACGGCCAACATAAATCGAAAGCCTATTTAGTCACACGCAATACGAGTAATCCGAGGGATTTAAAACGAGTTGAAAATTGGATTTTCCGATCAAGAGAAACAAGTCGAATCTGAGTTAGTCAGAGGCGCAATGGAAGCTAAAAATGGCTAAGTCTTTTGAAGGCTTTTTGGGCGAATTAAATGAGTTTAATTCGCGGCGGTTCGGGTTGGATTTGGCCGGCCAAAGAGGGTGTTAACCCTCTTTGGGTGGCCGGCCAATGAAGGAAATTAAACCAATTTATTTGGTTTAATTAATAAAATAAATCTAGTATGATTTGTTTTATAAATTATGGATAAATAAATTTGTATAAAGAAATTTATATAAATAAAATTTATAGAAATTTATTCTTTTATGGAAGATTAAAATAATCCATGAATTGGTTTATTTTAATTTTATAAAATCAATTATGAATTGATTTTTCCATAATAAGAAAGTTTATAAATTTCTTATAAAATTTATTCCATAATTTAAAGAGAAGAAGAATTAGTTTTATTATAAATTAGTTTATAATAAAACTTGGTTTAAACGGAATAATTAGTTAAGAAAATTTATAGGATAAATTTCTTATAACTAATTCCGTTTAGAGGGAGACTTAGCAAAGAGTTGCTACTATATAAAGGACCCAAAGGCTAGCCCTTTATTCACAACATCAATCAATTAATCAAGAGATTAATTATTCTCTCCCTCTCTCTCTTCTCTTCTCCTCTTCTCCTTCCCATTAGGGCCGGCGCCCTTCCTCTAGAATTAGGGCCGGCGCACCAAGCCTTCCTCCAAGGGTGAAGTTGGCGTGAGCTTTCAAGGAGAAGGAGAACCCGAACACGAAGAAGAAGAAGCGGATAGCGACTCCTCTCTTCTCGGAATTCGATTCCGTTACTTCGTTGGTTAGTTTTCCTAATTTTTCTCTTGTCCTTCTAGTTGTGCCTTCCGAGAATCTAGTAGTTCTCGTCGGCACAAAACTCGTGACTTTGCGAAGTCATCCCGAAGAGAACTCGGCGTGGACGCGAATAGAGGCGAAGCTTCCAAGGGACGCTACGGTTGGATCTCGTCCCTTTCTTCAAGTTACGCGAGGTATAAAAGTAAATTAGTTTACTTTTCCGCAAAATATTATTGCATGATTATGTCGATACACTATAAGGTTGCATGCTAGATACGAAGTTAAAATAATTCAGGAAATTATTTTATGCAAACTCTTCCGCTGCACGTAAAAATTTTAAATTTTACGAACTCGTATCCTTGTCGACATGCACCCGGTCCCAACAGTGGTATCAGAGCCGGTTAGTGTTCGACTTAATCATATAATTGTTTTGTGGAAAACTTTGTCATGATCTCAATTTCGGAAAATTTTTCCAATTATGGAAACTTTCAAATTATAATAAATTTTAGAATTAGGAATTTCAAAGTTTGGAAATCGTCATGAAATTTCGCAAACGTTTGAAATTTTCTAGTTTCTAAATTTTTATAATAATTGTGAAATTTTCCCATCTTTGGAAACTTTCCAATTTTGGAAATTTTTCTATTTTAGAAATTTTCCAACTTTGGAAATATGTAAGTTTCCTTTGTACCAGAAACTTACAATTATTCTGAAAACCTATTTTCGAAATCTCGCAATTTTGGGCACTTTCTTTTAAGAAAGTCTAGACAAATTCATGGACAGTTAATTGACAATTAAATTTGAATTGGTTTTTAAATTGACAACAAATTCTTTATTTTGGATTGAGCCTCGGGGAGCCGTCCAATTTAAAGTTAGATGTTGTAATTTAATTTCCCAATTTTAATTGAAATTGTCATGTTTGATTTGGATTGAGCCTCGGGGAGCCGTCCAATTGGATTTACAACACTTTACTTTTCTTTGGGTATCTGAGCCTCGGGGAGCCACCCTTAGAAAACGATTTGTTGTAATTAATCAATCCATGAATAAAATATGTTTTAAGAGGTGATGCTCTTACATATTGTTGTCTCCAAAATTAATTAGGAAAATGGTTTCCTATAGAGTTTTCTTAAATGAGATTTTCATGAAAATAATATGTAGTTGAATTAAGGGATTTGTCTCTTAATTTAATAAGATTTGATTTAGAGAAATCAAAGTCTTGAACATATTATTTCCGAAATTAATTATGACAATTTAGGAAATTGTTTCCCAAAGCAATTCCTTTAATAAAGTGTGAAATTAGAATTAAGGAAATCCGGTTCCTAATTCAATTCATGAGACTTGATAAATTAAGTCACATACATACTTTATTAAGGAAATCGTTAGTCATGACACATGTCATGAATGTGCTTAGAAAAGATGAGACCAAAACCCCTTACAAAATATTAAGGCCAACACCTTCCATTAATATGGTTAGAATCGGAGTTTTGTTTCTCGTTTGGGTTGATGGACACATCCATGCCCGACTTGAACCTTAACATGTTCAAACCATGGAATTAGTTTATGAATAATATAGTTGGAGTCAGAGGTCAATCCTTAGTTTTGGTTGTTGGACACATCCAAGCCTGACTAAACGGTTGAATGAGCTCCAACCATATTAAAACTATTTCTTGATTAATGGGTCAGCCTTAAGCTTGGAGCATCGATTTGTTGTGCCACAGCCAAGGTCGATGTGAAGAGAGGTGCAGTTGGGTGCTATGTATATGATGCATACTTGTTAATGAGTTAACAACCCAATGATTTATGCAAACATTCAATTAGTTGATAGCATAACGTGATAGTTACATATATGTGATATGTAATCGGTATAATTACCTACCTTCATAGCTAAGAAAAACTTGATGGCCACAGCCATGGTGATTCTTACCTATGGTTGGATATCAACCTATTTGGAGATGTTCCTACGATCTCCCGAATTGATAATAAGGGTTATTCAATTTGAAAAATAAATAGGATTTTATTTATGTATGTTGATACATTCTTTAATAAATCTTCTCACATAATCTCAATTTGTATTTCTAGGATAATCACTCGATCATGTCTTCTCTAAACTTGCGTTCCATTTTGGACACAAATAAACTGACTGGGCCGAACTACATGGACTGGCTTCGAAACCTGAGGATAGTCCTCAAGGCAGAGAAGCTTGCTTATGTCCTTGAAGAACAACTTCCCACCCATCCTCCAGAAAATGCAACTCCAGACCAATTGTTGGCCTATCAGAAACATGTGACCGATTCTGAACTTGCGAGTTGCATCATGCTAGCCTCTATGGTACCTGAGTTGCAAAAGCAACATGAGCATATGGATGCTAATACCATCATCTTCCATCTTCATGAGTTGTTTGAAGAGCAGGCGAGATCCGAAAGGTTCGAGGTCTCCAGACTCCTCTTCACCACTAAGATGCAGGAAGGCACTTCTGCCTCGCAGTTTGTGTTAAAGATGTTGGGGTACATTGAGCGACTGAGCGCACTCGGTTTTGCAATGGATCATGAACTAAGTATTGACTTAATTCTGAGTTGTTTGTCCAAGAGTTGTTCACAATTTGTGATGAACTATCGGATGAACAAACTGGAGACTTCAATTCCTGAGTTGATCAACATGCTGAAGACTGTGGAGCCTTCTGTAAAGCCAGATCAAAAAGCGGTACTGTTAGTTGGTTCCTCGAAGAAAGGTTCTAAGAGGAAGGCCAAAGAACAGAACAAAGGGAAGAAGAAAAAGGCCAAGAAAACTGAAAAGAAACCAAAAGGAACTTGCCATCACTGTGGCAAGGAAGGTCACTGGCGAAGAAACTGCAAGATTTATCTTGAGTCCGTGAAGAAGAAGGCATCCGATGCCCCATCCTCTTCAGGTATCTTCGTTATTGAATGTCACTCTATTTCCTCAGATACCTGGGTACTTGATACTGGGTGTAGCTCACATATATGTAATGACATACAGGGGCTAAGGAATAGAAGAAGGCTCGTCAAGGGAGAAGCGAATTTGCGGGTTGGAAATGGAGCAAGGATTGCTGCTATTGCCATCGGAACATATTTGCTAAAGCTCCCAACTGGACGTGTCTTAGAATTGGATAATTGTTATTTCGTTCCTTCGTTAATAAAGAACATTGTATCTATTTCATGTTTGAATGAAAAAGGTTATCATTTAACTTTCAGTAACAATGTTGTTACATAACTTTAAATGGCGTTCTTTATGGGAATGGAACTTTGTGCAATGGCATCTACACGTTAGATTTATCCAGTGACGTTTTCAATATCGAAGTAAGCAACAAACGTGCTCGAATAGATAATCAAATAGACTCCTACACGTGGCACTGTCGTCTTGGCCATATAAGTAAGAAACGCATGACCGAATTACACCGATGTGGAATTTTGGAATCATTTGAACCCGGTTCATTTGATACATGCGAATCGTGCTTAAAAGGCAAGATGACCAAATTACCCTTTCCGGAAAAGGTAATCCAGTGGGAGAATTGCTTGGTCTAATACATACCGATGTATGTGGACCAATGTCAACTCTTTCACAAGGAGGCTATAGCTACTTCATCACCTTCATCGATGATCACTCACGATTGGGTATGTGTTCTTGATGAAACACAAATCTGAAGCCTTTGAGAAATTCAAAGAGTTCAGAAATGAAGTAGAGAAACAGCTTGGCAAAAGTATTAAAATACTTCGATCCGATCGAGGTGGTGAATACTTAAGTCAAGAGTTTCAAGATTATCTAAGGGACAATGGGATATTGTCCCAATGGACTCCGCCGTATACCCACAGCATAATGGTGTATCTGAGAGGCGCAACCGAACCTTGATGGACATGGTTAGGTCTATGATGAATCATGCAACTCTTCCAAATCCTTTTGGGGCTATGCACTTAAGACAGCTGTTTACTTGCTAAACAGAGTCCCGACCAAGGTAGTCTCTACTACTCCATATGAGATTTGGAATAGTAAGAAACCTCACTTAACTCACCTTAAGATATGGGGTTGTCCTGCTTATGTGAAGCGGGTTGTATCAGACAAATTGGATGCTAAGTCTGATAAATGTCTATTTATTGGATACCCTAAGGAAACGAAGGGTTACCAATTCTATCATCCCTTGGAACAAAAGGTGTTTGTCTCAAGGCATGCTGTATTTCTAGAGAAAGAGTTTCTTTTGCAAGAAAACAGTGGGAGTGGGATTGAACTTGATGAAGTTCAAGAAACTCCAATAGACATCACAGAGACACCTAGTCTAGGCCCACAACCGATAATTCATAGTGATGAGCTATCAGTTGAACCTAAAACTACACCTCCTCTTCGTAGGTCTGATAGGACACGCAACATTCCAGAGAGATACGGATTTCTCGTAAGTGAATCGAATGACGTGTTGCTCATTGGCGATGACGAACCTATCAGTTATGAAGATGTTCTGAAAAATTCAGAAAGGGACAAATGGCTTGAGGCCATGAAGTCGGAAATGGATTCCATGTATGAAAATCAAGTATGGGACTTGGTTAACCCACCTGAAGGGATTAAACCCATAGGGTGCAAGTGGGTTTTCAAGAAGAAAACCGACATGGAAGGTAATGTTGTTACCTTTAAGGCTAGATTAGTGGCAAAAGGGTATCGTCAAAAACAAGGAGTTGATTATGACGAAACCTATTCGCCAGTAGCTATGCTTAAATCCATTCGGATGCTCCTAGCCATAGCAGCTCATTATGATTATGAGATATGGCAAATGGATGTGAAAACAGCTTTCCTTAATGGAAACCTACTTGAGGATGTATACATGATACAACCTGAAGGTTTCACATCGGTTGATAAAACCAAGGTATGCAAGCTTCGACGATCCATATATGGATTGAAGCAAGCATCAAGGAGCTGGAATATCCGTTTTGATGAGACAATCAAAGAGTTTGATTTCTCACAAAATCCTGACGAACCTTGTGTGTACAAGAAGGTTAGTGGGAGTGCAGTCGTATTCCTAGTATTATATGTCGATGACATCTTACTTATAGGAAAGATATATCAGTTTTACAGACAGTTAAGATTTGGTTGTCCAAAACTTTCTCCATGAAAGACCTGGGAGAAGCAACCTATATCCTTGGGATTAGAATCTATAGAGATAGATCAAAACGGTTGCTTGGTCTTTCGCAGTCTACATATATAGACCGAGTGCTAAAAAGGTTTAGCATGTCGGAATCCAAGAAAGGTTACCTTCCCATCAGGCATGGGATCAACCTTTCGAAGTCTATGTGTCCGCGCACAGAAGACGAGAGGATTAGCATGAATAAGATTCCCTATGCATCCGCAATAGGATCTATCATGTATGCTATGTTATGTACTAGGCCCGATGTATCGTANCTCAACTGTCTTGAGCCAGGCCTGAGCATCCCAGGGCTCGCAGGTGCCCGAGAACTTTTCCGGCTTCAGTCTCTGCCACTGAATCAGATAGGCCTCTTGTCGGACTCCTCGGGCCGGAGTGTCCGGGGGTGCTTGTGCAGTTGGAGGCTCAGTAGCCATTACATTCTGACTTCCCTGCGGGGTTGCAGTGTTCCCCTGCTGGGTCATCAGAGTGTATATTATCTGCTGTTGTTCAGTGACCTGACGCTGCAGATCTGTGATCACTTGCATCATATCAGGTGGGGTTGCTGTCTCGTTACCCCTAGTACTACACCTTCTAGCCATATCTATCATATAGACAGTAAATGACTACATAAGCCTTAATTCTACCTTCACTTGTTATGCAAGTATTAATCATCTTCATATCATACAAGCATAAATTATCTCTATCAATATCCTTACTGTACATGAAATAATATAAGCGAGTTAGGATTTCTTACTTGGAAACGACATGAGGAAGCTTGATGTGTGTGTGGTGGAGGGGAAATCTGCTCTGATACCAACTTGTAACGTCCGCCCTTATATCTACTCTCGGGGCGGGGTTACGTACATTCAATCATATAGTAATATATTTTTTTTCTATTTCTATCTTCTAGCATGACATTAAAACAACAATGCAAGGACTTAAGGGAACTAGGTACTAAGCATGCTTGCAAAAATTATCAAGTGTCATTCTATAACATGATAACATCACTAGTAATGTAACTCATAACATAATCAAGTATAAGAGACTTCCAAGGTAAACACTATCATGCCATGTCAATCCTAATCACTAATACTTATTGTCAAGGAGTATAACATAAGCATAACTATGTAGATATAGAAATCTTTCTTCCCGAGCCACCACCCCACACATCTTCAGCCTCCTGCCTCTTCCTTCCATTTAAGTGTTATCTGCAGCATAAGACAACACATAAACTAGTAAGCAAAATGCTTAGTAAGGATCCTGTCCTACTCGCAAAATCCGTGCGAAAGAATATAACATGTACACATAATCAATCATAAGTATAAGTTCATCAAAGCATATTAAACATCTAAGTTTCTAAGCATGCAGTATCAAGTACCATAAGCATACTCTTCACGTATAACAAATGCTTTCAATGAATGTTTTCAAAACAATTCCATAATGGTATTACTTAAAAATACATCCATATCATATTGGGTCCTGTTGTGTACCAACTATCGCGCGGAACTATTGCGCGTTTCCTAATAAATTGGGGTAGCGAGCCACCAATTTATTAGAGCAGGACCCTTCCGTCCTACCGGAGCCACGTTAACATGCACCCCGGATTTGTTTAACGACCCCCTTCCGAGTCGGGTACACAACTTCAAAAGTAAAATACTTATCATGCTTTTACATATATGCTAAGGAATACTCCATATTCACTCTTATGGGACACACCACTCTTCAAGGGTGCTCATGATCCCGTAGGGACACACCACACAACATAAGGGGTGCTCTTGATCCCATACTTATTTGAGTATCCCTTCAAGCATTTTAACATATCACATGCAATTTCATAAGTGTGCCCCATGGGCTATAAGGCATGCTCATACATACATCATATTTCATGCATGTCCATACATACATCATAGTTCACACATGTTCATACATACATCATATTTCATACTTGTTCATACATGCATCATATTTCATACATGTTCATACGTACATAATATTCCATACATGTTCATACATATATCATATTCCATACATGCTCATACATATTATTTTGCTAAACATAATCATGTCCCGTAGGGTAGTTTAGCCTTCACATATTATTCATGCAACTTATTAAACATAAAGCACATCATGAGATAATTATACAACCCTAAACCTTAGTCCTTCTAGGGTTGGCCGAAACTTAAGTATAGGGAAAATTAGAGTTTGAACTAAATAATCTCACATACATTCATACAAACACCTTGTATACACTATCTTACAATACATTAAACATGGATATATTTTAGGATAATTCAACCCTCACTAACCCTTTTTCTAGGCCTTGGCCGAAACCCATCCAAGTTCTAAACCCTAGGTTTTGTTTACAACATATTGAAGGATACACATACACATATACTCTAAGTGCTAAGGGGTTTACTTATGTAACAAAAAGTAACCAAAAGCCTTCCCCAAGGGGGGTGGCCGAAACTCCTTCAAGAACAAAACCCTATGTTTTGTTCACCACATTTTGCATAAACCACATATACATATATCCTAAGTTCCAAGGGTCTAATCATGTAACAAAAGAACCCAAGGCCTTCCTCTAAGGGTGGCCGAAACTTACAAGGAGTGTAACCCCTAGTTTTTCTTTCTTTTGTTCATATCATCATGAAGAAAATCAATATACATATATACTCTAAGTCTCAAAGGTCTTCTCATGTATCAAGGAAAGAACCAAGGCCTTCCCCTAAGGGGGTGGCCGAAACATGCAATGGAGAAGGAGTCCTCATTCTTGAAACAATCAAGGAGAATAATCACACCACAACTATTACACTGCAGGCGAGGGGATACTTACATCCTTTCGCTTGAATTTCTCCTCCTCTTACTTCTTAGGGTACCCTTGAAGACTAGAAAGGTGAGTGTTTTCCCTTATTAGTCTTCTCTAATCCTCTTGGCCCTAGTAGAGAGCAAGAACCTTAAAGAGTTCCTTTATCCTTCCAATTTCCTAGGGTTAGAACCCTAGGTGCACCTTTTCAAAAAATGAAAGGGAGAAGAAGGGTGAATTCGGTGATGAGGGAGAGGAAGAAGAAGAAGAAGAGGAAGTTATTCCAACTTCCCTTATTTATACTTTTCTCATGAAAAGACATGTCTCTTCACCTCCCTAGCTTTTAACAAGCATGTTTCTTATTCCCTCTACAAGAAACATGGCTTGGTACAACGGTTAAGACATTGCTAGTTCAACTAGGAGGTTCAAGGTTCAATCCCTGCTTCCTCCTTCTATATTTTCCTTTTTATCACATTTTGCACTAATCCAAGCCCATTAAGCCAAGCCCATCATAATAATTTCATAATATTAATTATATTCCATGAATTCATAATATTTTCATAATATTAATTATATTCCATGAATTCATAATATTTCATAATACTATTTCATGAATTCCATAATATTTTATATTTATGAATTCATATATTTCATAATATTTCATGATAATATATCATGAATTTCATAATATTTCATATTCATGAATTCATATATTTCATAATATTCCATGATAATATATCATGAATTTCACAATATTTCATATTCATGGATTCATATATTTCATAATATTTCATATGGGAAATTTTGGGGCGTTACATGAGCTACACCCAGTATCAAGTACCCAGGTATTAGAGGAAATAGAGTGACATTCAATAACGAAGATACCTGAAGAGGATGGGGCATCGGATGCCTTATTCTTCAAGGACTCAAGATAAACCTTGCAGTTTCTTCGCCAGTGACCCTCCTTGCCACAATGATGGCAAGTGCCTTTTGGTTTCTTTTCAGTCTTTTTGGCCTTTTTCTTCTTTCCCTTATTCTGTTCTTTGGCCTTCCTCTTAGAACCTTTCTTCGAGGAACCAACTAACAGAACCGCCTTTTGATCCTGCTTTACAGAAGGCTCTACAGTCTTCAGCAGGTTGAGCAACTCAAGAATGGTAGTTTCCAGCTTGTTCATCCGATAGTTTATCACAAATTGTGAATAACTTTTGGGCAAACAATTCAGAATTAAGTCAATACTTAGTTCATGATCCATTGCAAAACCGAGTGTGCTCAGTCGCTCAATGTACCCCAACATCTTGAATACAAATTGCGAGGCAGAAGTGCCTTCCTGCATCTTAGAGGTGAAGAGGAGTCTGGAGACTTCGAACCTTTCGGATCTCGCCTGCTCTTCGAACAACTCATGAAGATGGAAGATGATGGTATAAGCATCCATATGCTCATGCTGCTTTTGCAACTCAGGTACCATAGAGGCTAGCATAATGCAACTCGCAAGTTTAGAATCAGTCACATGTTTCTGATAGGCCACTGACTGTTCTGGAGTTGCACCCTCTGGTAGACGGTTGGGAAGTTGATCTTCAATGACATAAGCAAGCTTCTCTGCCTTGAGGACTATCCTCAGGTTTCGAAGTCAGTCCATGAAGTTCGGCCCAGTCAGTTTATTGGTGTCCAAAATGGAACGCAAGTTTAGAGAAGACATGATCGAGTGATTAACCTAGAAATACAAATTGAGCTTATGTGAGAAGAATGATAAAGAATGTATCAATATACATTAATTAAAAATCCTATTTATTTTTTCAAATTGAATAACCCTTTTTATCAATTCGGGAGATTGTAGGAGCATCTCCAAATAGGTTGATATCCAACCATAGATAAAAACAACCATGGCTGTGGCCATCAAGTTATTCTTAGCTATGAAGGTAGGTAATTATACCGATTACACATCACATATATGTAACTATCACTTTATGCTATCAACTAATTGAATGTTTGCATAAATCATTGGGTTGTTAACTCATTAACAAGTATGCAACATTATACATAGCACCCAACTGCACCTCTCTTCACATCGACCTTGGCTGTGGCACAACAAATCGATGCTCCAAGCTTAAGGCTGACCCATCAATCAAGAAATAGTTTTAATATGGTTGGAGCTCATTCAACCGTTTAGTCAGGCTTGGATGTGTCCAACAACCAAAACTAAGGATTGACCTCTGACACCTACTATATTATTCATAAACTAATTCCATGGTTTGAACATGTTGAGGTTCAAGCCGGGCATGGATGTGTCCATCAACCCAAACGAGAAACAAAACTCCGATTCTAACCATATTAATGGAAGGTGTTGGCCTTAATATTTTGTAAGGGGTTTTGGGTCTCATCCTTTCTTTTAAAGTACATTCATGACATATAAATATGTCATGACTAACGATTTCCTTAATAAAGTATGTATGTGACTTAATTTATCAAGTCTCATTAATTGAATTAGGAACCGGATTTCCTAATTCTAATTTCATACTTTATTAAAGGAATTGTTTTGGGAAACAATTTCCTAAATTGTCATAATCAATTTTGGAAATAATATGTTTTAAGACCTTGATTTCTCTAAATCAAATCTTATTAAATTAAGAGAGAGATTCCCTTAATTCAACCACATATTATTTTCATAAAAATCTCATTTAAGAAAATTCTATAGGAAACCATTTTCCTAATTAATTTTGGAGACAACAATATGTAAGAGCATCACCTCTTAAATCATATTTTATTCATGGATTTAATTAATTACAACAAATTATTTTCTAAGGGTGGCTCCCCGAGGCTCAGATACCCAAAGGAAAGTAATTTGTCGTAAATCCAATTTGGTCCGCTTCGGAAGCGTAACCAAATTAAACATGACAATTTCATTTAAAATTGGGAAATTAAATTTCAACAACTAACTTTAAATTGGACGGCTCCCCGAGGCTCAATCCAAAATAAAGAATTTTGTTGACAATTTAAAAACCAATTCAAATTTAATTGTCAATTAATTGTCCATAAATTTGTCTAGACTTTCTTGAAAGAAAGTGCCCAAAATTGCGAGATTTCATAATAGGTTTTCAGAATAATTGTAAGTTTCTGGTACAAAGAAAACTTACGTATTTTCAAAATTGGAAAATTTCTAAAATAGAAAATTTCCAAAATTGGAAAGTTTCCAAAGATGGGAAGTTTTCACAATTATTATAATATTTCAGAAACTAGAAAATTTCAAAAGTTTGCGAAATTTTATGAGGATTTCCAAACTTAGAAATTCCTAAATCTAAAATTTATTATAATTGGAAAGTTTCCATAATCGAAAATTTTTTCAAAATTGAGATTATGACAAAGTATTCTGCAAAACAATTATATGATTATGTCGAACACTAACCGGCTCTGATACCACTGTTGGGACCGGGTGCATGCTGACAAGGATACGGGTCCGTAAAATTTTAAATTTTTACGTGCAGCGGAAGAATTAGCATAAAATAATTTCTCAAATTATTTTAACCTCGTATCTAGCATGCAACCTTATGATGTGTGGACATGATCATAAATTAAAACTTTGCGGAAAAGTAAACTACTTTACTTTGTACCTCTCGTAGCTCGAAGAAAGGGACGAGATCCAACCGTAGCGTCCCTTGGAAGCTTCGCCTCTATTCGCGTCCACGCCGAGTTCTCTTCGGGATGACTTCGCAAAGTCACGAGTTTTGTGCCGACGAGAACTACTAGATTCTCGGAAGGCACAACTAGAAGAACAAGAGAAAAGAATGGAAACTAACCACCAAGAAACGGAATCTAAATTCCGTTAAGGGAAGGAAGGAGACGCGATCCGCTTCTTCTTCTTCGGGGTCTTCTTGGTGGATGAAGCTCACGCCCACCTTGGGATTTGTGCCAGTCCTAGGGGAGGAGAGAGAGCCGGCCCTAGAGAGAGAGGGGCGCCAGCCCTAGAGAGAGAGAGAGGCGTGTAGAGAGAGAGAGAGGGAGCAACTAATCTCTTGATTAATTGATTGGGAATTCAAGGCTTGCCTTTGGTTCCTTATATAGTAGCTTCTCCCTTGCCAAGTCTCCTCTTTAACGAAATTTTTCATAAGAAATTTATCCTATAAATTCTCTTATTAATTATTCCGTTTAAGCCATGATTTATTATAACTAACTTTATAATAAAACAAATACCTTCTCTCCTTTTATTATGGAATAAATTT
This sequence comes from Boesenbergia rotunda, assembly GCA_024364735.1. Taxonomy (NCBI): domain Eukaryota; kingdom Viridiplantae; phylum Streptophyta; class Magnoliopsida; order Zingiberales; family Zingiberaceae; genus Boesenbergia; species Boesenbergia rotunda. The sequence continues at coordinate 210,304 of JAGFNQ010000316.1, read as the reverse complement.
TATAAGAAATTTAAAAATTTTCTTATTATGGAAAAATCAATTCATAATTGATTTTATAAAATTAAAATAAACCATTCCATGGATCATTTTAATTTCCATAAAAATAGAATAAATTTCTATAAATTTATTTATATAAATTTCTTTATACAAATTTTTTTATCCATAATTTATAAAACAAATCGCGCTAGATTTATTTTATTAATTAAACCAAATAAATTGGTTTCTCCCCTTTGATGTGGCCGACCAACCCAAAGAGGGTTAGCACCCTCTTTGGCCGGTCAAACCGAGCCGAACCCATCGCGAATTAAACTCATTTAATTCGCCCAATAAGCCTTCAAAAGACTTAGCCATTTTAAGCTTCCGGTGCGCCTCTGATTAACTCAGATTCGACTTATTTCTCTTGATCGGAAAATCTAATTTTCAACTCGTTTTAAATCCCTCGGATTATTCGTAGTGCGTGTGACTAAATAGGCTTTCGATTTATGTTAGCCGTCTATAATCAACCAATTATAGAACGATCATGAGTGGCACCTAGTAGTACATCATGACCCTCAATTAATCGAAAGATCAACGGTTGACCTTAGAAGTAATTCTGAAACCCTTCAGCAGCTCTAATAAATCGTGCCCCATTCCCTTCACCATCTTATACCCACTTGCTTCAGGACATGGTCTGTTTGTGTCAGTCCCCACTAGACTGACTACGTCACACCTAGCCCAAGTAGTGTCTTTCTCGTCCTTTGGATTTCTAATTACTCTCATGTATTTAAGAGACTCATACTCTAAACATGATATGCTCTGGCCAGAGGCTTTGAGTAACAATCCGACGATAGGCCTGGGTATACATCTCCTCGCAAGGAGTGATGAATCCTTTGTAGGCTGTTCAAACATCTTCGGGCACTTCGGCTTATACCCAATCATCCTGGGTCCACACCTTCTTGGAGATGCTTGCTTAAGATGTTAAAGTATAAGTCTCCATGACCAAGATGACTTGAACACTGCAAGTTAAAGGAATATCGCACTTAAGCTGCAGTAAGAACTTCATTGACATATCTATATAGATTACCATATGAAGTTTTATAGCTAGTCACTCCAATGAACTAGTTCCCTTAACTAGCATCCATGTTTATCTCCGGACATCCCAATGTCACCAGCCAGTAAGAATCAGTTGATTAGAGAATAACCCATGCTAGTCTCAACAGAATTGGTAGTGTCCGTTTTTATTAATTCATCGACTAGGGATAATTTCAATACTTCACAATTGCACATGTAGAGATAATCACTAGTTGTGATCCCATCACAAATTCTCTTATGCTGTGAATTGTATTGCGGACATTCAGTAGATGAGTTTAAGATCCCAATCAAATACACAAACATGTATACTCAAATAGTGAATTATCATTTATTAAAATAAATGTTTACAATCATAAGGCGATTGCCTTATGACACTTCTCTCATATCACTAACATATGTTGAGTGTGCAGGGTGCGTAGGTTACACATATGGACTTAGCTGGACGACCTCGGTACGGTGAAGAGTGGCATGGAGACAAGCTGGAGGCTTGTGTGCACCTGAGGGACCTTCGAGAGCAGGGACGATGTGCTGAGGGGCGCGAACTTCGAGGCATGTGTGAAGGATGGCTTGGAGGCAAGATGGAGGCTTGCATGCATCCGAGGGACGGGAGTTGAAGATGAAGATGGCGCGAAGGCAATAGTCGAGGTTGCTGGTGAGGAGTCAGTTGAGTCGTGAGGGTACGAGTGCTGTGTGATTGTACTCGGGAAATCCTAGGGTTCGAGTGCGGAGTGAAATATACTCGGGAAGGGTAACCTTAGGTGTGTGAGTAGACCAATCGACTGCCCTGAGAGGGAGTCGACTGATGAAACTCACTGAAAGGTTTTGGCTGGGGACCAGTCGACTGTTAGCGGCTGGTGAGCTGGTTGAAAATTCGAATGTTGGGGTTGCAACGGTCGATTTTCCGTGGGACCAGTCGACTGCCCTGGGAGCAGTCGACTGGTGGCGATGGATCCAGCCTTGAGTCTATTTAAAGAGGCACGGGTTTGGCTGAAGACTTTTGACGAAACAAACTTGGTTAAGGCTTGTTAGTAGTCTCTAGAGTCTAGATATTGTCGAGGTGTTGTGGTGAGGTTGTTGAGGAAATCTGTGGTCTGGAGTGACCTAGTGTTTTGATGTTTGGGCAAAGGGTTTAAGTTATGTTATCTCATATGTGTATGTTGAGTGTGCAAGTTGTACAGGTTACACATATGAACTTGACTGGACAACCTCGGTACTGTGAAGGGTGGCATGGAGACAAGCTGGAGGCTTGTATGCACCCGAGGGACCTTGGAGAGCAGGGACGATAAGCTGATGAGTGCGGACTTCGAGACATGCGTGAAGGATAACTTGGAGGCAAGCTGGAGGCTTGCCTGCATCCGAGGGACGGAAGTCGAAGATGAAGAGGGCGCGAAGGCAACAGTCGAGGCTGCGGATAAGGAGTCAGTCGAGTCGTGAGGGTATGAGTGCTGTGAGATTGTACTCGGGAAATCCTAGGGTTTGAGTGCGGAGTGAAATGCACTCAGGAAGGGTAACCTTAGGTGGGTGAGTAGACCAGTCGACTGGCCTGGGGGCAGTCGACTGATGGAACTCACAGAAGGGTTCTGGCCGGGAACCAGTCGACTGCCCTAGGAGCAGTTGACTGGTAGGTGGCTGGTGAGTTGGCTGAGAATTCGAACGTTGGGGTGCAACGGTCGAATTTCAGTGGCACCAGTCGACTGCCCTGGGGGCTGGTAGCGAGGGTTTCAGCCCGAGTCCTATTTAAAGAGGGCTTCGTGGTGGCTGAGCTTCTTGACGAAACTCGCTTGGGTAAAGTGAGTTATTAGTCTTTTGTGCCCAGATAGTGTCTGAGATATTGTGGCGAGGTTTCTCCACTCACAAGGAGCGACGAGGGCTAGCTGGAGGTTATCCGAGGAGTTATCCACCGACGGATTCTTGGATTAGTCACCCGGCCGGGGTGGATACCAAGTAAATCCTCGTGTTAGCATTGGTTAATATTTGCTAGATTGTTTTTATTGTATATTCCGCTGTGCAAACTAACCGTGCAGGAAGAAAGAGGCTCGAAACGGTATTCACCCCCTCTAGCGGACACGATCGATCCTTACAATTGGTATCAGAGTAAAGGACCGCTCTTGATTGGACTAACCGCCGAGGGAGCATGAACGCTAGAGGAAGAACGATGGAAGACAAATTTGGGGACAACATCTACATCCCACCACCCTACGATCATGAAGACTTCGACTATTGGTGGGCAAGGATGGAGACTTGACTTAGCATGGATTGGTCATGTAGGATAGCCATAGAAGAGCCCTTCGAAGTTCCAAAGGACAAGCACGGGAAGAAGCTTCGTCCTAGATATTGGAACAAAGAGCAACAAGAATAATCTCGGGCCAATGAAAAGGTAATCAATATATTGATTAATATTTTACCTAACAAAATTTTGAGTGATGTAGGGAAATACCAAAATGCATGTGAATTGTGGAGTAAATTAAAAGAAGTTCATAAGATCCCTACACAAGCTCAACTAGTGGAAGAGCTCGAAGAAACAATTTCGAGTGTCCAAGAAGTATCAACATCTTCAAGTGAGATAGAGGAATTGAGTGAGATCCTCCACCTCATCGAGAGAACAAGAGGAAGCTTCCACATCATCAAGAGAGGTTGAAAAAGAAGTCAACCTAGCCTCCACCTCCACCTCCACCAAAGTAAATAAAAAGGGCAATGAAAAAGAAGTCAACCTAACCACATTATATGCTTTGGGTGCAATGAAAAAGGGCACTACAAGGACAAGTGCCCAAAAGGAAAGAAGGAGGTAAAATCTAAACTCATTTCAAGTTCCTTTAAATCTAATGTGGGTTGTAGGATTGGAGGCGCCCAAGAAAGGAAAAAGAAGATCAGATGTTTCACATGTGGAGAATTGGAGCACTATCACACCAAGTGTCCAAGAAAGAAAGAGCTAAAGAAAATGGAACACTTGAGGAGATGAGAGAAAGAAGAAAGGAGGAAGCAAAGATTAAAACAAAGAGGGACTACAAGGGTAAGGGAGGTAATTCCTAACCCTAGGCTAAAAAGAAATTCAATTTCAAGTTTGTCTTTGCATTTTAAAAATCATGTTAATTACCCATCCATGCATGCTAGAATATATGAAAACTGCTTACTTGTGCATAACCATTGTTTCAAATATAATGTTAGGAATAGAGATAACAAGGTAGGTCAAAACATTAACAAAAGCATGCATCATGATAGTCCTAGAACCCTTGTACCTAAGGATCAAGACACTAATCCCAAGAAGGGGGGAGTGTGTATAGAAAGGAGGGTAGGTCTAAGAATGTCCAAGGTGGACATATGAGTTCTAAGGTTAGAACTCTAGAGAGGGAAAATCAAGCCTTGAGGGCAAGGCTTGACATATTCGAAAAGGCCCTAGAAAGATTCACGGTTAGATCTAAGGGCTTAGACATGGTGTTGGAACTGCACCAATGATAGATCAGGTCTAGGATACCAATCCAAGGTCTCCCATGCCAAGGGAAAGAGATATGCTAGGATAGCATATGAGTATAGTAAGAAGGGGGAGTCCAAAAATGGCAAGGGGATGTCATTTAAAGGGAAAAAGAAGGACTTAACCAAAGACAAGGTGTCTAAGGTTAAGAGTGTCAAGTTTGTAGGCCAAAAGTCACTGGTAGAACACCGATGTGGCCTAGTAATGGTTGAGTCACCTAGGGAGGTGGCTAGGGCTAAGAGCTTAAGGGGGAGCTCTAGGAGCCTTTGGGATATATGGTGAATGGACCTTGGGAGGGGGTGCTCCTAGAGGTCTAGATGGACCATGGAGTGTGCTAAAAGAATTGGAGATGGACTAAAGTCTCAATTCGTGAGTTTTGGCACGGTGTTTTAGGGTTTCATGCATGGAAATATGACATTGGGGTCATATTGCATGAAAATTGACTTTTGGTGTGTAATTGCCATGTAAATCAATGCTAGAGATGCATTGTTGGATTGCATGGGCAAAGATATCAAGGGGAAACCAAAACTAGGACTTTTGGTTAAGGTTTGAGTGAACTTTTTTTTGCTAGTTTTGGGTTTTTTTGTCAAACGTGGGAATGGTGATAGATACATTTTGAAATATATTTTTTCCAGGTATATATGGGAACCACAAACCTCTCCACAAAATTTGAGGATTTTTGGAGATTTTTGAAATTTCTGGCGCATTTCTGAATTTCGTCAGAAAGGCTGAAATTCTGGTTTTCAGTGTATCAGTCGACAGCCATGGGGGGGCAGTCAACTGGTCAAGGATGATTTTTGTATCATCAGCTGGTTTGGGGTCCAAATGATGAAAAACAAGTGTATGGTGGGCTAGTACACATTGTTTATGGTCATTGGGGATTAAAAGAATCGATAATTGGGATATTGTTGGGTTCTTTTTGATGTTAGGCAAAGGGAGAGAAGTGTTGGGTTTAAGTTGGGAAACCAATCACACCTTTGCTAGAAACCCTAGGTTTAGGGGGAGCTAATATTAAGGAGGAACATGACTGCTCCATTCTTGGTGTAAGGCGAACCTTAGAGAGGTTCTTAAAAAGCCTTTGTAAGTCCAATGTAGGGGCAGCTTGGGAGAAGCTTTAAAAAGCCCGATTTGGTGGAAAATCCTAACTTGGAGGGTTAGGTGTGGAAAATTCCTAATTTTCGGAAGTTAGGTGTGGAAATTCCTAACATGGGAAGTTTGATGTGGAAAAGTCCTAACTTGAAAGGTTAAGTGTGAAAAGTCCTAACTTGGAAGGTAGGTGTAGGATGCCTTGGGATAGGATCCATCTATGCATTGAATATGCACTTATTTAGCATGGTTTTTGCTATTGACTAATATTTTTCTTTCCCTAACTTAAACGTATTGCCAAACATCAAAAACGGGGAGATTGTTGAGGCAATTTGTGGTCCGGAGTGACCAAGTGTTTTGATGTTTGGGCAAAGGGTTTAAGTTAGATTTTCCCTTGTTATCTCATATGTGTATGTTGAGTGTGCAGGTTGTATAGGTTACACATATGGACTTGACTGGACAACCTCGGTATGGTGAAGGGTGGCATGGAGACAAGATGGAGGCTTGCATGCACCCGAGGGACCTTGGAGAGCAGGGACGATGAGCTGATGAGCGCAGACTTCGAGGCATGCGTGAAGGATGGCATGGAGGCAAGCTGGAGGCTTGCGTGCATTCGAGGGACAGGAACCGAAGATGAAGAGGGCGCGAAGGCAACAGTCGAGGCTGTGGATGAGGAGTCAGTTGAGTCGTGAGGGTATGAGTGCTGTGAGACTGTACTCGGGAAATCCTAGTGTTTGAGTGCGGAGTGAAATGTACTCAGGAAGGGTAACCTTAGGTGGGTGAGTAGACAAGTCGACTGGCCTGGGGGCAGTCGACTGATGGAACTCACAGAAGGGTTCTGGTCGGGGACCAGTCGACTGCCCTGGGGTTAGTCGACTGGTAGGTGGCTCGTTAGTTGGCTGAGAATTCGAACGTTGGGGTGCAACGGTCGAATTTCATTGGCACTAGTCGACTGCCCTGGGGGCAGTCGACTGGTAGCGAGGGTTTCAACCCGAGTCCTATTTAATGAGGACTTCGTGGTGGCTGAGCTTCTTGACGAAATTCGCTTGGGTTAAGTGAGTTAGTAGTCTTTTATACCCAGACTGTGCCCGAGATATTGTGGTGAGGTTTCTCCTCCCACAAGGAGCGATGAGGGCTAGCTGGAGGTTATCCGGGGAGTGATCCACCGACGGATTCTTGGATTAGTCACCCGGCCGGGGTGAATACCAAGTAAATCCTCGTGTTAGCATTGGTTAGTATTTGTTGGATTGATTTAATCGTATATTCCGCTGTGCAAACTAACCGTGCAGGAAGAAAGGGGTTCGAAACGCTATTCACCCCCATCTAGCGGACACGATCGATCCTTACAGAGGCTTCTCCACCCACAAGGAGCGACAAGGGCTAGTCGGAGGTTATCTGGGGAGTGATCCACCGACGGATTCTATAATTAGTCACCCTTATGGGTGGATACCAAGTAAAATCGGTTTGTTAGCATTGCTCTTTCTTGTTAGTTTCATTTTTATTGTATATTTCGCTTGTGAAACTAACCGTGTAGGAAGAACGAGTTCGACAATTGCTATTCACCCCCTCTAGCAACTGAATCGATCCAACAAAAGACTTTGCTCTTCTCAAAATGTCATACATCTGACTCCTTGATGCTCCACATGCCTAAAGCTCTCGCTATCAATGCCTCAGTGAAATGATCTCCCAGGTTGTCCTCTGATGTAATCTAGGTGACAACAGCTTTTCCTCTCATGGGTGGTATTTACGCTCTATGTGTTTACTTGCCTTATGGGCTCGTGATTCCTTCGAGTTAGGAACTACACCATTCGTTTATCACAACAAAATGTGATAGCTCTGAGCAAACCAGAAATCACATCGAAGTCCATCTTGAGGTTCCTAAACCATGTAGCTTTCTTGGCAGTCTTAGAGACTGTCATCCATCCAGCTTCGATGGTGGAGTCCATCACGCATCCGCTACGCGACACTCCTCCAACCTATGGTTCCACCTCCTAAAGTAAACACAAAACCCCAAGGAATACTTACGTTTGCCCCTATCCAACTGGAAGTCTGTATCCGTATAACCCATAGGGAATTGGTCTGCCTGGTAAACCAACTTATAATCCTTAGTCCTTCTCAGGCACTAATATAAGCTTTTCCCGCAATCCAATTTCCTTGACCTGGGTTACTCTGATATCTGCTAACCATGCCTACGACAAAGCAGATATTCGGTCTCGATTTTAGCATACATGAGGCTTCCTATAGCCGATGCTAAAGGAATCGCCATTACCTGCTCTATCTCCTTTGATAATCTAAACATATCTCCTTAGATAGAGTAGCTCCACAGCTGAAAAGTATAAAACTTTTCTTGGAGGTTTCCATGCTAAAACGAGTTAAGACACTGTCTCTATATGAAGCTTGGGATATGCATAACATCATTCTCTGGTGATCCCTTAGAACGTCGATCGCCAAGGATGTGTCCTACTTCTTCCTAAGTCGTTCATATCAATTGTTTGGACGACCATACCCTTACGTCTGATAATAATACTTTGTCATTGTTGCCAACTAATAAAATATTATCTACGTATAGTACAAGAACACCACTACGTTTCCGTCACAATTCTTATATACACAAATCTCATTCGTCCTTTGAACAAATCCATATAACTGGATTATCTCTTCAAAGCAGATGTTTCTCGTCATAGGTCCAGGGATCTTGATTCATGGTCGCCAGAGACCGAGTCCGAAGGCCCTCCCAAGAACATGAATCGTTCTGGTTGTCTAACAACCCTCCCACTATGACGAGGTACCACCTGTGTATCTACTGTGACACATGATGCAGTGACTTGTGGTGTATCCTCTTATACAGTTGGTACTAAGGTCAGAACATCCCCCCTTAATTCTTCAAGAACTAGTCTACTCATGTGCTTGTGGTTCATCACATAGTCTTCTTCTACGAATCTGGTATTCATGCCAACGATTACCCTCTGATCCTTAGGACTATAGAACCACCTTTCGTTCCTTTAGAATAGTCTATGAACAAGCGCACGAGATTCTAATCTTATCAGTATCCCCTTTCAGCACATGTGCTAAGCTATCCCATGTCCGAATATGTCTTTGACTTGGCTTTCACCCAGTCCACACTTCTATGGGAGTAGAAAATACTGACCTAGATGGTATCAAGTATGTATACTATCATTTCCAGAGCATATCCCCAGAACGAATCTAGCAACTCGGAGTAGCTCACCATTGCCCTAACCATCTCCATAAGAGCTCTTTTCCTTCGCTCTGCTGCACCGTTCTGTTGGAGCGTACCAGGTGCAGTTAATTTGGATTGACTCCCAACCTCTGATAAATAAGTCCTAAACTTTCCCAAGAGGTACCCATCGCCACGATCCGATCGTAGTGTCTTGATACATTTACCTTGATGTTTCTCCACAACTGTCTTGAATTCTTTGAACTAATAAAAGATTCAGACTTGTGGCCATCAAGTAAATGTATCTGTACCTTTGAATATTCGCCTCATGAAGTATTCAAAGCTACCTCAATCCTAGATAGGCATAGGACCACACAAATTAGAATGAACCAATTCTAACTTATCTTTGGCTTTATACCCCTCGGCCTTGAAAAACCTCTTGGTCATCTTACCTTTCAAGTAAGATTCAAAGGTTGGGAAGTCTTCCACCACCAATGAACCAGAGAGCCCATTGACTATCGACCTTTGAATCTTACTAAGGTTAATATGACCAGGCCTTAGATGTCAAAGACATGTTTGGTTCATCTTGGAAGGAACCTTTCTCTTATTTTGATTAGAAGATGAGCTATTAGCTACTATTTGCATCATGGGAGACTTTGGTTCTAATTGCTTATCCATGATCCTAAACAGATAATCTTTCTATTCCACTTTTTATAACAAAAAGCAATAGAATATCCATTATTTCAGAAACTGAACCAGAGTTCTTTCTAAAATTTGGTACATAAAAGCAATCTCCTTAAAACCAAAACTTTATTTTCCTATCTAAAGACAAATAAATAACTCCCATTGCAATAGCCGTCACCTCCATAACATATCCCATGTAGACGGTAATATCTTCCTCTACTAGTCATCGGGTTTCTTGGAACCCCTGCAAAGAATTACAGACATGTTTAGTGGCATCCATATCTACCCACTAGGTACCGGTAGATACCTCCGCTAAACATGTTACAACGACAAAAGAAAAAGATATATCTATCTCTTGGCAATGAGGACAGTTCGCCTTCCAATGTCCTGTCTGCTAGCTCATGAAGCACTTGCCTTTCGACTTCTTCATACCAGCCTGAGGTCCCTGCGATTCTGTTGCCTTCTTGGACTCACCTTGTTTCTTCTTCTTCCTGCTTTTCGGCAGAGAAGTAGAAACCTTTTGCTTGGTACTGAAGACCTGGCGAAGGACAGCTAGGCACCTGGCGAAGGACTGCTGGGCACCAGGCGAAGGACTGCATGGAACCGAAGACCCATCGAAGGGCAGCTGGGCACCTATCAAAGGGCTGCTAGGAGTCGAAGACCTAGCGAAGGAATGCTAGGCACCAACCGAAGGACTGCTTGGTACTGAAGACCTGGCGAAGGACAGCTAGGCACCTGGCGAAGGACTGCTGGGCAAAAGTCCAACCGGAGGAGCCGGTTGGCATCAAGTAAATTCTCCTGAGAGGAGTAGTTGAGGACGCATTCCCCGTCGAGGGAACAGTAGGCGTCGGTTCGACCTAGGGCTCCATTTTGGAGACCCAAAGTCATAATCAAGACTGCTACGGCTGTAAGACTCACTAACATATTTGCTCTATCTTGTTTGGTACTAACCCTGGATGCAGGACGGAAGGAACGAGTGTCTGCAGCTCAGAACGCCTCAAAGGAGTGAGGCAGCAGCTAGGTTGGGCGCCCGGAAGGACCCGGGCGCCCTAAGTACATGCCAAACATAAGTTCAGTAAAAGCATGCTTCGGAAGCTCACTGGGAGGGGCGCCCCCGTGCTACCGGGCACCCCGAATGCCCCAGGCCCATGCTCAAGCCAACGAAGCGGATAGAGTCAAGCCAGCGAGAAGCCCATGGAACGAGTCAACCCGGGTGCCCCCAGTGTCCCGGGCGCCCCCACAGTCAACCCTCTGCCATATTCGAGTGGGATAAGGGCTGACCAAGAGTTGCTCGGATCAGCTGACATGTGGGGGGGGGGGGGGGGGCGCCCCCAACGTTCAGGGCGCCCGGGCGCCTCGGGAGGCTATAAAAAGCCCCTCGACCCCAAGGCTTCCAACAACATTGCTTCCAACGCCAATACGCTCTTCTACTCAAGCGCTCTTCTCCGGAAACCTTCCATCTTGAGATTCTAGCGCAACGACGACCCTACGCACCTAAGAACGATCTACAACCGGCGTCGGTAACAGAGAGCTAATTTTTAATTGTATTTTTACTGCACTAATACTGTACATATTCTTATAACTATTTGCACGACTATATTACCCGCAGTAAACGGTCAACGACCGTGGGCCTTGGAGTAGGAGCCGACCGCAACTCCGAACCAAGTAAAATCTTTGTGTTTAGTGTGTTGTTTAATTTTAATTTTTCCGCTGCGTATTCTCTTTTTCAATCCGAAATGGCTTACGATATTCACCCCCCCCCCTCTATCGTTTTCTCTCGATCCAACAAGTGGTATCAGAGCGGGGAAGCTCAAATTTGGTGCAACCACCTGTTTGAGAATTTTTCGGATTTCTCTTCGATTTTTTTAATTTTTATCGTTAATCGAGACCGATGCAACACCCCTCGATAATTATTTTTCTTTATCCCGCACTACTAATCCAAGACCAAGTCTTGGGACAGAGTTTTCCTTTCTTTTCTCTCTTTTTCAAATAAAATTCTTAATGGTCATGCAAGAAGGCTTCAGCACCGCAAGACCACCGCTTTTCAGTGGGGAGGACTTCTCCTACTGGAAAAGTAGAATGGAGGTCCACCTGAAAACTCAGGTGAACATGTGGATAATCATCCAGTCCGGACTAGAAATACCAAGGAATGCTGATGGAACAACCTTACACTGAATGGGATGCTGCACTCAAAAAGAAAATTGAAGCCAATGCCAAAGCGACCCAAACACTCCAATGAGGCCTAACAAAAGAGAAGATGAACCATGTGGGTCCATTAAACAGCGCCAAAGAACTCTGGGGTAAGCTGATCGAACTACACGAAGGAACCTCCGACACCCGAATCAGCAAGAGGGATCTTCTGCTAAACAAGCTATACACCATCAAGATGAACGAAGGCGAATCAGCAGCTCAGCTCCACGCCAGAATTCAGGAGCTGATGAACAGTCTACACACCATCGGTCACAAGGTTGAAAACCGTGACCTAATAAGGTACGCCCTTAACGCTTTCCCAAGAAACACCTTGTGGGCATCTATGGTAGATGCTTACAAAGTTTCTAGGGATCTTTCCAAAATCAAGTTAGATGAACTTTTTTCTGAACTCGAATTACATGAACAGGCTAACTGCAATCTGGCCGAGAAAGGCATGGCCTTTATTGCGGGTAAAGCTGGAAAAACAACCAAGAAGAAAACTCAACTTGCACCCGAGCCTGATTTAGACTCAGTCTCAGAATACGACAAAGGAGATCGACCTAAGCTGGTCCGACTGGCCCGAAACTACTACAAGGAATTGAAGAATCAATCCAACCGAAGAAAAGCCAGCCGAAGAAAGGAAGAACCAGCTGAACCCTCAAATGACAAGAATAAACCAAACGTGACCTGCTACTAGTGCAAAAAGAAGGGTCACTACAAGACGGAGTGTCCTAACCTGAAGGAAACAAAGAAGATAAGAAAGAAGAAGGCACTTCAGGCAACGTGGGACGAGTCCTCCTCCGAAGAAGAAGAGGTCTCACAGTCGAACATGCTTGCACTAACCACCTCAGAAGAAATCGAGACCGAGTCAAAGTCAGAGTCGGACGATGGTAAACTTACATTCTCAAAGGACGGTGAAATAACTGTAAGTGGTTTTTCAAGAAATCAATTAAGTGAATTAATTTCCTATCTTTCTCGAGATTTGGCGAAAGCTAAACTCTGAGTCGAATCTCTCCGACAGGAAGTAAAACTCCTGAAAGAGAGAGCTGACTCTAGATCCTTAACTGAGAAGGTTCAAGAAGGAATCTCTACTCAAGTTGAAAAACTTGAGAGAGAAAACTCCTCCTTGAAAACTCAAGTTAAGGACCTTAGATCAGCATTAGAACGATTCACTTCTGGTTCCAAGGGTCTTGACATGATTCTTGGAAAACAGAAGTCGGTTCTAAATCGATCTGGATAAGGCTATAGAACCAAATCTAGACAAAGATCATACTATGCTATACTGAACCAGTCCAGACCTAAAGTTCAGGCATTGGTACCCAAACTGTGCCTGAACAAACAAACTAGAACAAATCAGTAGTGGATCCCCAAGGACAAGATTCACATCTTGTCAAACCATTATCGTGGCTTTAGTCCAGGGGGAGCCAAATTAAAAACAATATTTATTGTTAGATAAAATTCAAATTTTTGCTTGTAAATTGCATGATTGATTGTTTATTTAATTCCTGCAATTTACCATGCCTAGACATAGGACTGGTTAGTTTAAGAACTAAACCAACTTAACTGAAATTTGACAACATAGTATTAAGTGGAGGTGAGATGATAGTACGTTAGGGAAGCCAATTCTAATAAGGTCAAGTATACTCTACTTGGTCTGTTTAGATTGGTGAGACTAGCCGAAGCTACCGATCCAAGACCCAAACTAGTTAGACCAGAATTTTTTTAAAAAAAAAATTGAAAATAAAATTTCATTAAAAGGCTTTGTCAAGGAAAGGGTTGATGATTCAATAAGGCTACGGCCAAAGAAGGCCTAGTGCCTCGCCAAGACCTAGAAGCCAATTTTTGAAATTCAAATTCAAATTATTCATTGTAAAATTCAAATCTAACACAAATTTTCAGTTAATTGAAGATTCAAACATTTTTTTAACTCAAAATCAACTGTTTTCAAAATTAATTCATTTTTTAAAATAAATCATAATTTTTCAAAATAAATTCTATCTACCAAAACTTGTCTCACATAACCCATAAGGCAAACGTGATTGATAACCCTAGATTGGGTGAGACGGTAAAATATACTTTAATCAAAATTCGTTAAATACCTGCATTGAAAAAATTTAGATTAGAACGGTATTGAACTAATACTAGTCAAACCATGGTCAAACTATTCAAACCATGGTCAAAGTAGTCAAGCCATGGTCAAAATAATTAAACCATAGTCAAAAAACCAACAAAACAACAAAGCTTCCAAATCACACCTAACCCGGCACCCGTGACTCCTCGGGCGCCTCGCATAGCACATTCACATCTCTCAAAGCAAGAATCTGCCTTTATCACTTGACCAGGGCGCCCCAGCCCTTGCGGGCGCCCCCAGTCCAGGTCAAAAAGAAGCAAAGCTGCCATCCAAGCCTGACCGGGGCGCCCGGGCCATCCTGGGCGCCCCCAAGCAGCTTTAGGACACTGCCAAGGGCAGAAGCCCCTATCCCGGGCGCCCGGGAGCTCCCAGGCGCCCTAGCCAAAACGCCTATAAAAGGCCACTCGAATCTCCTCATCTTGCCACACCCAAAATCATTCTCCTCTCCAACTCCCTTCCTTCCAAGTGACCTTGCAACCTTCTCAAGCTCCCTCAACCTCAACCATGCCTCCTCGGTATGATTTCTCTTATTTACATTTAAATTAATTTTAAATTTTCTTTAATGCAATTCCTTCATAATGTTAGAAAACACCGAGCAAACCAAGCAAACCCCGGTACCGAACCTAGTCCCGATCCTAGGTTCCCAACCTTAGAGCTTTGCAATAGATTTGCTCGAACAACATATAAGCCTATCAAGACAAGTTACCTAAATAGACAATTCTTTACTCAATCTTGTCCATTAGCCATGAATGTCATCAACTTTTACCAACTAGACAACCTTGTATTCTGCACTCACCCTATCAACACTTCCCTCTGTGCAGAATTCTATAACAACATAGTAAGACAAGACAATCTTATGTTTTCCACCACCGTTCAAGGGATGCCCTTGACGATCACCCCCTCATTGCTTAATCGATTTCTTGGACTACAACTCTCACAGTCCATATTTTGCTGTTACCCTCCTAGGGAACCTCCCTTTGATGCTCCCTACTCTCACATTACCCTAGATACTTTACACTCCTACTTCTATAGGGATGCTAGGAACACCCTGGCCAGACGATTTCAGTCTGTTGACCTTCAGGTCCAGGACTATGCTCTTTATAGAGTCATAGTCCGCTGCATTCTGCCCTTATCTACGAGAGACATCGCTACCATGCGACCTTTCATCACCTTCCTCCTATATGCATTGATTCATCATCTTGACATCGACATTGGACTTCATATGTTCCACACGATCCTACATGCGTCCAGTGTTACCACGTAGGGGCGGGTACGCACTCCCTATTGCCACATCATCACTTCCATTCGACACTATCATGGCTATAACATCACCGAGGGTGAGATGGCTACGATGACTGACTTCGATGAGATAGGTTTTAGGAACTTCTCCCTAGCTGGTATAGAGATCTCAGGTACCGGGGTTTTATCGTGGAGGCGACAGAGAGCCGGACCCCAGATCGACTCTGACGAGGAGGTCGAGGTCGACGTTACAGATCTGGCAGCCGAGGTCCGAGAGCACATAGACGAGCCTCCACCACCGACACTCTACGAGAAAGTGACACGGCTCGAGACATAAGTCCAGAGCCTCCGAGAGGAAATGGAGGCAAATCATGCTGAAGAAATGGATACAAACTTGGGCTATTACACTGAGTACATGAATGCTCTCAGAGCCGATAAGGAGACCAACGACGCACGATATCAGGAGATTATGGCACTATTTCGATCCTGGCAGCCAGGCTCTTCTGATCATCCCGGTCCCTCCTCCTAGATTTGATTAGCATTGTACTCTTGACTGGTTGACTGTCCCTACTCAGTAGGGTTGACTCGTGTCTGATTATGGTTTGACTATACTGGTCCTCTCCTTTGACCATCTGACTTATGGAATTGACTACTTGCCTTTTCATGATTATCTGATCTTTATTAGGATTGTGCTTAGTAGAATACGTTTACTCTACTTTTGGTTTTCCTACTATGTTTTTATATCAGGCTCAAAATTTTTTACTTGATTTCAAAATCAACCTTTAACTAGTTTGAAAATCTTTTTTGTTTTGTTTAAATCTTTTTAATTCTTTCGACTTAGTTTTATTTTCAAAAACTACCCCTTTCAAAACTAGGGCTTTTTCGCAAATGGACTTAGCCTAGGCTCTAACCCTAGAAATGCATGTACTTATAGATCTAGAAGCCAGCATCTCACAAGCACCATAGGGTACTTTTGATTGATAACCCAGAATGGGTTGAGATGCTTAAATCTTTGTCTTAATTCAAGATTCTTTAAGTCAGTGCATCTACAGTAATTGGGGCACTAAATACAACTTAAACAGTAATCAAGTTAAGTGTCAAGTTTAGAAAATCTAACTTGAACAGAACACTTAACTAGACTAACCCTAGCGAAAACTACTGTTTATAACAGTCGGTAAGTAGCTAATTGGGTTAGACAGGACCCTAATAGAGATAATTGAAATTGGTTTGGTCTTGAATTGGTTCAGTACAGCACATTATGTAATTTATTTATTTTTTCTCTACTATATTGCTTTATTATTGATATATGGCAAAGGGGGATAGATAGGAAAGGAAAGAAGTTTAAAATTTTTAAAAATTTTAAGCTTTTTCAATGTGAAAATTTCAAAACTTTATCCTTTCTTCAAAAAGTACTTAATCTATTTGTTTTTAAAGTTACTAAGTTTTTCTTCAAAAATTTCTCTAAACTTAAGTTGCTTTCAAAAATCTTTTTTAAGTACTTAAACTTAAGCTGCTTTCAAATCTTTTTTAAGTACTTAAATTTAAGCTGCTTTCAAAAAAAATTTTTAAGTACTTAAACTTAAGCTGCTTTCAAATCTTTTTTAAGTACTTAAACTTAAGCTGCTTTCAAAAACCTTTTTTAAGTACTTAAACTTAAGCTGCTTTCAAATCTTTTTTTAGTACTTAAACTTAAGCTGCTTTCAAAATGTTTTCAAGTACTTACAACTTAAGCAATTGTAAATTTTGCTAAGTACTTATCATAAACTTAAGCTATGATTCCAAGCACTTAAAAACTTCAGAAGATGTTTCTTGTCTACTGACTTGAAATTTCTTAAGTGTAAACCTTCAAAAGTGTACAACAATTTTTTAGGAAAATATGTTTCTAAAGGTTCTTTTGAAAATTATTCTAAATGTTTGAAAAATTAATTTCATCTTTAGACTTAGAAATTTTTGTTAAAAACCCCACAAACTTTTGAAAAAACCTAGGAAAAGATTCCTTCCAGGGGGAGGAAACTAAACTTTTATATCTTCTGTTCTGATTAACTTTACTTTTTGAATCGGGTTGCCATAAATCAAAAAGTGAAAGATTGTTGGTGCAGAAAGCACCCAAGTCGAACCTGTGTTTTGATAATGGCAAAAGGGTTTAAAAGTTAAGATGTTATGTTTATCTAACATGCTACTTGCGTGTGCAGAATAAAGTCTTAGCGAAGGACTGCTAGGCATCGGCACCCTAAAGACCCAGCGAAGGACTACTTGGAACCTAGGGAAGGGCTGCTAGGAGTCAAAGACCTAGCGAAGGACTGCCTGGAACCGAAGACCCAGTGAAGGGCAGCTGGGCACCTAGCGAAGGGCTGCTAGGAGTCGAAGACCTAGCGAAGGAATGCTAGGCACCAAGTGAAGGACTGCTTGGTACTGAAGACCTGCCGAAGGACAGCTAGGCACCTGGCGAAGGACAGCTGGGCAAAAGTCCAACCGGAGGAACCGGTTGGCATCAGGTAAATTCTCCTGAGAGGAGTAGGTGAGGACGCGTTCCCCGTCGAGGGAACAGTAGGCGTCGGTTCGACCTAGGGCTCCATTTTGGAGACCCAAAGTCAGAACCAAGACAGTTATGGCTATAAGACTCACTAACATATTTGCTTTATCTTGTTTGGTACTAACCCTTGATGCAGGACTGAAGGAACGAGTGTCTGCAGCTCAGAACGCCTAAATGGAGTGAGGTAGCGGCTGGGTTGGGCGCCCGGAAGGACCCAGGTGCCCTATGTACAAGCCAAACATAAGTTTAGCAAAAGCATGCTTCGGAAGCTCACTGGGCGGGTGATGGACCCAAGATAGGTGTCACGAATGTGGGTCTCAAATTTAGATATTTATAAATGCTGGAAACCTTTTTTGCAATCAAAGAAGAAGAGCGTAGTAAAGGGGCCACAGGTCGTATTTTTCCAAGGGCTAGTTCAAGTTGTTCGATTCGTGCTCGAGTTTATGTGTCGTCGATGTTTTTGGATTTTAAATAAAATTTGGGATTTGTTTTACAATGAGAAATGAAGATACAATGCACAGGAAGTAAACTTACCTAAAAGAACTAACCATGGTAATAGTAGCTAATGAATTCAACTAATGGAGAACTTAATCAACAATTGCAACTTAAGTATCCAAAGCTGTAATTGAAAATCCCGAATTGAAACTAATCACTACAACTTGGAAGACAAGCTAATAGTGAAGAGCTAATCATGCATGAAAGCTGGAAATAGAACTAAATGCGGCAAGAAATGGAAATGGAGCTAATCATGCACTTGATACTAAATTCAAGAACTGTAGACAGCTGATTCACAGACCAAAACTGATATGCAGCAAGAAATGGAATTAAATTTGAAGTAACTGGAATTCAGAGGCAAGTTGAACATAAACTATCCAAAATTCTGGAATAGAGAACAAGCTGAAATCAAGAAAAAGAAGCTGATACGAAATTTCAGAAACAATAGCTAAAGATTGCATTGAGAAATCGAATGCAGAATTTGACATGAAGAACTTAATAAATCTGATGCAGTGATACAATGGCAAATGAGTGTTGAAACTGACAAATGCAAACTGAACTGGAATTACCAATCGAAATTCAAGAGAGCTTAAAGAAAGCTTATGGCTACTTGGCACAATTGCAGATTGGAAATCAGAAATTTGCAGAATTGGCAACTAACCCTTGCGGAAATGAAAACTGAACTACACTAACCGAGCTGAAACCAAATGTATCAATTGACTTCAACACTATGTAAATGAATTGAACTTCAAAGTGAATTTATAGAACCCAGCTAAGCTAGCTTGATACAAACATTTAGAGACTGAAAATATAAACTGAAACGCAATGAATGAGTTAATGTATCAAAAACTAATCTGATATGCAGAATCAAAGCTGGGACAAACTGAAATTAAATGGAATTCGTTCACTAACAAGTAGAATGTCTATTTAATAGCAGAAACGAACCTAATTAAGGCTGGAAAAAAAAACTCAGAAATGAATCGAACAGCAGATACAAAGACAGTAATGAAATGGCACGCTGCAGAAACTGAATTACTGACAGAACATTAAAATCTACAAAGAAACTAAACATCGACTTCTTCCCTGAGCTTCAGATCTTCTTGCCGTCACACAAGATTGAGCTTCTAACCCGTAAGCTCAAAAACTACTGGAAATCAATCTCTGCGAAGCGATCCAACCCAACTCTGCTCAAAACTGAAATTAGCAACCGATCTCCTTGATCTGGTCATGTAGGATGGCGATATTGATTTGAAGATGATCAGAGCTCAGCCGAGGACCCTTAAGCTAGCTCAGATGGATGTGAAGTGGCACAAAACGAGACCAAGGCGATCAATTCACAGATATGGCGAAACCCTCAACCATCTCTGTTTTTGACCGAATGTGAGCTGGATTCCTCACGGGAAGATCTTCCCAGCGATCCAGGTCTGGATCAAGGATCGAAAACGATGTGATCACGCCCTCTCATTAAGAAAACTTGCGAAAAAATGAAGAACAGTGAAGTAAACGAAGAACAGCTACGAACTTGCGAAGAAGACGCGATGTTGAGATCTGAACAAGGGATCGGTTAATATAGTTTCAACAGTGAACGACTGAGATTAATCCCGCTTCATCCAATGGTGGATCCTTGTCCGATTTGATTCAAATTTTCCAGATCTTGATCAAAGGTCAGGATCATCCTCTTGGTAGCTCGGATCTTCCAGATTTGTAGCGGATGGCTCGGATCAAGCTGATCTTTGAATGGATGGTCTAGATCCCTCTGATCGTGATCCAACGGCTAGATGATCTCCGATTGGGCTGAAACTCTCAGATCTTGATCTGATCGC
This sequence comes from Boesenbergia rotunda, assembly GCA_024364735.1. NCBI lineage: Eukaryota > Viridiplantae > Streptophyta > Magnoliopsida > Zingiberales > Zingiberaceae > Boesenbergia > Boesenbergia rotunda. The sequence goes on along the minus strand of JAGFNQ010000316.1, from coordinate 190,408 downwards.
TTGAGTAGCCTTAATCCCAGCTCGGATTGATCAAAAGTTCTCAGATGGTCAAGATCTAACCGTTCTTGCATCGGACGGTCCAAATGAGTTGACGCTTGATTCCTTTGATCTAGTCCACTTTTGACTCAACCATGACCCAACATAACCTAGGTCCACGATCCTTCCAAGCCTACAAAAGTAGATCAAAAATTTAGTAACAAAACAACTCAAATATATCCAAATTTGCAATTAGGTTCAAAAAGAGTACAAATCCTAAAACCTAGGGTAAATCCACAATTACACAAGTAAAATATGGGTCAAACACGGATTTAAGCATATAAAATGATCAATAAAATGACACTTATCAGCTGGGCACTCCCATGCTCCCGGGCGCCCCCGTGCTCCCGGGCGCCCCGGATGCCCCAGGCGCCCCGTGCTTAAGCCAACGAAGCGGATAGAGTCAAGTCAGCGAGAAGCCCGCGGAACGAGTCAACCCGGGCGCCCCCAGCATCCCGGGCGCCCCCACAGTCAAGCCTCAGCCCTATTCGAGTGGGATAAGGGCTGATCGAGATATGCTCGGATTGGCTGACACGTGTGGGGCGCCCCCAACGTTCAGGGCGCCCGGGCGCCCCGGGAGGCTATAAAAAGCCCCTCGACCCCAAGGCTTCCAACAACACTTCTTCCAACGCCAATACGCTCTTCTACTCAAGCGCTCTACTCCAGAAACCTTCCATCTTGAGTTTCTAGCGCAACGACGACCCTACGCACTTAAGAACGATCTACAACGGGCGTCGGTAACAGAGAGCTAATTTTTAATTATATTTTTACTGCACTAATACTGTACATATTCTTGTAACTATTTGCGTGACTATAGTATTGCCCGCAGTAAACGGTCAACGTCCGTGGGCCTTGGAGTAGGAGCCGACCGTGACTCCGAACTAAGTAAAATCTTGGTGTTTAGTGTGTTGTTTAATTTTAATTTTCCCACTGCGTATTCTCTTTTTCAATCCGAAACGACTTACGATATTCACCCCCCCCCCCCTCTATCATTTTCTCTCGATCCAACAGAAGCATCCTTACTTGCCTCTAAAACCCGCCGGTTCCCTCAACTCTCACAGCCGTCGACGCAAGGTGGTTGCCGCTGGTTCTCTTCCTTCTCCTTGATCAATTCCGGCACTTATCACCACAAAGGTGATGAGTAGGGATAGGTGAAGAGAAGAATCACAAGTGATGACCGGAATCATCTCCTTCCTTGCCTCTATTCGGTCACCTTCTTCCTTACTCCACCCGACGCCAATCAAGCCCTAGGTGAGAGAGAGGCTATCTTGGAGAGAAGAGAGAAATCCCTAGGGTGTGATTCATTTCATTAAGCCTTGGTTTCATGATCTCCTTGGGTATATATAGGGCTAAGGTAGGGACCAAGAGGAGTTGGATCTTGGCCAATCAATGGATCTAAACCCGATCCATTAATTATGATCCATTCCACTAAAGGATCTTAATTGAACTTTCTCACCAACCCCCATATTTTCATATGGGCTCCACATATTATGAGTCGTCCATCCCCCCGTGTTTAAGATCTCGAATGCCTGTTAATTAATTTAAATTATTGATAATTCAAATTAATTAACCTCTGAGTCCTTGACTAGTACCACTCGACCTTATCATCATGCATAATCAAATCCACCTACAGGGTTTAGCATGATGAACCTTTCGAGCTCATCAAGGGGGCATCATCAACTCGACTCACTAGGACACGGATTCCGTCAATAATTAATAGCACATCATATTATTAATATTATCTCTTAACTTACCGATCTATCGATCTAACAGTATAGATCTCACCCATTGGTAAATCAAAGAAATAATAGTATATAATATATGCCCGTTATTATATTGGGATTAAGGGATCGTACTCCATTATATAATCTTGAGGTCCTATCCAATTGTCGAGTTTGTACAAATTGGATAACCTCAGGTTTTGATCCTACTGAATGCACTCAAAGTATACTAGTGTAATTCTATGGTCAAGACCAACCACACCTAATTATACTACAACTATTTTGATGGGTTGTCCAATTCTATCTCGATTATGAGCCTCTTATTTATACTAAGCAAGGAACTGATAACATGATCTTCCTTGTGACACCACACACTATGTTATTTACAATGGAAAGTAATTGAACTTCATGCATGTACTAATATAAACAGGCACCTAATGTAGTTGTGATTCTCTTTTCAAAATTTAGATGATCTCATGTATAAAAAGAGCAATGTCTTTTAGTATACACATCTAACATCAAGAACATCTAAAAGAATGGATGATAATGCATCAGAAGTCCTATCAGTGTCTAGAGTATCATCTGATATGTCCTCGTCATGCAAAACAATAGAGGAGGTTTGTAGAGGCACTGAGTCATAAACTAGATTATTATCATCCTCACAATCCATCCCCTCTAACTCTAGATTTGATTGTATCTCCAAACATTGACTCGATGCATTGATTAGTTATAGGGTGCTCAGAAATAGGATCCGTCATTGCACCATAAGATCTTTTAATTCTTGCTCTGTGGTGTTCATCTGACTAGGAGTAGTGGTTTCTTCATCTTTAAGATATTCCTAAGAAGTCATCTCAATATGGTGAGTTTCATGTTGTCCATCAAATATTGAATCATCTTGAATATTAGGTAGACTCTAGCATGTCTGGAAAGTTTGCTCAACACTTTATAAGCTTATGTAGTTATGATGTTCAAATTTTATCTAATCTTGAGGTGGTTCAGGCCTATGCAGCTGTTGTTGGAAATATCCGAGCTGCTCGGGGACTTTTGTTGAGGTTGAAGGTTCTAAGTTTGCATATTTCCCTAATTGTACTTATCAGAGTTTGGAGATGGTTTATTCAAAATATGAGATTCAGGTTGAAATAAGCTCTAAAATTCTATGGGAGTGCTATCAGCTTGATGAAATAAATGACATATGGTGGTTGGATGAGTCATGCTACCATAACTTCCTTAAAGGAGCTCATATTGATCATCTTTTGTTTCAAAGTTCTCATCAAAGCCTTCAAAAAAATTAGTATATAGATCCATCGAAATATATGATAAAAATATCTAAGACACCCAATAAAGTTTGTGTTAGCCAATGCAAACTAGAAACAAGAAATGAAAAGAGATTCAAAAATAAAAGGAAAAGAAATGAAAAAGTTGCTATTGATAAAAATAAAGAAAAAGTGTTTAGACTAGCTAATATACATATCGAGTAATGCTAATGCGAGCAGTCCCCGATAATGGTGCCAAAAACTTGATGTGGTGTCCGTAAGTGCACGGAATGTCATCAAGTAATAAAAAGATATCGTATCCACTAGGATTGTTGATTAAGCACTAATTGATTTTATAAGACAAGTTATCTAGACTTCACTGGGTTATGATAGAGAATAACTTGCTAAAGATGGAGGAGAGAAAGAGAAGAGAATAAGAGAAGAGAGAGAAAGAGAGAGAGAGAGAGACGTTAGGTCCTTAGGAAAGGGACGGATGGGTGGAATCTAGGATTTTGATTCTGCTACAATGCTAATTAATGCCCTATGTATTGTTTATATCTTAATCTCCATGTCTATATCCTTGTAGAGATCCTAACTATATACCGATGTTAGCCTTGTAGAAGCACACCCAAGTGCTTTCCCCTTTGGCATCCAATGCCATTAAGTAGAATAGGTAACCTAGAGAGTCTATTTAAAGGTTGGTCTCTGTCACAGGCTCCCCATCATGCGTCACTAAGTTTCAATAGACACATCCTAACACAGGATAAAGAGAAACTTATTAAGTGGTGTTAGCTAATCCCTTGCAAGGGATTGATCTCTATTTTGAAGTAATAAGATGTTCGGTTGAAAGGATACCTTTGTCATGGAGGGCTCCATGGGCACACAATCTCAGACACTCTCTCTACATGGTGACCAAACCCTCACACATACATGCATTCGCCATTCAAATATTTTCACAAACACATGGTAGGCAACATACATTTAAAACAAGCATAGATATTTCTTTGAATAAGAAAAATACATCAATACATAGTTTATATAACATCATCACATTATAGCAACTCCCAACATCCTAGATTAGAGAACTACTCATCACAAGAAGAACATAACAAGAAGAAGGTAAATAAAGTTTTATACAACCCTAGGGTAAGGATGGAGAAGGAGGAGAAAGTTTATCCTTAAAGTGTGATCTTCTTGAAGGTCCTTCTTGGTTTGGTGGTGGGCGGCATCGAGGAGGCGGCGGGAGCGGCACTAGGGTCTCCCTTGTTGGGGATCGATGGACTGGCTAGAGGGGGGTGAATAGCTTGGTCACCCCAATTAGATTGTTTCTTCCTACAAGTGTTAGCAAGCGCAAGCGAAAATATAAACTACAATAATAACAATACTAACACAAACTGTTTACGTGGTTCCGAGATAAGGCTCCTACTCCACAGTGTATCCTTGAGGTGGATAATCCCTATCCGTCGGTGGATTAGACCCCAAAAGACCTCCGGTTAGCTCTTGTTACTCCTTGTGGGTGGAAAAACCTCCCCATAATCCTTGCAACAAACCCTGAGCACCAAGACTACTAATTGGCCTTTGACCAAAGCCAATTTAGTCAACCCTGGCCAGTCAAACCAAGCTCCCATAAATAGAGCTTGTGGATAAACTACCCTTTACCAATCGACTGGTGCCAACACTAGTCGACTGGTTCCAATCGAATCCGAACGTTACAGCCCAACGTTCGAATTCCCAGCGGACACCAGTTGATTGCACAGAAGATCAGTCAACTGATCTGTCTGTGCCAACTACTAGTCGACTGATCTAAGCATCAGTCGACTGCCTAAACCCTAAATCTAGGGTTTTCCTTCCCGAGTGCAATTCTCTCACACTCGGACCCTCATGACTCAGCTGACTCTTCCTTTGCAGCTTTGACCTGTTGCCTTCAAGCCTTCTTCGACTTTCGCTCTCATCTCTCGGATGCATACAAGCCCACGGCTCGCCCTTATGTCATCCTTCGCGTATACCTCGAAGTGTGCTTCCCTCGGTTCATCATTCCTGCCTTGTCCACGGTCTCTTGGATGCATACAAGCTCGTGGCTCATCTCCTCATGCAATCCTTCACCGGACTTGAAGCCGTCCAGCTAAGTCTATGTGTATCATGCAACCTGCACACTCAAATACACATATCAAATATAAGGATAAACTTAACTTAAATCCTTTGCCCAAACATCAAAACACATGGTCCCACGGACCATAGATTGCTTCAATATCCCTTAGAGGGGAGAACCCTTCTCCAAGAACCTAGGTTAAACTCCTATACTAGATCCAAATATCCATTTTCCAAAGGATAAGAGCCCCCCTTTTTATTTGGGGGGGGGGGGGGGGGGGGGGGGGGGGGGGGGGGGGGAGGGGGGGGCGAACGGGCGGCGGCACAGCTCGTCCCAGCCATGCCTTCTACGGCGAAGCCATGCGATCAAGGCTTGGGGCGGTGCCAGAATTGGCAGGGGTGGCACGACCAAGGCATGATCGTGCTTGGGTGGCATGGCCTAGTCATGCCACTCTCAGCCAAGTTGTCACATGCCATTCCATTTAGCATGACCCAACCGTGGCTGTTGTTGGAAGAGGGGGCATGAGTTGTGCCATAATTGTGGCTATGGTTGGAAGATGGGGCACGAGTTGTGCCATAGGGCATGACACTGCCATGAGTAGCTACACAACCATGCATGGGGGCATGACCTCGTCAAGAAAAGAAGCACTGACTGTGCCAAGGGGCATGGCCCGATTGTGGGAGTTGCAGGGGTTGTGCCTCCAGGGCCACGACCTAGTCTCGTCAAGATCTCCGGCTCTCGTTTTGCTCCTTTTGTATCCTTTTTACTCCAAATCGCTCTTTGAAAGCAAAAATGAGAGAAAAGCATATCTCCAAAATAGAATTAGAAAATATGCTAATTAAATAATTAAGAGGGTACAATCATGTAGATTTTAAATAAGAAAACTAAGTGAATGAGCGTTAATACTAACATAAAAATATATTCAATCTATACTCATCAATAGGGAACCCTAATTACTGTATTAAAGCCTATGTTTCACAGTTTAGAGTTTGAATCAATTTTGCTACTCTAGCATAAACCCTAGTTAGTGTAACAAACTCTAAAAACACCATAAAACATTAATTTTGTGGTTTAGAGTCCATCGGTCGATCAATACATCCTATTAATTGACTAATATTTCTATTTTAACTTTACTAAGTTGAATTCTTATTTTGCTTGGTATCTGGTTGACCTTGGTCTATCAGGACTTTCCTATTCTTAGTATCCGACCAACTTTGACTTGTTGAAACTTCCCATTACCTAGCATCCAGTTAATCTTAAATTGTTGGGACATCCATCATCATCAAGTGTCTGGTCCTCCATGACCCACTTAGACTTCTGGTTTCATACAAATTTTATATTGGTCTTGCAATTACTAAGTGTTCAGTCAATCTTGACCCACTTGAACTTTTCTCTTGCTAACTTTTCGTTGGACTGTCAATCACCATGTGTCTGGTCAACTTGACCCATTTGTACTTTTCTCTTGATAACTTTCCATTGGACTTTCAATCACTAAGTGTTCGATCAACCTTAACCCACTTGGATTTTCTTCCTACCAAGTTCCCATTGGACTTCCCACTTCTAATCAAGTATTCAGTCAACCTTGACTTACTTGAGTTCTTACTAATATATTGATCAAACATCGAAACTCAAACTCTAGTCCACCCAAGCTTGATCAACTTGGCCATCCTTGACTAGAGGCCGATTACATCAACATATAGATTGCTACAAATCAAAATCTAGAAAAAGAAACAACAATAATTTTCAATAAGTAAGAATTTAACATTTTCTATAATTCATGCTCAACAAGAATACTCCACCATGCCAATGCAACTAAACATAAGCAAGAGTGTTAGCAAGATATGGTTCCTCCTCGATTCATTCCAATTTATTCTTAAGGCATGAGAATTGGTTAAGACCATCGGTTATCCCTTATTTCAAATATGATAAAAGGTTATGATAGAACTAGTGAATCCTAAGCTGCATGAATTCTAACATACCAATAAGAACTTGAGGAATAGAAAGAATAGAAGATCATAACAAGAACTAGTTTCATCATGTACTATAGCAGACAAAAGGAGATTCATAAAATTCTAAAATGATAAGGAACTTGATTGTTGTAGAGTTTTCACTCTTGCAAGCTTCATTCCTTTAATTCGTAAGGAAGGAGATGAAGCGGAAGCAAGAGGATGGTCTTCCAAGGGAATTAGGATGACGACACTACTAAACCTTCGTCAATAGGGAATGAAGGGATATGTTAAGATGCCCTAAACTCTCAGGGACCAATCCTTTATATAGAGGTTCTGATTCATTATCAACCCATAAATAATAACGGATTGGGCTAAAAAGTTTCACACAATTAACCAATATCTAATAACTTGAAACCCAATAAACTTAAGTTAGATCTCTTCAATGAGTTCTGATCGTATTAACATATATAAATTACAATTAGGCCCACCTAAAAAACATAGAATTCAATAATTTCTTACTTGGGGTACATGTGATGTGTATATGACATATGAGTATAACTTTAATTGATATCATACTTTGTGGGTACAAAATATCCCTTTAAACAAATTGAGGACTAAAAAAAGCATAACTACTATATATGACTGTAACAAGTCCCAACAGTAATCATAATATCAATGTCATTAATGGCATAGATCAAGATCTAGATGTGTTATATTAAAATTATATGAAATATGACAAATACATGTCAATTTCCAACTAGTCATAAGTGACCCAAAAGGGTTTGATCATATTTGCCAAAATTTTATGCTAAATTACATTAGCAAATTGTGATCTAAACTTTATGATTTCAAATGCAATCTATATCATTTTTACAAACACTAAATGTTAAACAGTAGCAGTAAATCATGATAATTTATTTTACAGTGTTAAATAAATAAATAGAATTCCCATTAATATTTTAAACTTTAAGTATATATAATAATAAAAATAAAATATTTATCTTTATTAACATGAAGTAACAAAATAAATATATGCTCCCACTAGATGAGTACTTCTTCCATAAGAAGAACTCTCATATTCACATCATGCATATGAAACACCTTAGGTAATAAGCTCTTGGTGATTGAATCTGCCAACATAGAATTTGTAATGATGTGCTCTATCATAACTTGACAACTCTGAATTCTTTCTTTAACTGTCAAAATTTAACTTGATGTAATGTTCTTTGACTTCGACAAACTGTGGTTGTTCTTGGTATATAGTTCTGCAACTTTATTATCATAGTGGATCCTTGATGGCCTATCAATGCCATCAATAATCTCCAGTGCTGTGATGATGTTCTGCAGCCAAATTCCATGAGTGGATGCTTCATAGGATGCTATCAACTCTACTTCCATAGTAGAAGTGGCTACTAGCGTCTGTTTAACGCTCTTCCAAGATATAACCCTTCCAATGAGTATGAAAATATAATCTGAAGTGGACTTCCTGCTGTCCAAGCATCCAGCAAAATCAATAATTGAATATCCACTCACCTCTAGCTGATCTGACCTCTGATACTTGAGTATACGCCCTTTAGTTTTTTTTTGCAAATATGGCATTACTCTCTTTGCCGCTTTCTAGTGTGACGATTTTAGGTTACTTACATATCTACCTATCATCCCCATTATGAATGTTATATCTAGTTGTATACAAATTTGTACATACATGAGATTTCCCGTAGCTGATGCATGAAGGAATTGTTTTATCTCCTTTACTTCAAGTTTAAGTCATAGACATTGCTATAGACTGAATCTGCCGCATCTAAATAAAGTATATCACCAGGTACACAATTTTACATGTCGTGCCTTATAAATACATTTGCAATATAGGTCTTTTGTGATAGTCCAAGAATGTCTCTTAAACGATCATGACAAATCTATATGCTTAAATAAAGAATGCTTCACCAAGATCTTTTATTTTAAAATTACTGGATATAAATGTCTTAGTTTCATATACTAGAACCTTATTATTACTCGTAAGCAATATATCATCTATATAAAGGATAAGTATAACAAACTTGCTTCTATTAAACTTGACATATATACACTAATTAATAGGGTTTTCTCTAAATCTAAATGAGAAAACCACTTGATCAAATTTCCAGTATCACTAAAGGGATGCCACTTTCAAATCATAAATGGATATCTTTAATCTACATATTAGGTGCTTTGAATCCTTAGACTCAAAGTACTCTGATTTCACCATATATATAGACTCCTCAATATATCTATTGAGGAATGCAATATTTATGCCCATTTGGTGTAACTCTTAATCAAAATGAGATACAAGTGTCATGATTATCCTAAGGAAATCTTTCATCGACACAGATGAGAAAGCCTCCTTGTAATCAATATTTTCCTTCTGAGTGCATCCCCTGGCAATAAAATGGGCCTTATACTTTTTGACATTGCCCCATGAATCCCACTTTATTTTAAATATTCATTTACAACCAATGGATTTTGTACCTTTATGCAATTCAACAAATTTCCAAACATCATTATTTTTCATAGAATTCAACTATTCTTTTATGGTGTAATCCACCTTAGAGTTAGATTATTGTTTAACCTCTTAGAAAAATACAGGATCGCTTTTCAACCCTATATCAAACTCATGCTCTTGGACATAAACATAATCACAAAAAGTCATGGGTCTCCATTCCGTTGTGGATCGCCTTAATGGCACTTGTGCTTAGGTGGTTGAGGTACTTGCTCATCAACATGAGGCAATACCTCATTTTAAGTAGTAGATTCCTCTAATTGCATTGGAGATTACTCGGGAATATCTTGGTCCACTACTTTCACTGGATATGCAATATTAATAATATGTGGTATAACAACCACATTGCTATTAACTGCACTAGTAGTGACCATAGGAGGATCACTAATGTTTTTTTAAAAGATACTTCCCTAACCATAATTTTTACTCCCATTATTCTCAATGAATTTGACATTTTCTATTTCTAAAAAGGATCTATTAGAGGAATCATAAAATTTATACACTCTTGACTTTTTAGAGTAACCAATAAAATTATAGCTAATAGTTCTTAAGTTCAATTTTTTTTTCAGTTAGGCCTATAAGGCCTAGCCTCAGTTAGGCAACTCCAGACACATAAATGCCTAATGCTAAGCTTCCTACTTATCCACATCTCAAATGAGATTTTAGTTACTACCTTACTAGGTACTCTATTAAAATGGTAAACTATAGTCTTGAGTACTTCACACCATAATGATTCAGGTAAAGAAGTTAAAGTCGTCATACTTCTTACCATATCTTTTAGGGTCCAATTACATCGCTCAGCTACACCATTCTGACCGAGAATACCAAACATAGTATACTGAGGTACAATTACACACACAGTAAGGTAATTTGTAAAAAGTCCTGGACGTTGTTCACTTGATCCATTATATCAATCGTAATATTCATCTCCACGATCTGATTGGACTACTTTAATATTCTTACCTAATTGATTTTTTAACTTCATCTTTGAAAATTGAACATATTAAAAAATTATGAGTTCTGATGAATAAAGTATCGATAGTCGAATAGACAGTAATCATCTATGAAGATAATAAAATATATATGTTTATTCCATGATGCCTTAGGGATTAATGGTCTACAAATGTGTACATGTATTAGCTCCAAATATCACTACATTGTCTAGCCCCTTATTGCTTTTGTTAGTAGTCTTCCCCTTAACACACATCATGCAGATATCAAAATCTGACATGTCAAGGCAATCAAGAATTCCATATGATATTAACCTTTCTAGGTGTTATCTGAATATATGTCCTAAACACCTATGTCACAACATAGACGAATTCTCATCAGCCAATTTGTGTTTTGTATATATACTATACATAATCACGTTATCAACCATAGGACTTAAGGTGTTTAATTTATAAAACTTATGAACCAAGAAACAATTACCAACTAACACTGAATTATAGAAAATACTGAAGATTTCATTTCCAAATGAATAAGATTAACTTGATTTATTCAAATGAGAAATTGAAATTAAATTCTATTAAAAAGTCAGTACAATAAATATATTTTTAAATCAAGAAAAATATCAGCTTCTAAACAAAATCTAAATACACAGATAGACTCCACTTTAGTATTCTTTCTATTCTCGTATATTTGTATCTTTTGCCATCAAGCAGAACACGACTCCTGAGATAATCCTACATAGTAACACTTATGTGAGCACAGTGGCACTAGTATCTATTTATCAAGTGTCAGTGGGTACAATAGTCAAATTAACTTTTGAACTAATAAAGTTGAAAAGTTTACCTTTCTTTACATGTTTATTGGCGTATTTAGGGCAATCTTTCTTCATATGACCTTTTTCTTGCAAAAAAAAAGTTGACTCCTTATCCTATTTCTTTTGCTCCTTATAGCTAGACTTCCAAAATCTATAGTTTGCTTTCCCTTTCCTTTATTGATCATATTTCTTTTCTTCCTCGAATGTTGAGAACCAGATGCTAAGTGAGCACTTTCAAGTGTCTCACGCCTCAGTCTCTCCTCCTCTTGCATACACTGAGCTATAAGCTTATTTAATATCCACGTTTCTTTTTGGGTATTATAAGAAATCTTAAAAGTAGTGAACCATACGACAGAGACATCAAGACAAAATGCACTAACATAGACTCAGACATTTCGAGTTTTAGTGCTTTCAGACTTATGGTGATATTTGACATCTCAATAATGTACTCCCTGATGTTTCCTTTGCCATTATACCATATAGTTACCAACTTTAAAAGAAGTGTGGTAATCTCGACCTTTTTGTTTGCTACGAAATGGTTTGTTATCTGGCTAAGGAAATTCCTAACATCCCCTCCCTTAGGTATTGAGACTTTAAGTGGTGCAAGAATAAAATGTCTCATGATACTTTTAGACTCATATGGTTCAATCGCTCTCACTTTTCAAATTTAATCCTTTGTTCTATAATGTCGGCACTAGTCAGGGGTGTAGGGTAATCGTGTCCCAATGAATAGTCTAAGATCATACAACCCAAGACTACATGATGTACTCTTTCTATTCAGCAAAATTAGAACCAGATAGTGTGGGGAAGTTATTAATACTGGTAGTTGTTGATTGCACTAAAATTAAGAAGAAAGAAAAAATAGTGTAAAATCACCATTTAATTTATGCCAAGAACAAAGATACAAGTAAGATAGTAAAAACATAACATATACAAATAAAATAAAATTTAAATGCATATGAATAAGCTTCTTTATGAGATACCAAATTCAACATTACACTTTATTTTTTGGACTAAAATATAATTTGTTAGTGGTACTATCTAATATAACTTAAACTTTAATTAACCACATAATATGTCTTCCTTTGGGTTGACTCATTATGCACATAATTTAGCCCCCGGGGCTATGGTACAGCGGTAGGGTAACTAGTTAACCCAGGCATCCGTGGTTTGATTCCTAGCTACGGCACATTTTGCAGGAATTTTTTCTCCAAATGGGGCACGAACCCTGGGACGCTGGGCTTCTAGACTGCCCACCGCGAGCGCTTTCCTGATTTACCCTGGTGACCTGTGGGAAACTTCCGTGGGGCCAGGCCGGTCACCCCAGGTTCAATTTGTCTGCTGCCTGGTTCATCATTTTTTTATTATGCACATAATTTAACATTTTATATGAGTTATATATTAGTTCATATCTCATAACAATCTTAATCGACTACGTAATATGTCTTCATTTTGGCCAACAAATTTTGTGCATGATCTAAACAAATGAAAGTTTTATTCATTAGTTGTGTGCTACCTTAAACATATATTTGGTATAGAAGTAAATTTTCTTTTGGGCCAATTACTCTTAGCTAGATATACGTCTATGGACACAAAAAACATTAAACCTACCTAAGGTGTTTTTTTTTGGGCCGACACATTAATCCAATTTAGTAGCATGTGTAGATAGATCCAAGAAAATCATAGGAACTTTAACTGAATAGATAAACACTTGATTAACCTTAATCACTCAAGAATTAGACTTATCAATTAATTGATACAATATGATAATCAATTAGTATCACCTAATTGATTACCTTAATCAATTTGTAAGCCTATTATATGTAACTTCAGGATCATTAATCGTTGATATTGTGTGCCAACCAATTGGTTTCACCTAACCAATTATACTAGTCGACTACAAAACCTTCTGTATTTAGCGTCACATGTTCTCAATTGATTGAAAATTCATGGCAATCGATTCGTTATCACCAATCGATCCTAGAGCCTTATATGCTCGATTTCAGTATTAACAATTGATTGGTGTGTAAATCACCAATAGATTGGTAACTTCAATCAATCAAATAGATTGATTAAATCAATTCTGTCATGATTTTAAGATTGCTAATCGATTGGAATAAATTCTAATCGATTGATGGCACTAATCGATTACAATCGGGGTTGTGCCCAACCTTAAAGCTCTCAATTGATGGGTGAAACAGCTAAAATCAAACTTATAATCGATTAAAACATGATCCTGTGTTTGATCCTGTCGTCCCAATCGATTGGTATCAATTGAATTGATTGGGTCAATTTCCATCGATTCTGTTTGCAAACTTAGGCTTAGTAATCAATTACCCGACTAAGGCAATTGATTGAGCCATTGCAGTTTAACCTAAAATTAGATCAAACGCTACAGTTCTTCTAGAAGACGGTGATGATTTACCACTGTTCTTCATGTTCATTGTGAAAATCATGAAAAACCTAGAAGATCAAGTCTTTCCTAGGTTATATGTTACAAGATCTTTCAACGATCAATTTGGTTTACACTAGAACACCTAATCTAGCATAAAACAAGGAATGACTAAAAAACCCTAAACCGTAGTGCTATAGTAAATGATTAAACAGAACCTGTTACTCTAATATCAATTGATAGAACTTGTAAATTCTAAGTCGCATGAATTCTAACGAATTGATAGAACTTGTAAATTCTAAGCCGCAGTAATAGAACTTGTAAACCCTAAAGCATAGTGCTATAGTAAACGATGAAACAGAACATGTGGCTTTGATATTAATTGGTTTCACCTAATCGATCTGTTAACAACACATAGATAATATTGATCAGGTTAAAGGGTTCTACACAATTAACCCACATCCAATAACGTGAAACCTAATAAACATATTTTCAGAGGAATTGCATACTGGGCAATTCAAAGGCGATTTGGGTCAAAAGGGTGCCTGCGCGCCTTTTTCTTCCGCGACGATGGCTGCCAACGTCAACAAGATGCCGGCGCTGGATTTATCCCACTTCCCTCCTCTTCCTAATACCTCACTGAAATCTCGTGAGGGTATGTCGATCTCCCAAGTGGCCATGGCTGAGCGATCATCAACTACGCGGCGATTTTGAGACCAACCTCGACGCGGGCTTTAAAGAAGGCTTTCGATGTTGGAGAAGCTTTTAAGGAGGTGACGGTTTATAATAGTAAACCTGGCATCTCCTACACTGAGGAAGAGGTAACCTCCATGGCTGATCCGTATCACTTCTCGCTGATTTGAAAGTTTTCTGGAAAACACCCTAGCTTTCTGGTTACGACGCAAGCATTCAAGAATCTGGGATTGTCTAGTCTCTACAATATTCATTTTTTGAGATCAGGACATCTTTTTTTGCATCTTACCTCCAACAAAGACATGACACGAATTTGGTCTCAGGGGATCTGGTATATCGGTGGTGTGCCTCTGCGCATCTTCAAATGATCTCCGCATTTCTTCTATGATGCCGAATCTTCCATAGTCCCGGTTTGGATACTATTTCCAGATTTTCCGATTCACATGTTTAACAAGAATTGCTTGTTCTCTGCTGCTCGGATTATGGGGAAGCCAATTAAAATTGATGAAGCCACTGCAGACGGATCAAGACTTTACACGGCGCGAGTATGTGTTGAAATTGATTCGATAAAGCCGAGGGTGGAAGAATTCTGAATTGGAATTGGCGAGGAGAAGAGGCTTCAGAAGGTTATTTTTGAGAAGCATCCAAAGTACTGTGAACAATGCTCTCATTTGGGACACTCTATTGAGGAATGCTATTTTATGGGAAACCAACAAAAGCTTGAAAAGAAAAATAATAGGTCTGACAACATGACTAATGAAGAGAAATTGAGAGGGAGATTACCACAAAGGTTTGTAAGTAATGCTGGTATGGTGGATGGAGAATTTTTAAATGAAAAGTGTTTTGGAGAGTCACATGGAATAGGAAAGCATGTTTGGGTTCAGAAGAAAAAAGCTGACAGTCATCAACTTGGTGGTAGCAGAGTGAACTTTGAATCTAGGAACTTATTTCATAATTTGGAAGATTTGGAGGACTTAGAGAAAAAAAATCTGAATGGAGAGGATATCAGGGAAGCAGCTGGTCATGTAAGTAGGGAGGAATACAGTAATGAACTCAGAGATGAGCTACATCCTTTGCGATCAATGATTCCTCAAGAATTGATAGAAGAAGGGTAGACGGATGGAATACAAAATGATCATAGTGGAAATAGTTAAATACTGAATAATGGCAATGATCTACAAGGGCTGTCAAGCAACGGAATCAGGGAAGATAAAGGGGAAGCTGTGGTAATATTATGTGCAGAAGGTGTTCAGAGAGTAAATAAAGGTATGTAGAAAACTGGGCATGGAATGGAAATGCAGGTGTCAAAAATGAATGTGCCAGTCGTATCAAATTCATCACAACCTGCTCAAATTGATGATTTTTATACAGCAAAGATGCAAGATAAATCAGGGAAGGAGATAGAAGATCCATGTAACGACCCGAAAAATTCTCCTAATATTCTTTAAAATATTGAGCATGTTTAGATAATTTTCTAAGGGACCTAGAAATATTAACACGAATTTTAACCTAGAAATCCATGCTTTTTCCATTTAAATTGGGGAAATAGGCACTAATGGGCCTTATATGAGCTTTCTAGTACCATGATTATTGGTGAATTTTAGGTAAAAATTTATAGAAATATAAAGAGATTTTAATAAGAAATATTAACATAATTATGAGGGAATTTTTAAGGGATTTTCGAAATATTTGAAAAAAATAAAATAAAAATAAAATGGAAAAATTAGGGCCTGCACCAAGGATTGAACCTTGGACCTCTTGTACAACCATGCATGCTCTAACCAATTCACCTAGCAAGGGAGTGCTATGAGGAAATGAAGTGGATTATGGTTAAGGCTTAAGGGAAAATGAAGAGACACCATGACTCTTCACTTACCCTCCTTGATGAGTTATAAAGAGAGGCATGGGGGGTTACTTCTCTTCTTCCATCAAGTCACCTTTCTTCCTCCCTCCTTCCTCATTCTAGCCGAAACCTAAGGAGAGGTTCTCCCTTGGAAAAAGTTCACTTAAGCTTCATCTCCAAGATCCAAGGCTTTTACAAGGATACAAAGGCTAGGGGTGGTCAAAAAGCAACAAGATCTTCATCCTTCTTTTAAATCTAAGGTCTATAATCAAGATCAACCAAAGTAAGACTCCCTCACCTGTGGTATAATAGTTCCTTGTGATTTTTAGCATGATATAAAGTTGGTTTTGAGTTTGATGTTGAGAAAACTATGTTTTGGACCCTATCATATTCGGCCACCATGGGTTTTTGGTCCATAATGATGTTAAAAATCTAAATCATGTTTTCTAATGTGTTATCATGATGCATATGGAATAAATATAATTTTTGGGGAATTTTTGGAGTACCCTAAAGACCCCTTAGGGTTTGGGACTCTCACCATGATTCTTTGGTTGGGAAAGGGCTTAACCTTTCAAGTATGTACTTTGGGTATCCCCATGATTCAAAAGGAGGTTTAAAGTGAATTGTGTGAATTTTCACAAGGTCTTGTGACCCTTGTATGTTTCGGCCAAGAGGGTTCTAGGGCAAGAAGTTAGGGCTTACCTCAAGCAAGGGGTCCAATGGCTCCTATGGTAGGGTATGGTTGGTGTTAAATGTTGATTGGGGATTTTATGAAATTTTTCCATGCACCCATGGCCTTGTAGGGTTTCGGCCAGCCCTAAGAAGGAGGGCTAAAGGTTAGGGATAACCCTAATCATGAGCCCTAATGGCTTCCCATGGTCTTATAGGTAATGTATGGTTGTTTCTTTACCTTATGCTATCTTACATGTTAATTGAATGATGGAACCTTTCCTTATGGGTTTCAGCCAAGCAAGGTAAATAGGATTTGGGGGGAGTTAGGGTTTGAAGAATGATGGTTTATGCTTATTTATGAAGTATATATAAAGGTTCAAGCATGTGGTAGAAATTAAGTTACCTATACCCCTAACCCTAAGCACCATGTTTTATGTTTTATGTTTATGACTGGATGCCATGCTTAATAGGGTTTATTTATGAATGTCTTGTGTTCTAAGCCATGTAACTGAATGGTAGGTAGTATGTTTATGGAAGTCCTACTTATGTATGCTTGGGATGAATACCATGCTTATGTATGAAATGCCATGTTTACCTTATATATCATGATCATGCAAACTCTATGGATTAGGATGATTGCCTATGCAAACATGTCATGTTCAATGAATATAATGCAATGCTTACCTTATATGCCATGATTATGCAAGTACTAGAAATAAGAATGATGTTTTGTAAGTAGGCCATGTTCTATGAAGGAAGATGCATGTTAT
Source organism: Boesenbergia rotunda (assembly GCA_024364735.1). Classification (NCBI taxonomy): domain Eukaryota; kingdom Viridiplantae; phylum Streptophyta; class Magnoliopsida; order Zingiberales; family Zingiberaceae; genus Boesenbergia; species Boesenbergia rotunda. The sequence continues at coordinate 172,689 of JAGFNQ010000316.1, read as the reverse complement.
GTTTATGAATAGAAGTACATGCTATGTTTTATGAATAAAGATGCATGCCATGTTTATGAATAACGACACGATCGATGGTCGACGGTACGACGGTACGACGATCATGAGGACCGGTAAATGGGCCGGTAGACGGGTCGGGTCGTTACATATGTTATGTTTATGAATGAAGATGCATGCCATGTTTTATGAATAAAGATGCATGCCATAATGTATGAATGATGAAGCATATGAAGTATTTTACTTTATGAATGGGCTTGTACCGGACCGAAGTATGGGTCCAAGGGATGGGCACCTTAAGAACGCCCCGGTTCTGGACTACCGACTATGCTGTCCACGGTTCTGGCACTACCGAAGCTGTGCAACAGGGATGGGCATCTTAAGAACGCCCCGGTTCTGGGACTACCGACTATGCTGTCCTTACCCTAGTAGGTCGGGGCTCGCTACCTCATATTTACTTAGGGATGCACGCTTATGATGTATGTATGTGGTACAAGCCGGGGACCCCCAATGATGTTATGATTATGTTTAAGTATTTAAAAGTATGATTTTAAAAGTTAAGCATCCTTATGTATATGCATTTGACTCATGCATCCATTCATGATATGCACTTATGCTTATGCTATGTTAAGAACCATGCTCATGTTATGTTAAGAACCATGCTATGCTTATGTTATGTTAAGAACCATGCTATGCTTATGTTATGTTAAGAACCATGCTATGCTTATGTTATGTTAAGAACCATGCTATACTTATGTTATGTTATGTAGTATGCCATGCTAAGAATGTTTATTGTTTTATGTTCACTATGTTTATGTCCATGCCAAGTATTATGCTATGCTATGAATGTTTACGATGTTTATGTCTATGCCAAGTATTATGCCATGCCATGAATGTTTATTATGTTTATGTTTATGCCATGCTACGAATGTTAATTATGTTTATGTTCATGCCATGTCAAATGTATGCTAAGTGATCATAAAGGCTTATGTTCTCAGTAAAGCACTAAGTAGGTTAATGTTTCATGTGCTCATGATTAAGTGATGAATGGTTTTAGTGAGTAGGAAAGAGTCTTACTAAGCCTGTGTGCTTATAGTCTTATTTCCTTATACTGCAGATCACGCAAGGGGACAGTAAGGAAGTAGCAGGAGGGCAATAAAGCATGTGTGTGATAGTGACTTGGCCAAGGAACAATATGGTTGCTCGTCTTATGATAGAACTTTACCTTTACTATTTATGTGCTTGAATGGTGACTTATATGACTCTATGACATATTGCTAAGTATGACATGTTGCTAAGTATGACATGATATGATGCTAAGTATGAAGTTAATATGCCAAGTTCCCATGTCATGATGTTAGGAATGGTAGTAGGTGCATGTAGGTGTAAGTTTAAAGTTTTCCACTGCATTATGATGTCCACCTGCCCTACTCATGTTAACGTAACGCCGCTTTATGGAAAAAAAAAGCGGGCGTTACAATCCAGTAGTTCCAGAATTTAACAGCATTCTAGATGGGTTGTTAAGGGTATCAACGAAATTAAGTGTGCAGCAAAAGAAGATAGCAGATCCAGCAGTACATACACTTGTCAGCAAAAAGGATTCTGTGGGGGTGGATGTGATAAAATCTTTTGTGGAGGACTTTGATACTGATGAGGATGAAGGGAGACAATTAAAAAGGACTTCTTCTCTTTCCATGTCAATCAAAGATCCCATTTATTTCGATCCTCAAAGGAAAGATAGTAATAAAAATCTTCCTTCTGGTGTATCTCGGTGTGTCTCTAGAAGTCAATCCAAAGCTCAAATGGCTTCCTATCCAACATTGTCTTAATGCCGGGCATGATATGGAATATTAGGGGGGTTGGTAACCCTTTTTCTCTTAGAAGATTACATTTCTTGAAGAATAAATATCATTTGCATTTTTTAGGAATTCTAGAACCTTTTATTGATCTTGATGCTTCTTTTATTACAAAAAGATTGGGCCTATCTTCAGCTGTTTCTAATTGCTCAGGAAAAATTTGGTTTGTACATGATGCTAATATTAAATGCACGATTTTGGTAAATCATGAACAATTTTTACATCTTAGTTTGAAATCGGTCATTTTACCAATAGACATGTTGGTTACAATAGATATGAGCTCTAACATGTGATGAGCATTAAGCCAGAGTTGGAGTAATTTTGGATGGTAGGTAGCGATTTTAATGATATTGCTAATGCATCTGGGCAATCTGTTGGAACCGTGACTAGGTCAGGAGCAATAGAGGAGTTTAATAACTTTATGATGGCTACGGGTTTGATAGATGCAGGTTATGTTGGAGATTGTTTTACTTGGACAAACAACAGAATATGGAAGCGGTTGGACAGAATCTGAATCTCTTCTTCTTGGCAAGGTCATGGGTTTTCAATCTGAGTGGAACACTTATGTCGTGCTACCTCAGATCACTGCCCTCTATTGATTTCCTTCCCAAAATTTGAGCAGGTAGTGGCTTCATTCAGATTCCAAAGGATGTGGTTACGGCACCATGGTTTCATGCAAACGGTAAGGTTAAATTGGAACTTGCCTTGCTCTCTTTATGGCCTTCTTAAATTGCAGTGTAAATTAAAAAGACTAAAGGAGCATTTAAAATGGTGGAACAAGGAGATATTTGGGAATATTCATGAAAATATCCAAAGAGCTGAAGATCAGTTTGCTCTTGCAGAGAAACAGTTTGATGCAGAGCCTACAGAAGAGAACCGAATCAACAGAAATAAAAGCCAAGCTCATCTCTTCAAGACACTTCAAATGGAAGAAGATTTTTGGAGACAATGGGTAGCAGTTAAATGGATCGCTGAGGGGGACAAAAATATAAGATTTTTTCATGATAGAGTTCAAATAAGAAGGGCCACTAATAGAATTTTTTGAATTTGGGATGAAGGGGAATGCTTAGAAGAACCGGATCTTATCAGAGCCTCGGGTGCCAAGTATTTTGAACAATTATTAATAGGAGAAAACTTTAATTGTATGACAGCGGATCTGAGGTATATACCGAAGCTTATCACTGAGGAAGACAATGGAGCATTAACAATCATTCCATCTTTGGAGGATACAAAAGAAGTAATTGGGGAAATGGATCAAGGCAGTGTAGCAGGCCCAGATGGTTTCTCTGCAGCTTTTTATGTCTCTTGCTGGGATATTGTCAAAGAAGATGTTCATCAGGCAGTGTTGGATTTCTTGAATGGTGGATATTTTCCGAAAGGAATGTCTGCTACGACGATTGTTTTGATACCAAAGATAACAAATGTTCAAAAATGGCAGGACTTTAGGCCCATTAGTTTATGTAATGTCTCTTACAAGATAGTGTCAAAGTTGCTGGCAAATCGATTGACTAAGACTCTAAGCAAAATCATATCCCCAGCGCAAAATGGGTTTGTGGAGGGCAGACTAATTTCTGATAACATCCTTCTAGCCCAAGAATTATCTCATAAGTTGAATTTTCATGTTAGAGGAGGGAATTTGATGATGAAGCTTGATATGGCCAAGGCTTTTGATAGGGTACAGTGGAGCTTATTATTCCGGATCATGGCAGCCTTTGGATTCAAGAGTTCCTTTATAGATATGATTAGGAGATGTATAAGTTTTTGCCAATTCTCGCTTCGTATTAATGGTCATCTTGAGGGGTTCTTTCAAGCAGCAAGAGGATTAAGACAAAGGGATCCTATATCCCCTTTCCTATTTATTATTGCTTGAGAATTCTTTTCAAGGGGTTTGGAGGAACTGTTTACTAATAACCCGAAGTTATGTTTTGCTACAGGTTGTGATATGAGAGTATCTCACCTTGCTTATGGATGATGTCATGATTTTCTTAAATGGCTCTATAGATTGCGTGAAAAGGTAAAGGCCTACCTTGATGACTATGAGTTGCAGTCAGGTCAATCTGTTAATGCTGGAAAAAGTTTAGTTTATCTTGCGCGAAGTATACCGGCTGCCCATAGAGGTTCTATCCTTGTTGTTACAGGTTTTTCAGAAGGCACATGGCCTATGCATTACTTAGGTATCCCAATCTTTAATGGACACAAAAAGACAGTGTATTTCCAACCCTTGCTAGATAGGATAAGACAAAAACTCCTAGGTTGGAATATAATGCGTCTTTCATATGGTGGCCGATTATTGTTAATTCAAAGTGTGCTAGCTTCGATGCCTTTATACATATTGCAAGTGCTCCTTCCCCCTATATCAATTTTGCATAAGCTGGAGATGATATTTGCTAGTTTCTTCTGGGGTTCCATGAATTATAAGAGAAAACCTCATTGGGTGGCTTGGACAGAGATTAGTAAGCAGAAACTGGAAGGCGGTTTAGGGGTGAGAAAGCTAGCTGACTTTGGTATGGCTATGGCAGTTAAATTATGGTATAGATTCAGAGAACAATCCACTCCTTGGGCAATTTTACTCACAAAAATGTATTGTGGCTCCACTCATCCTGTTGTAACCCCACTGAAAAGTAATGCTTCTCTAGTTTGGCGCAGGTTGATCAAAATTCGTAGCTTGGAAAAACAAAATATAGGTTGGGTCCTTGGAGATGGAAAGCTCAAATTTTGGTATGATTCTTGGCTTGATAGTGGTCCTCTTTTTCAGTCTTGTGTTCCGGCTGAAAATCTTGAATTAAGGGTTGCTGATTTAAGGGATGGCTCCCACTGGAAGATGGACAGAATTAGGAGGTTGATTTCACACAATTTAGCTAATGAAGTTGAGGAAATTCCTGCAAACTTGGAAGAGCCGGACCATATCCTATGGAAGCCCTCAATGAATGGCAAATTCTCATTAAAATCTGCGTGGAATAGTGTTAGACAAATGCAATCAGTGGCTCCTATAAATTTTACAATCTGGAATGGCCTTCTTAGCCCAAGCATTGCTATCTTTTCATGGCGGTTTCTAAAGAAAAGATTACCAGTGGATTCCATTCTGCAACAGAGAGGGATACACTTAGTTTCTAAATGTCTTTGCTATGCACATATGGAAACTTGGGAACATTTGTTCTTTGAGGGTCCAATTTCTAAGGAGGTATGATCTTATTTTGCAAATCTATTTGGTGTGCATAGATGCACATCAATGGTGAATTGGAAACTAGGATCCGAATGGTCTCAAGGAGGTCACATAAGGGAAGCAATGCCTTTTTTAATTCTATGGTTCTTGTGGATTGCTAGAAATGATGCTAAACACAAAGGCCGTAAGCAAGATGTGCAGAAGATTAGAAGAAATATAATCCAATACATGGGGAAGCTGCGGGTACAATTAAAAGGAAGCATTGGAAAGGTTTTACACAAATTGCCAAAACTTGGGGGTTGTCTATTAAGGTGAGTATCAGGAATATTGTTACTATGGTTCATTGGAGGAGGCCGGGAGATGGATGCTACAAATTAAATACAGATGGATGTTCAAGAGGAAATCCAGGGGAGTCATCATATGGGGTGATTATTCGAGATCAAATAGGCCAGATTCTCATGGCAAAATGTGGCATGTTGGGAGAAAGCACTAATGTAAATGCAGAATTGAATGAAATGCTAGCTGGTTTGGAGTTATGTGTAGCCCACAATTATTTGTCAATTTAGTTAGAATCAGATTCAATGGTTGCGCTGAAAATTATACAGTCCTCGGCAGTTGGTTGGGAATAAAGGAAGTTGGTTTTAAAAATCAGATTGATACTCAAGAAATATCGAGTGGAATGCTCACATGTGTATCGAGAGGCGAATGCGGCTGCAGATTATTTGGCCAATCAAGCTTTCATGTTTAAAGATGACAAAGTGCTTTTAAGACATGAAATAGATAGACTTTGTATGACATTTGCAAGGTGGATAGATTGGGTCTTCCTTATATTAGATTGGATCGGAAGATAATTTAGCATCTATAGATGATGGAAAATTTAGAGATGAAGTGTTGGCTTGCATATTCTGAGATGCTAATTTGCTAGACATGATGGTTTTGTTTTCATTGGCATGGGCTGGGCATATCTGTGAATGGGCATTTATATGGCTGCTACTTGCTGTTTGTTACCTGATTTTTCTGTTAACTTCTGAAGATTGCAAATATTTCTTACAAATACTTCATTATACATGATGGTTTTGATTGCCCGAAACCAAAAGGAATGTGGTTATAGAACTGATTATATTCTAGATCTGATTCATATATTTCTGACTTGCTGAAACTGATTGATATCAGATGATGCAAGACTAAAAACTGTAAATATATCTTCTGAAAAGATTTTTTGAGGGCTGGATTATCAGATGGCACGAGAATTTGCTACTACTGGTCAAAACTGGAAAACTGAAGAATGTATCATATGGCACAAACTGAAGATTGTATAGACTGATATACATTTTAAATTGCTTTGCCTATCTCTAATGCATCTCGGGCCAGAATCTAGAAAACTAAAGAATGAATGGGATTTTTTCTTTGGGATACTAATTCGTGCCCGAAAACCAAAAGATTCATATATTTTTATGTTGTAACTGATTGAGATCAGATCAAAAGACTGATGACTGTAAATATCTTACACAAAGGCTTCACTATGTATGTTGCTTCACTGCTGGGTTTGGGTTACTCTTTGATATGCTTTGGCTACTGTCAGAGGGGACATTGGGAATGTACAGAATGGTTTACAAGTACAGAAAGGTTGATAAGATAGAAGGAATCCTCTGGTCCTATACTATCGGTTTGCTGGAAAATGCAGGAATTAAATGGAGGTTTGCTGGAAATGGAGAAATTATATGGATTTATGGGAATGATGCTTCGTTATTCTAGTATGAGCAGAGTCTTGTAGTGAATGTCCTTTCTCTAATTGTAGAAGGTGCATGAGTAGTGGGTATGGAGATCTTCTTCCTAGATCACGGAGCAGTATGACTTCTGTTAGATCTTATGGCACAAAGAAGTTATGTATAGAATGTATCATATGACACAAACTGATGACTGTATAAACTGATATTCATTTTAAATTACTGTGCCTATTCCTAATGCATCTCGGGCCAGAATCTAGAAACCTAAAGAATGAATGGGATCTTTGCTTTGGGATACTAATTGGTGCCCGAAAACCAAAAGATTCATATATCTTTATGATGTAACTGATTGAGATCAGATGGCAAAGACTGATGACTGTAAATATCTTTCACAAATGCTTCACTCTGTATGTTGCTTCACTGCTGGGTTTGGGGTACTCTTTGATATGCTTTGGCTACTGTTAGAGGGGACATTGGAAATGTACAGAATGGTTACAAGTGCTGAAAGGTTGATAATATAGAAGGAATCCTCTGGGCCTATACTATCGGTTTGCTGGAAAATGCAGGAATTGAATGGAGTTGCAGAGGGTGCATGAGCAGTGGGTATGGAGATCTTCTTGCTAGATCACGGAGCAGTATGATTGTTGTTATATCATATGGCACAAAGCAGTTATGTATAGCAGTCATATATGGAGGATACAAGTGCAGCTGTGAAGATTTTTAATGCTTGATTCATCTAGTCCGTAGCAAACGGCTACGATAAAAAACATATTAAATCCGTTGATGGCTGAGGCTTTGCCAAAAAGCCTAAAAGGTGAATGGATCCACCATAGGTCCATCTAGTCCGTAGTAACGACTATGATAAAGACACATCAAATCCGTTTCTGGCTGGTCACTTGCCCAAAGTGAACATCGGGTGCGATACAAGAAGATGCTACAAAAAATTTTATTTTTTACGGTTTGGGCAAGGAAAAACTGGAGCTGCTGTTGATACTAGAAGCAAGGAAACAAGAGACGTTGGAGTATTAAAAATAAAATGCTAATAATTGTATAGATTTATATAGGTAGTTGATGGTCATAATTTTCTTCTTGCATTACTTGTAAACCATTCCGAGCTACTGTAATTTTATATTAGAAGGTCAGGTTTTTCCCCTTCTAATATGGATCTCTTTTTTTGGAAATAAAATTTTTGTTTTTTTTGTTTTTTAAAAAAATAAGTGAGATCACTTTAATGAGTTTGGATCATACTAACATATTCAAATTATACTTAGGCCCACCTTAAAGAGATAAAATCCAACAGGTTATACATAGTGATATAAAAATTAAGGTTGATTGACTAAGAGATCTTTCGTCCCAAGCACTAGTAGTGGTAGCCAACTTTCATATGGCCATGAGCATATGTTTGTGTGGGGGCAACAACCCATTGCTGTTCTTTTTCTCAATAGAAAATCATTCACTTGCTAATGGTGTGATGACTCTTGTGAATGGTGCTGAGAATATTGCTAGAGGATCTGAAAGCCAAAGCACATATCAAAAAGTTTAGGCAAATCATCAATTGGCTAGGAATGAACGAGAGATTTATTTCTGTTGAGTGTAATTGTCGCTAATGGGGGACAAGGTACAGTCACTAGTGGAAGCCTTGAAACAAGGAATGACACCACTAAGTTCGTCCTCATGTCCTTGAGAACTATTATTAACATTTAATATTCAGTGGGACAATTTAAAATTCACAAATGAATCATTCTTTTTCTTAAATTTATACTTTTGAATAACTCCCCCCATTTTGTTATTCCATGGCCTATATAACTCATTACCTGAGTCACTCCTCGAAATCATTAATTAAAAAAATTATCTTTTCAGGGATGTGTTAGGACCATCGACATCGACATTGACATTGACATTGACAAAGGAGCTGAATAGTAATTCGCCTCGTTTCACTTTCTTTGATCGTGTGCTCATCTTAATGCACAACGAAAATATAAAAATAAACACAGAAATATATAAAATACAAACACAACAAATGATCTATTTTTATATGGTTCTAAATCCTAGATTCCTATTCCACTCCTTGGCACCATTGTACTTTCTCTTTTTTTATACCTTCCGAAAGTAAAAAAATCTCTTACAAATTTATTCTTAGAAAGCAACACAAAACAAATATGAAAATACAAATAAAATCGAATATAACCAAAACAACAAGTTTACACCAATAGAATTTTGCTTTAAGTGCTTTTGGTTATTTTGGATTGCCTTTTGAAGATCTAGAATATAATAACACATCTCTTTCAAAGTCTCCAAGAATCGACATCTAAATCCTCCATGAAACCTTCCTTTACAAGCTTTCCATCGTGATTGAAAAATGCCTAATAGCCGACTTCTTGTCACCATTAGCCGATTGTTCTTTTCGAATTTGAATGTTGTCGAGTTTTGACCACTTGACGACTTCTTCCACGTTAACATCCAAGTTATCAATCAACTATTATACATATAATAGTCAACTGTGGCATTATCAGTCAAGTTTCTATGTCGGGTTCAATAAATTTTATTCGCTCCAACAATATAATGCATGTCAACAGTAGAGTTCCTCACTCGAGTGATTCATCAGTCGATTAATCATACCATAAAACCCCTTAATCTCTCACAAATCTCGAATTCGTAGTTTAGACGTTCGTCAATAGATTGTTATTCTATATCAATCGATTGATTCCTCTATTTCAACCTTACTAAGGCTAAATTCTCACATTATCTATTTTCCACTTAATCTCAACCTATCTGGACTTCCTGTATTTAGCATCTAGTCAATTTTGACTTGTTGGGATACTTCCCTTGCATAGTATCCGATCAAGCTTAGATGTAGAGACTTCACAATTGCCTAACATGTGGCCAACTTGACATTTTAGGATTCACCATTATTTAACATCTGGTTAATCTTAACTTATTAAGACTTCAATATACTGTCTAACACCTAACCAAAATTGACTTGTCAAGACTTTATGATTGTCTATAATCCGATAACTTTAATTGCCATGACTTCTCATCTAGTGCCTAATATCTAGTCAACTTTAACTTATCAGACCTTACCATCAAGTGTTTAACATTCAGTGAACTATGAATTGCCAAGACTTCCCATATAATGCTTAACATCTGGTCAATCGTGATCTATTAGGACTTATTTATTATCAAACATAATCCTCCTTGACTAATTTAGACATTCCTCATTTCCTTGTGTTCGATCAACCTTAACTCACTTGGGCTTTAAGTCTTATACTAAATGTTAAATATTGAATTTTTAGGGGTTGAAAAGGTAAATGTCAAATTAGGGGCCTAGTTGAAATTTTCCAAACATGGAGGGCCATTTTGTAAAACTGTTAAGAAAACCTATTTAAAACCCTAAAAGCCTTCTCCCGAAACCATACCTCCCGATGCATTCCCCTTCTCTGCCCGACGCCGACGCCGATCGCGGTGGTTCCTCGCAAGCGACGCCGAACGCCTCCCCTTCGCCTCCTTCTTCTTCTTCACCTTGTCCTTGTTGCCCTAGCGACGCCGCAGACGCTTCGGTGCCAAAACCCTCGCCACAACCCATCTCTTGTTGCGGTTCTCTTCTCTTTGCAAACGCGCAATCGGCGCCAGCCCTCAACCAGCCGGCAAGTCTTCATCAAGGAGGGACGTGGGAGCAAGGGCAAGCTTGGTGGAGGGTTTGTTTTTATTGTGTTTCCTCTTCCTCCCGCAGTAGTCTACTAGATTGGAGCAACAAGAATTGAAGGCGCAAGTCTTAGGTAAGGATTTGTTTTAATAGGTTTTCCTCTGGATTAGTAGATGTTAGGGTTTGAAGCATGGTTGGTGATGTTGCTCTGATATTGATTATGTCATGTGATTCAATCAACGTTTTGAATTTGAATCATGAAGTTTGGTATTAGATCTTTGATCCCAATGCTTATGTCGAGAGTTTGGAGATTTTTGGGTTGATCATGTAACCTGTTGTAGTTGATTTAGGGTTTTGTTTTTCTGTTATTGCGAATTCTTTCTTGGTTAGCCGTGGGCTATCACTGTTCTTTTGCTTAGTGGTCTAAGTTCTTTTGCTTTGCTTACACAAGTTATTTAATACTATGAGGGTATAGGTTGTCAGTTTTCTCTAGGGTAAGAAGGAATCCATAATTGCTATAGATTTAATTAAATCGATGATGTAATTAGGATTAAACTATAATTATATTTAGTAGTTAGTTTAGCTACTTTATTCACTTAAATAAATAGCTGCATTTAGTCCTTGATACAGGACCTTGACATTGGCCTCGCTCGGTTGAACGTGGGAGATTTATTTGGACATGCTCTCCAAATAAAAGGCAGGTACTTTTCCTTTGTACTCTAGTAGTTCATTTATCTTTAAGCATGGTTGTTTTATGTCTAAATAGGTCGCTTGACCTTGTTCTTTGTCGGTTGTTATTTTAACATCACCATTGATATTTTTTCTTCGTTGATCTTTGAGTTATTCAAAATTTTATATCTGTACAGTCTTCCGTTGAATTTTTGTTCTGCAAAGAACCCCTTGTACGCGAGTACTTAAAGGTTCATTAAACACAACTAGGGTTATTTGACATTAGGAATATCCTATCTAGTAGTTTAGTTGCATGTTCGTGGGTTTTTGGTTGACTTCTGGTTGGTTCTTAGTTGGTTTATGATACTTGTTGTTCTACAGGCGCACCGTAGTTTAAGAGTGATATTAGAGTTGTTGATAGCTCCCCCTTTATTCTGAGGTTTGGAGAAGTTGGCTCCCCAGCATTTGAGCTGTTGATAGCTCCCCCTTTATTCCGGGGTTTGGAGCAGTTGGCTCCCCAGCATTTAAGCTGTTGATAGCTCCCCCTTTATTCCGGGGTTTGGAGCAGTTGACTTCCCAGTATTAGAGCTGTTGATAGCTCCCCCTTTATTTCGGGGTTTGGAGCAGTTGGCTCCCCAATTACATTTATATGAGCTATGGTTGTTGCACTTGGTTGACATGCATGTATATGTCGAGATTTTGATGTCGTGTTGTTTTGTACGTGCTTAGAGGTTTTGATGTTGTTATATCATGTGATTTTTCTTACATATTTAGTTGTTATTATGTTATCTACCTTGTCGTTTTATATATGTTGTATATGTTTAGGTCTCTTTATATTCCTTCTGGATTGTACCTATTTTTTCTCTTCATATTATATCTTTTGTTATGCCTTGCTATTGTTTATTATTATACCCGCAGAGTTCACCCGGACTCACCACCCCTACTTTTTTTTGTTTCAAATAGCAGGTAGTTGCATTTCTTGGAGTCACGAGGGAATCCAGTTGCCAGTCCCCAGTGTTGAGTTTGTTTCCGTATTTAGTTTTACTACTGTAGTACTTATTTCTGGAATTTCATTATTTTTGCATTTACATTTCTAAGACTAGATTTGTTTTAGTAATTTGATATTTGTCGTAGTAGAGTTATAGATTCATGTTTGGACTTTAGTCGGAGTTTCGTCGATATTCAAATTTTTGTTTGCTTTATTTCGGCTAAAAGACAAAAAAGGTTTTCTGATGTTTAAGTTTCAGTTATGATTATCATTAGTATTGATGTAAACTGCGTGGTTGTGGATTATTCTTGTTTATGTAAACTGCGTGGTTGTGGTTATATTTACTATATTGACACCAGCCGTGTGTGGCTGAGTTATATATATTGGTGAGATATTATGTATTCATGTCCCAACTTGTCGGCCGTATAGGGGAGATGCTGTCCGATTTTCGAGCAAGCATGAGTCTCTGGGGGCGTGACAATTTTTGGTATCAGAGCTAGGTTTTGTGATGTTTTGGTGTCTGTGGATTTTCGGAGTTGGTTTTACGAGGTCAATCTGTATTTTACGGATTTGGTTGTAATTCTACGGTATCATTGTTTTGACATGGTTTGGTATGGTCGTGTTTTAGGACTTGGCAGCGACAAGATCTCTCCCGGCAACAAGAAGTAAGTTGGTTTAAATTTTTGTAAAATTATATCTAAATAACACATGTTGGTGTTGTTAACAAGCATGCCTCGTCATATTGAGTTGTCTCTGGTGGGGTTGCAAGGTTGCAAACATAGTCCCATATCGAAAATACATAGGAAAGATCATAGGCTCATAAGGAAAAAAGATATCTCCATTGGCATGAAGCCTTTTAGGAGAGCCCAAGAGAAAAACTATGAGGGCTTAGACCCAAAGTGAACAATATCATACCATTGTAGAGATATCTAAATTTTTTTCGATCCTAACAATTGGTATTAAAGCCATCCAGGTCGCTCTTCACTGGACTAACTGCCAGAAGAAGCATGAGCTAGAGCCATAATCCAGATCTAACCATGTGAGTTAATCTTTGAATAAAGGATGTGTGGGCTCCCGTGTCTTAATCAAGAGGACTAGACATCAGACAGAGAAATCCTAGTTGCGGCTAGGTGGTGAAGTCCTAGTAGGTCGGGTGGACCGAGGGGCAGAAAGTCCTGGTGGGTTGAGGATCAGACATCAAACGGAAAGGGTTTCCGCTTGAGGGGGGCTTGTGGTCCTCTGTTTGAGGGGGGATTGGTGGGGTTGCAAGGTTGCAAACATAGTTCCATATCGAAAACACATGGGAAAGATCATAGGCTTATATGAAATTTAGATATCTTCATAATGGTATGATATTATCCACTTTGGGCCTAAGCCCTCATGGTTTTGCACTTGGGCTCTCCTAAAAGGCCTCATGCCAATGGAGATATCTTTTTTCCTTATAAACCTATTATCTTTCCCATGTGTTTTCGATATGGGACTATGTTGTTGGTTATCCCTTGGCGGTTTCCAGGGCAACCACGTGGACGTATCTGAGAGACCTCTCTATAGCCACGGATTAAAAATTTAATCCGAATAGAGAACCATCTCTTTAACGACCGATTCGTTGTCGTGATAGTTAGTCCAAGTCACAACTTAGCCACAAAGGCTTTGTAACTTTCCGGATTAGCTAACCGCGGAAAAGACGACGATTTGGATGCCGATTTTTGTGTTTATCTTCGGGGTCCAGTTAATTATTATTATCAAGGATTTCAAGACTAAATAATAATTAAACACACACGAAATGTCAAGTCAAAGCATAATAGCACAATAGAACATAACATAACGAAAACTGAGCCCGGGGGAATTATACCTCGCCGTTTACTTCGCAATCTTCTATTCTATGTCCCAGTCCACTTGGAAGACGTGTGGGCGACAATCTCCCAAGTCGTGGAGTCACCAAGGTATTTGAATCAATCCTTCTTCTTCAACCCTCTTCCTCTAGATAGCAAAACCCTAGTTAGGGTTTCAACTTCTCCCTCTTCCCTACTTTCCTCTTCTCACCGCCGACCACCTAGAGCTTTCAAGTCCGACCGAGCAAGAGGAAGCTTCAAGGGACTACTGGGAAGATGAAGAAAGGGAAAGAAGGAGCCTAACAAGCTCCTTCTTCTTCCCTAAACCCACCGGAACACTCAAATCCTCCATCCTCACCATCGGCACCAAAACAAGGAGACACTCCTTGTTTTTCGGCCACCGGCGACTCCTTCTCCTTGCTCCTTGCTTGCGCACGCAGAGGAGGAGCTCACCGTGAGGGAGGAAGAAGAGAACAAGGAAGAAAAAGGGAGGAGAGTTGGTCTCTCCTCTCCTATTGATGCCAACGCCGCAAGCTCCAAGAAGCCCACCGCCGACCAACTTCCACCCATTCCCTTGCTTCCGGCCGATCACCAACGTGTGCCTCCCTCTCCTCCCGGTACTACATGCCCAAGAGATCAAGAAAACCCGAGGAGTATCCTCCTCCTTCTTGCTTCTTCTCGCCGACGCCCAAGTCCCCTAAGAGAGGGTTAATTCATTAGAGAGAGAGAGGGAGAGGGGTTGGGTTTATATAGGGAGGATTAGTTAGTTTAATTGTGAAAAAATTCCAATTAAACTTGGAATTTCTATAAAATTTATATAGAATAATTCCAAAATTAATCTCATGATTAATTTCTTTATTCTATCCAAATTTTTTTATAGAATAATTTCATAATTATTCTATGATTAATTTCTTAATTAATTTCGAGATTAATAATCAAATTAATCCCAAATTAATTCTTTGATTAATCTTTGATTAATTATTTAATTAATTTCGAAATTAATAATTAATTCTAAATTAATTTCTTAATTAATCCGGCCTTTTATCATGACTCTAATGGGGCTTTATTGGGCTAGGATAGGGACCATGAGGAGGAGTTGGTTCTTGGCCCTCTAATGGATCCAAACCTGATCCATTAAATGGAAATCCATTCCACTAAAGGATTCCATTGTACTTCCTCACCAACCCCCATATTTACATATGGGCTCGACCTATTACAAGTCATCCATCTCCCCGTGTTTAAGATATCGCATGCCCGATAATTAATTCAATTTACTGATAATCAAATTAATTATCTTCTTAATCCTTGGTTAGTACCACTCAACCTTTTCAACCTGTCAGACCATAGTCCACTTGCAAGATTTGGAATGGCAAACCTCTTGAGCTCACCAAGGTGGCATCATCACCCTGACTCACTGGGACACGGATTCCGTCAATAATTCAACGGCACATCATATTATTAATATTATTTCTCAACTTATCGGGTCTATCGATCTAGCAGAATAGATGTCGCACATTGGTAAATCAAAGAAACAATTATTAATAATATATGCCCACCATTATTTCGGGATTCAGAGATCGTACTCCATAATAGCATCTGAGGTCTAATCCAATTTACTAAGTCAGTACAAAAATTGGATGACCTTTCTTTCGGTCCTACTCAATGTACACAAAGTACACTAGTGTAATCCCATGGTTAAGATAAACCACACCCGATTACACTACAACCATTCCGATTGGTTTGTCCAACTCCATCTCAGTTGTGAGCCTCTTTCTTATGCTTCGGCAAGGTACCTGATAACATGATCTTCTGTGCGACACCACGCACCATGTTATCTTCAATGCCAAGCATTAGACGTTTAGTGCACATACCAATATAAACATAAGCCTGAACATGCACTGTGTGATTTTTGTTTCTCTTTAAAATGTAGATGTATCCTTAACCAAAAGGCAAAGCTTTTAGTATACATCCTAACAATCTCCCACTTATACTCAAAGTCTTTGCTATTCTCAAGATGTCATACATCTGACCTCTTGATTCATCACAAGCCTGAAGCTCTCGCTTCTAAGGCTTTAGTGAAATGATCTACCAAGATCATTCTCCGATGCAAACTAGGCAACAACAGCTATTCCTGTTTTGGGTGGTACTTGTGCTCTATGTGTTTACTTGCCTTATGGATTCGTGATTTCTTCGAGTTTGCAACTGCACCATTTTAATCACATCACTTGTGATACTACCGAGCAAACTGGAAATCACATTGAAATCCATCTTGAGGTACGAACCATGTGGCTCCACTGGCTGCCACGTAGGCGTCTAGAATTTCCAGCCCATACCGTAGGTTCCATTACACAGTTGCTGTGCAACACTCTAATTTACAATGGTTCTTCCTCCTAAAAGTAAAACACAAAACCCAAGGAATATTCCTATATGCCCCTATCTAGATTGGAATTCTATATCCATATAACCTATAGGAAATTGGTCTGTCCGGTATACATGCTTCTACCATATTCCAATTTCCTTAACTTAGGTTACTCCGATATCTGTTACCCATGCCCACGGCACAACAGATATCTGGGCTCATTTCTAGCAAACAATAGACTTCCTCTAGCTAATGCCAGAGAAATAGTCTTTCCCTGCTCTATCTCCATGTCTCCTAGATAGAGTAGCTCCAAAAACCAGAAATTCAAAATTTCCCTTTTAGAGGTATCTATGCTAGAATGAGCTAGGATAATGTTTTATATGAAGCTTGTGATAAGCACATCATCCTTGTCTTTGATCCCTAAGGATGTGTTTTCCTTATCTCAAGTCCTTCATAATCCATACCCTTACGTCTGACAATATTTCATCATAATTTCCAACCAACAAAATACTGTCTACGTATAATACAATGATACCACTACATTTCTGTCATAAGACATTATCCGTCCTTTGAACAAATTTATATCACCGGATTTATCTTTTCAACACGGATGATTCTTGTCATAGATCTCAGGGATCCAACTCATGTTCACTTAGGGGCTAGTTCGTAGACTTCCCATGAACATGAAACTTCAAGGTTGAGCAACAACCCTCCCACTGCGACAAGGTGCCTTATGCACATCTTTAGTGACACGAGGTGCAGTGCCCTGTGGTATTACTTCTTGTACAGTTAGTACTATGATTGGAATGCCCCTTTATTTATTCAGAGTAACTCTACACCTGGATTTGTGGTTTATTTCATAGTCCCTCAGTCATTCATGTTAATGAATGTCCTTTAATCCTTAGACTATTAAACCACCTTATTGTTCCCTTAGGATATCCTACGAATATATGCACTAGATTCCAACTTGATAGTGTCTCTTATCTGCTCATAATCTGAACATGGCCTAGACTAAGCTTTTTCTTAGTCCTCAATTCTATGAACTTAAGGGACTACTGATATAGACAGAATCAAGCATACAAACCATCGCATCCAGGATATACACCCTTGAACAAAATTGGCTAACCCTGGAGAGGTTTATCATCTACTTAGTCTAATAGCTTAAGAGACCTTCTTCCTTCCATGTATTGCACTATACTGTTGGGGCACACCAAGTGCATTGAATTGTGATCAAATCTCAATTATCTGATAAGTAATTTCTACAACCATTCCTAGAGGTATTAATCCCTCGTTTATAAAATAAACAAGGTAATTAAAGGTACCTTTATTCTGAATAGTCCATATGTCTATACTTATTATGGTAAACCAATTTCCTACATGTTATTGGCTCTATGCCCCGGAGCTTAGGACAAGCTTCTTTGGTCTTGTTACTTCCCTAGTAGGAGTCAAAAGATCCTATGGAAGACAGGTCTTCCATTAACCAATTAACCCTAAGGTCTTTTGGTTAATTACTTTTGAATTCTACTAGAGTTTAACAAAGCCATTCCTTAGAGACAAAACATGTGTTTGGTTTCACTTGGCAGGAACCTTTCTCTTTCATTAGTTAAGATGATAAAATTTTATTTGCATTTATGGGATCCTTTTGGTTTCATATACTAATTGTCTGACCATGCACTTCAATTGATATTCCTTCTATTCCACTTTTAACAAATAAAAGTAATAGAAAATATCTTTATTCTAGAACTTGAGCAAAGTTCTTTCCAAAAATTAAGTACATAAAGACAATCTATAAAACCAAAACTATATCAACCTATGTTAAAGACATAAATGAAATAGTGAAAACTCCCACTGCAAAAGTCATCTTCATAGCCATCCATGTAGTCAGCAATTTCCTCCTCAGCTAGCCGTCGGGTTTCCTGGAACCCCTGCACAAAAAATGCAGACATGGTTAGTGGCATCCATATCTACCCACCAGGTACCGGTAGATATCACCACTAAACATGTTACAACGACACAAGAAGAAAATATACCTCCGGTTCTACTCTGATGGCGAGGACAATTTGTCTTCCAATGTCCTGACTGCTTGCATACAAAGCACTTGTCTTTCGGCTTCTTTATGCATCCCTGAGGTCCTTGTAATCCAGCTACTTTCTTTGTTTCAGTATGGTTCTCCTTCATCTTTCCTTTCAGCTTAGAAGTAGGAACTACTTGAGCAATGAAAGCCTGTGGGCTCTGAAGAGAAACTGCCTCTGCTGCCTTAAGTTCTGTCAGAAGTTCTGCTAATGAATATGAACGATTGCTTATATTGTAGCTTAGGCGAAACTTCTCAAAACTTCCTGGTAGAGATTGGAGGATAAGATCAACTTGGATTTCTGTTAGTAATATGAGAGAAGTGTCCTAAGGCAATCGCCTTATGATTGTAATCATTTACTTTAATAAATGAATATTCACTATTTGAGTGTACATGTTTGTGTATTTGATTGAGATCTTAAACTCATTCACTGAATGCCCGCAATACAATTCACAGCATGAGAGAATTTGTGATGAATTCACAACTAGTGATTATCTCTACATGTGCAATTGTGAAGTATTAAAATTGTCCCTAGTCGATGAATTGATAAATACGAACACTATTAATTCTGTTGAGACTAGCATGTGTTATTCTCTAATCAGCTGATTCTCACTAGCTAGTGACATTGGGATGTCCGGAGATAAACATGAATGCTAGTTAAGGGAACTAGTTCATTGGAGTGACTGACTGTAAAACTTCATATGGTAATCTACATATAGATATGTCAATGAAGTTCTTACTGCAGCTTAAGTGCGATGTTCCTTTGACTTGCGGTGTTCAAGTTATCTTGGTCATGAAGACTTATACTTTGACATCTTAAGCAAGCATCTTCAAGGAGGTGTGGGCCCAGGATGATTGGGTATAAGTCGAAGTGCCCGAAGATGTTTGAACAGCCTAAAAAGGATTCACCACTCCTTGCGAGGAGATGTATACCCAAGGCCTATCATCAGATTATTACTCAAAGGCTCTGGCCAGAGCATCACATGATCTGAGTATGAATATCTCAGATACATGAGAGTAATTAGAATCCGTTGGACGAGAAAAACGTTACTTGGGCTAGGTGTGACGTAGTCAGCCTAGTGGGGACTGACACACATAGACCATGTCCTGAACCAAGTGGGTATAAGATGGTGAAGGGAATGAGGCACGATTCATTAGAGCTGCTGAAGGATTTCAGAATAATTTCTGAGGTCAACCGTTGATCTTTCGATTAATTGGGGATCATGATGTACTACTAGGTGCCACTCATGATCGTTCTATAATTGGTTAATTATAGACGACCAACATAAATCGAAAGCCTATTTAGTCACACGCGCTACGAATAATCCGAGGGATTTAAAATGAGTTGAAAATTGGATTTTCTGATCAAGAGAGATAAGTCGAATCCGAATTTTTCGGAGACGCATTCGAAGCATAAAATTGCTAAGTCTTTTGAAGGCTTATTGGACGAATTAAAAGAGTTTAATTCATATGATCTTGGCTTGGGTTTGGCCGGCCAAAGAGGGATCCTACCCTCTTTGTTTGGCCGGCCACATTAAAAGGGAGAACCAAATTGTTTGGTTCAAGTTATAAAATAAACCAAGTGTGGTTTGTTTTATAAAATTATGGATAATATAAATTTTATAAACTGAGGTTTGGTTTATTATTTTCATGGAAATTAAAATAAACTTTGAATAGTTTATTTTATTTTATAAAATCAATTATGAATTGATTTTTCCATGATAAGAAAAATTTATATAATAAATTTCTTGTGAAAATTTATTCCATAAGAAAAGGGAGACATGGTTGTTTTTATTATAAATTAAATTATGATAAAAACTTGGCATGATGGAATAAATCATAGAAAAATTTATATGATAAATTTCTTATGAAAATTTATTCCATAAAAAGGAGACTTGGCGGTTGAGAGACTACTATATAAAGGAACCAAGGCAAGGCTTGGAATTTAATCTAAGAGATCTAGAAATAAACCCTCTCTCTCTCTCTCCTTCTCTCCCTCTCCCTCCTCTAGTGCCGCCGGCCCTAAAGGAGGACCCTTTGTTGCCGTGAGCTTCATCCACCAAGCAGCTGCCGAAGAAGAAGAAGGAGCGGGCGCAACTTCCTTCCTCCCGGAATCTTGATTCCGTTCTTCGTTTGGTGGTTAGTCTTCCCATCTCTCTCTTGGTATTCTTGTCGTGCCTTTGGAGAATCTAGTAGTTCTTGTCGGCACGAAACTCGTGGCTTTGCGAAGTCATCCCGAAGAAAACTCGACGTGGACGCGAATAGAGGCGGAGCTTCCAAGGGACGCTACGGTTGGATCTCGTCCCTTTCTTTGAGTTACGCGAGGTAACAAGTAAATTAGTTTACGTTTCTGCAAATCTTAATGTATGATCATGTCTACACAACATAAGGATGCATGCTAGATGTGTGGTTAAATAATTTGAAAAATTATTTATGCTAAATCTTCCGCTGCACGTAATTTAAATTTAAAATTACGAACCCGCATCCATATCAACATGCACCCGGTCCCAACAGTTTCCCCATCAACATGAGCTCCAAAATTTTCTATCTCCTTCAGCCAAGTCATCATCTTAAGGGTATGTTCCCTTATGAGCATCCCCTCAACCAAGATGGTAGTGGTCAAGTTCTTTACTACCAACAGCCTAGCGACTCGATTACTTTGACCAAAGAGTTTATCAAGTTCTAATATTTTATTACTGGTAATGGAAGAAGCCTGATTCTGAGGACTTTCGGTCATCTCGTCTGCCTCTAGCCATCCTAAAATATTCAAACTATTCTTCGGTATTAATCTCGTCAGGCTTTTCAGTTAAAAACTCGACAAGATCACACATAGGTTCCCCGGAAGTAGAAACAAAATCCATATTCAATTCCCAATCCATTTTATCACTAGGGGCATTTAATTGGATTTCACATTGAATTAGGTCTTGTGGGTCTAAGTCCATTTTCAGATCACCTGAGAATCAGAACAATCACACGCTTTAGATTTTTGAAATAAATTGACACCTCAAAATAATTTATTACAAAAATCTACCAACACCTCAAACACCGAGAATTTCGTATGCCACGATGGTGTGGACGTATACGAATTCTACATTTGTGAGAGGAGGTTTTACCCATTAATTTTACTATCTCGTCATCCTATCCTTTTGACAAGTAAAATTAATAGTTGGTCCTCTTCGGCCCTACAAATAATAGCAGTGACTCCGATGGGGAGGATACTTATTATTTGTATCTAAGTGTTTACCACCACCCGACACCAAGAAAAATTATTTTTGATTATGTGCCTTTCGATGGGGAAGTGCACACGCTCAATAATAATTTCCTATAGTCTTTTATGACTTAGTGATCCGCAGAACAAGCCCATCCGATGGGGAGGAATGCACTCAGAGCCGACGCGCAGACTTGTTTGCATCACTTTCAGATCATGGTGGAGGCCATGGGACCCTTGGGGTCCCTCTCCCACTTAGTTATTTGCGTTGAGATTTTTACATGCATCCACACAACAAGCACACATAAACCAAAATAATTGAATAATGAAAAATCCTAGATTTTTCCAACTATTATGGCCTTGGTCTTCCAATGTGCCTCCAGTCGTGTCGTCACCTCGCCCACTCCATCCTATCCATGCGCATGCCACCATGAAGGAGTCCACGAGCTGAGATGACTAGCTAACTAATTTACATCCATTGATTCTAAACTCTACGAAGGAGTGTACATGTCATCTAGATCAAATGTAAATAGAAAGATTGGCTAAGCACGTGGCATATTTAATTACAAAATTAAATAGCTTATCTAGCCTCGTCAACCCCGAGGATTCAAATAATTACATCAAGCACAACCAATCATATACACACAACAAAATTTGCCATAATAGTTGGAATCTAGTGCCTACAACACAAAGTTGGTTTACGCACATCCAAAATATTATCTAGCAAAATAACATACATGATAATGTGCAAGAAAATTAACTGAATCCTTAAACACACAAAACCGAAAACACAGCTCTGATACCAATTGTTGGGTATCCCTTGGCGGTTTCTAGGACAACCACGTGGTTGTATCTGAGAGATGTTTCTATGCCCACGGATTAAAATTTTAATCCGAATAGAGACCCGTCCCTATAACGACCGATTCGTCGTCGTGTTAGTTAGTCCAAGTCACAATTTAGCCACAAAGGCTTTGTAACTTTCCGGATTAGCTAACCATGGAAAAGATGACGATTTGGATCGCCGGTTTTTGTGTTTATCTTCGGGGTCTAGTTAATTATTATTATCAAAGATTTCAAGTCTAAATAATAATTAAACACACACGAAATGACAAGTCAAAGCATAATAGCACAATAGAACATAACATAACGAAAACTGAGCCCGGGGGAATTATACCTCGCCGTTTACTTCGCAATCTTCTATCCTATGTCCTAGTCCACTTGGAAGACGTGTGGGCGACAATCTCCCAAGTCGTGGAGTCACCAAGGCATTTGAATCAATCCTTCTTCTTCAACCCTCTTCCTCAAGATAGCAAAACCCTAGTTAGGGTTTCAACTTCTCCCTCTTCCCTACTTTCCACTTCTCACCGCCGACCACCTAGAGCTTTCAGGTCCGACCGAGCAAGAGGAAGCTTCAAGGGACTACTGGGAAGATGAAGAAAGGGAAAGAAGGAGCCTAACAAGCTCCTTCTTCTTCCTTAAACCCACCCGAACACTCAAATCCTCCCTCCTCACCGCCGGCGCCAAAACAAGGAGACACCCGTTGTTTTCCGGCTACCGGCGACTCCTTCTCCTTGCTCCTTTCTTGCGCACACAGAGGAGGAGCTCACCATGAGGGAGGAAGAAGAGAACAAGGAAGAAAAAGGGAGGAGAGTTGCTCTCTCCTCTCTTATTGCTGCCAACGTCGCAAGCTCCAAGAAGCCCACCGTCGACCAACTTCCACCTGTTCCCTTGCTTCCGGCCGATCACCACCGTGGGCCTCCCTCTCCTCCAGGTACTACACGCCCAAGAGATCAAGAAAACCCGAGGAGTATCCTCCTCCTTCTTTCTTCTTCTCGCCGGCACCCAAGTCCCGTAAGAGAGCGTTAATTGATTAGAGAGAGAGAGGGAGAGGGGTTGGGTTTATATAGGGAGGATTAGTTAGTTTAATTGGGAAAATTTTTCAATTAAACTTGGATTGATTCCTATAAAATTTATATAGAATAATTCCAAAATTAATCTCATAATTAATTCCTTTATTCTATCCAAATTTTTATATAGAATAATTCCATAATTATTCTATGATTAATTCCTTAATTAATTTCGAGATTAATAATCAAATTAATCCCAAATTAATTCTTTGATTAATCTTTGATTAATTATTTAATCAATTTCGAAATTAATTCCTTAATTAATCTGGCCTTTTATCATGACTCTAATGGGGCTTTATTGGGTTAGGATAGGGACCATGAGGAGGAGTTAGTTCTTGGCCCTCTAATGGATCCAAATCCGATACATTAAATGGAAATCCATTCCACTAAAGGATTCCATTGTACTTCCTCACCAACCCCCATATTTACATATGGGCTCCACCTATTACAAGCTTTCCATCTCCCCGTGTTTAAGATATCGCATGCTTGATAATTAATTCAATTAACTGATAATCAAATTAATTATCTTCTTGATCCTTGGTTAGTACCACTCAATTTTTTCAACCTACTGGGTCATAGTCCACTTGCAAGATTTGGCATGACGAACCTCTTGAGCTCACCAAGGGGGCATCATCACCCTGAATCACCAGGACATGGATTCCGTCAATAATTCAACGGCACATCATATTATTAATATTATTTCCCAACTTACCGGGTCTATCGATCTAGTAGAATAGATCTCACCGATTGGTAAATCAAAGAAACAATTATTAATAATATATGCCCGCCATTATTTCGAGATTCAGAGATCGTACTCTATAATAGCATCCGAGGTCTAATCCAATTTACTAAGTCAGTACAAAAATTGGATGACCTCTCTTTCGGTCCTACTCAATGTACACAAAGTATACTAGTGTAATCCCATGGTTAAGATAAACCACACCCGATTACACTACAACCATTCCGATTGGTTTGTCCAACTCCATCTCGGTTGTGAGCCTCTTTCTTATGCTTCGGCAAGGTACCTGATAATATGATCTTCTGTGCGACACCACTCACCATGTTATCTTCAATGCCTAGCATTAGACGTTTAGTGCACATACCAATATAAACATAAGCCTGAACATGCACTGTGTGATTTCTGTTTCTCTGTAAAATGTAGATGTATCCTTAACCAAAAGGCAAAGCTTTTAGTATACATCCTAACAATATGCTCCCTTCTCCACACCCTTGCCGAACCTCCTTCTTTTCCCTTGCATTGGCGCCACACGCAAACCCTAGGAGAGAGAGGCTTAGGGTTATGTTGGATGCCTTGGTCTCATGACTCATGAGGTATATATAAGCTACAACAGGGACTATGAGGAGGAGTTGAGTCTTGGTCTCCTAATGGATCAAAAGCCCGATCCATTAATGATAATCCAATACACTAAAGGATTATCATTGAACTACCGCACCAACCCCCATAAATAAATATGGGCTCCACCATATGTGTACATAATCTCCCCGTCTTTAAGATCTCGCATGCCCATTAATTAATTAAATTATTGACAATTTAATTAACTAATATCTAACTCCATGAGTAGTACCACTCAACGTTATCATCATGTCGGACCAAGTCCACCTGCAGGCTTTACATGATGAACTTTATGAGCTCCTCAATGGGACATTATCATCCTAACGCATTAGTGTTGGGGTATGGTTGGCGGGCTTCCTAAACAAAAACCTGATCGTCCATGAGAGACCTCTCCATGTCTACGGACTAACAATTTAATCCGAATGGAGACCTATCTCTCAAACGACCGTCACGTCATCGTACTAATTGGTTTAATTTACAACTTAGCCAAACTTAATAGTCAAGCCTTGTAACTCGCGTAACCAATTGGTCGCAGAAAAGACGACGAGCAGATCACTGGTTTTTGTGTTTATCTTCGGGGTCCATGACATGATTAATTATTATAATTAATTATCGAATAATTAGCCCAACAATAATCAATCAACATCCACATAAAATGATAGAAAAACAAAGGAGCCAAAGAGAGAAGTTATACCTCTTCTTTTACCTCGCGATCTTTATCGTATGACCCTCCCCTCTTGGACACCATGTGGGCGATGATCTACCAAGACCCGGAGTCACCAAGGGCCACCAATTAATCCACCTTCTTCCTCCTCTTCAATGCACCAACAAAAACTCTAAACATAGGGTTTTCGGCCGGTCACCACCTCCACCTCCAACTTACGCCGCCGGCCACCACCAAGCCCAAGGATCGCCGGCCACAAGAGAGATAAGGTGAAGAAGTATAGGAAGATGAAAAAGTGGAAGAAGAAGAGGGAAAAGATCTCTTCTCCTTTCTCACAAACCCGCCAAACCCTAGCCTTTCTTCTCAATCCCGCCGGCGCCAAGTGCTTCCCAAACACCCCCGGGTCTTCGACCACCACCTTCTGCTCTGTTGCATGCAACCAGAAGGAAGGAGAGAGGGAAGAAGATTAAGAAGAATCCAATGAACAAAGGACCAAAACCACAACTTCTATGGGTCTCCTTCTTCTTATCGCCGGTGCCGGAAAATCACAAAGTTTTGGTTCCCGCCGGTGAGTTCTCCCCTTCTTCT
Source organism: Boesenbergia rotunda (assembly GCA_024364735.1). NCBI lineage: Eukaryota > Viridiplantae > Streptophyta > Magnoliopsida > Zingiberales > Zingiberaceae > Boesenbergia > Boesenbergia rotunda. The sequence goes on along the minus strand of JAGFNQ010000316.1, from coordinate 146,663 downwards.
CTTGTGTGCCGAACTCCTCAATGTGTTCTCCTCCTTGTTGAAGCCCAACGCCCAAAGGAAAAGATGAGGCAACCTCTCTTCTTCCTTCCTTTGCACCGGCACAAGACTAACCCTAGGAGAGAGAGAGAGAGAGAGGAAGAGAAACTAAGGAGAGGGTTTTTGGGTTCTCTTGGATGAATTAATTCGCCTTATTTCATACTCCAATGTGGTATTTATAGGACTACAATAGGGACCATGAGAAGGAGTTGGGTCTTGGCCTGCTAATGGATCCAAACCCGATCTATTAATGAAGAACCATTCCACTAAAGACTCTTCATTGAATCACCTTACCAACCCCCATATTTACATATGAGCTCCACCTATTATGAATACATCCATCTCCCCATGTTTAAGATATCGAATGCCCATTGATTAATTTAAATTACTGACAATTCCAATTAATCAACCTCTAACTCCTTGACTAGTACCACTCATCCTTATCATCATGTTGGACCAAGTCCACTTGCAAGATTTAACATGATGAACCTTATGAGCTCATCAAGGAGGCATCATCATCCCGACCCACCAGGACACGAATTCTATCTATAATCAATGACACACCATGTAAATAATATTATTTCCCAACTTAACAGGCCTATCGATTTAGCAGAATAAATCTCGCCCATTGGTAAATCAAAGAAACAACTATTAAGTACATGTGCCCGTTATTATATCGGCATTCAGAGCATGTACTCCATAATATAACCAAGGTCTGATCCAATTATAAAGTTAGTATAAATTGGATCACCTCTATGTTGGTCCTGCTCAATGCACACAAAGTGTACTAGTGTAATTCTATGGTTAAGATAAACCACACCTAATTACACTATAACCATCCCGATGGTTTGTCTAACTCCATCTCGATTATGAGCTTCTTCTTATACTCTTCAAGGGACTAATAACATGGCCTTCTGTGTGTCACCACACACCATGTTATCTACAACGCAAAGTATCAGACATTTATGCATATACTAATATAAACATGCATCAGTGATTTTGTGATTCTCTTTCAAAATGTAGATATCTATACAAAAGACAAGACTTTTATTATACATCCTAACAATTAGGACACAATTTCCTTCTATAATCAACGGCACACCAAGTAAATAATATTATTTCCCAATTTACCGAGCCTATCGATTTAACAAATAAATCTCGCCCACTGGTAAATCAAATAAATAGATATTAAGTACATGTGCCCGTTATTAGATTGGGATTAAGAGCATGTACACCATAATATCTGAGGTCTGATTCGATTATACAGTCAATATAAATCGAATCACCTCTATGTCGGTCTTGCTCAATACACACAAAGTGTACTAATGTAATTCTATGGTCAAGATATACCAATACCAAATTACACTACAACCATGCTAATGGTTTGTCCAAAACCATCTCGGTTGTGAGCCACTACTTATAGTCTACAAGGGACTGATAACATGATCTTCTGTGTGGCACCACACACCATGTTATCTACAATGTAAAGTATCAGACAATATGCACACATATAATAAATATAAAATGCAAACAATGATTATGTGATTCTCATTCCAAAATATAGATGTCTATAGAAAAACTAGGCTTTTAGTATACATCCTAACAATCTCCCACTTATACTAAAACACTATGCTGCCATCAAACTACCATACATCTGACTCCCATTCCCTCCACATGCCTATCAAAAGCTCTCGCTGGATGGGCCTTAGTGAAAGGATTTGTCAGGTTATCCTCTGATACAATCTTGGCGACAACAACTTCTCCTTGCTTTATGACCTCTCATACCAGGTGGTACTTGTGCTCTGTGTGTTAACTTACCTTATGGGCTCGTGGTTCCTTCGAGGTTGCAACTGCACCACTGTTTATCACAATAAAATGTGATAGCTCTGGACAAACTAGGAATCACATCCAATCCATCAAGATGTTCTTGAGCCATACAACTTTTTTGGCCGCCTCAGAGGTTGCCACATACTCAACTTCCATGGTGGAGTCTGCCACGCATTTCTGCTTGACACTCCTCCATACTATGGCTCCACCTCCCAATGTAAACACATACCCTGAGGTAGACTTACTATTATCCCTATCTGATTGGAAGTCAGAATCCGTATAACCCATAGGGAGTAATTGATCTGCCTGGTAAACTAGCATATAATCCCTAATCCTTCTCAGGTACTTCAATATATGCTTTATCGCAGTCCAATGTCCCTATCCTGGATTACTCTGATATCTGCCAACCATGCCCACGACAAAGCAGATATCCGACCTCGTACATAACATAGCATACATGAGGATGTTGTGCTTATCTCAAGCATCATACATAGACACTATCCAAGCTAGTTTTAGCATGTAAAACTCCAAGAAAAGTTTTCTACCTTTTGGCAAGGAGTACGTTTATCTAAGGAGATGCGTCCTAAAATATCAAAGGAGATAGAGGAGATGAAGGCGGTTCCTTATGCTTCGGCTGTAGGAAGCCTCATGTATGCTATGTTATGTAGGACTTTGATCCCAAGGATGTGTCCAGCTTCTCCCAAGTCCTTCATATCAAACTGTTTGGACAACCATACCTTTACATTTGATAACACTTTGACATTGTTGCCAATGAGCAAAATGTCATCAACTTATAGTACAAAAAATACCACTACGTTTCCGTCACATCTCTTGTATACACAAAACTCATCCGGATTTTGAATAAATCCATATGACTGGATTACCTCATCAAAATGGATGTTCCAAGATCTTGAAGCTTGCTTCAATCCATAAATGGATCAATTAAGCTTACACACAAGATGCTCTTTGCCATTTGAAATGAATCCCTCTGGTTGCTTCATATAGATGTTTTCCTCAAGACTTTCGTTAAAGAAAGCTGTCTTGACATCCATCTGTCAAACCTTATAATCCATATATACGACAATAGAAAAGAGAATCTGGATCGACTTAAGCATGGCTACCGGTAAAATGGTCTCCTCATAATCGATACCCTCTTTCTGAGTATACCCTTTTGCAACAAGCCTTGCTTTGAAGGTTTTCACCTTCCCGTCTGATCCTCTCTTTCTTTTGTAGATCCACTTGTATCCAATGGCTTTTACACCATTGGGTGGTTCTACTAGCTCCCAGACCTGATTAGAATCCATAGATTCTAACTCAGATTTCATTTCCCTTTGCCAAGATACTGCATCTTTATCTTGGAGTGCCTCGCCATAGGTCCAGGAATCAGGTTCATGTTCGCCAAGGACCAAGTTCGAAGACTCCCACTACGACGAGGTACTACCTGCGTATCCTTTGTGACACGCGGTGAAGTCACTTGTGGTATATCCTCCTGTATCGTTGGTACTGAAGTTGGAACTTCCCCTCTCATTTCTTCCAGAACAATCTTACTCATGGGCTTGTGGTTCATCACATAGTCCTCTAAAAATTGAACATTCGTGCTAATGATCACCCTCTGATCTTTAGGACTATAAAATAAACGACCTTTCGTTCCTCTAGGATAGCCTATGAACAAGCGTACTTCTGTATGAGATTCAAACTTATCAGCATCTCCCTTCAGCACATGTGCAGGACTACCCCAAATCCGAATATGTCTCAGACTAGGCTTACGCCCAATCCACAATTCTGTGGGAGTAGAGGGTACTGATTTAGATGGTACCAAGTTCAGAATGTACACTGCCGTTTCCAGCGCATACCCCTAGAACGAATCTGGTAACTCGGAATAACTCATCATCAATCTAACCATCTCCATAAGAGTCTTATTCCTTCGCTCAGCCACACCGTTCTACTGGGTTGTACCAGGTGCGGACAACTGAGATTGAATCCTAGCCTCTGATAAGTAACTCCTAAACTCTACCAAGAGGTACTCACCACCACGATCAGATCGTAGTGCCTTGATACTTTTACGTTGATGTTTCTCCACATCAGCCTTGAATTCTTTGAACCTGTCAAAGCATTCAGACTTACGGTGCATTAAGTAAATATATCCATACCTTGAATAATCGTCTATAAAAGAGATGAAATATTCAAAGCTACTGCTAGCCTAGATAGACATAGGACCACATAAATCAGAATGAATCAACGCTAACACATCTTTGGCTCTATACCCTTTGGTCTTAAAAGGCCTCTTGGTCATCTTACCTGATGGAATAGCTCGGCGGGTTTCCTAAGCAAGCACAGGGTCGAACATGAGAGACCTCTCTATATCTATGGATTACAATTTTAACCCGAATAGAGACCCGTCTCCCAAACGACCGTCTTGTCGTTCTGTCAATTGATTCAAGTCACAACTTAGCCAAAACTAAAGTTAAGGCCTTGTAACTTTCTGAATCAATCGACCGCGGAAAAGACGACCAAAGTTAAGGCCTTGTGTTTATTATCGGGGTCCATGTCATTAATTAATTATCATTTTTAATTAACACATAATTAAACTATGATAACTAATTATGATCACATGCATGCGATGATAAAAATCACATAAAATAACAAGAACAAAGACGGAGCTAAAGAGAGGTATATCTCACCTTTTACCTCGCAGTCTTCTACCGTATGACCTCCCCTACTGGACGTCGTGTGGGCGATGAGCTACCAACATGTGGAGTCACCAAGGCTTGCAATTAATCACCTTTCTTCTAGCTTCTTCCAAGCACCAATACAAACCCTAGAAGCTAGGGTTTCCTTTCGCCGACCCTCCTCCCTTCACCTTGTGCCGCCGGTGACCACAATCGGCCCAAAGAGCTCCGGCCACAAGAGAGCTGAAGAGTAGGGGTATGGGATGATGATGAAGATGGAAGATGAAGTCGAGACAAACTCCTTCTTCTTCCCCAAAACCCACCAAAACCCTAACTCCTTCTTCAACCTCGCCGGCGCCAAATAAGGAAAGTTCTTGTTTTTCCCAGCCGCCGACTGCCTTTCCTTCTTGCTCCTTGCTTGCGCACTCAGAGGAAGAAGTGATGATGAAGAAGGGAGAAGAAACCGGGATGAGGAAGGAGAGAATAAGTGGAATTCTTTTCCTCCCGCCGATGCCGCTAAACCGCAAGAGAAGGTTGCCGCCGGTGGACTTTTCCCTTTCTTCCACCTCTCGCCTAACTCTCCTAGCTCTGGTTGAAGCTTCTCGCCAAAGAGGAGATCCTAATGGAAGGAGAAACCGAAGAAGGAAGGCTTCTTCTTCCTCCTCTACCACCGGCGCAAGCTTCTACCCTAGGAGAGAAAAGGATGGGATAGGGTTTTGGTAATTGTGATTAATTGGATTAATTTCTTGATCTATTAGCCTTGTATCATGACTCCTATGGGGTATATATAGGGCTATGGTAGGGACCATGAGGAGGAGTTGGGTCTTGGATCTCTAATGGATCCAATCCGATCCATTAATGGAGATTCATTCCACTAAAGGATCCCCATTGAACTTCCTCACCAACCCCCATATTTTCATATGGGATCCACCTATTATGAGTCATCCATCTCCCCGTGTTTAAGATATCGAATGCCTGACGATTAATTTAAATTACTGATAATTTTAATTAATCATCCTCTTTATCCATGATTAGTACCATTCAACCTTGTCATCATGTTGGACCATAGTGCACTTGCAAGATTTAACATGACAATTCTTTTGAGCTCATCAGGGGGCATCATAATCCCGACTCACCAGGGCACGAATTTCATCAATAATCAATGACACACCATGTATATAATATTATTTTCCAACTTATCGAGCCTATCGATCTAGAAGAATAGATCTCGCCCATTGGTAAATCAAAAAAATAATAATTAAATACACGTGTCTGTTATTATTTCGAGATTTAGAGATTGTACTCCATAATATAAAACCGAGGTCTAATCGAATTTATCAAGTCAGTATAAAATTGGATGACCTCTCTTTTGATCCTACTCAATGCACACAAAGTGCACTAGTGTAATTCTTTGGTTAAGACAAACCACGCCTAAATATACTACAATCATCCCGATGATTTGTCAAATTTCATCTCGGTTGTGAGCCTCTTACTTATACTTCTGCAAGGAACTTGATAACATGATCTTCTGTACGTCACCACACACCATGTTATCTACAATGCAAAGTATGACACATTTTGTGCATATACTAATATAAATATGCATCTTGTGATTATGTGATTCTCTTTTAAAATACAGATGTTCTTAACCAAAAGCAAGACTTTTAGTATACATCCAAACAATCTCTCACTTATACTAAAAGATGTTGATGTTGTCAAAATGTCATACATCTAACCACTTGATCCTTCACATGCCTAAAAAGCTCTCGCTACCAAGGCCTTAGTGAAAATGTTCTTCCTAGGCCATCCTCTGATGTAATCTAGGCAACAATAGCTTTTCCTCTCCTGGGTGGTACTTGCGCTCTATGTGTTTACTCGCCTTATGGACTCGTGATTCCTTTGAGTTTGCAACTGCACCATTTTAATCACAACAATATGTGATAACTCTAAACAAACCAGGAATCACGTCGAAGTCCATCTTGAGGATCTTGAACCATGTATCTTTCTTGGCTATCTTAGAGATTGCCATCCATCTAGCTTCCATGGTAGAGTCCATCACACAGCCGCTGCGTGACACTCTCTCATACAATGGTTCCTCCTCCTAATATTAAACACAAAACCCTGAGGAATACTTATATTTGCCACTATCTGATTGGAATTCTATAACCATATAACCCACATGAAATTGGTCTGCCCGGTAAACCAACATACAATCCTTAGTCCTTCTCAGGCACTAATATATGCTTTTATCGCAATCCAATTTCCTTGACCTGGGTTACTCCGATATTTGTTAACCATGCCCATGACACAACAGATATCTGGCCTCGTTTTTAGCATACATGAGGCTTCCTTTAGCCAATGCTAAGGGAACCGCCATTACCTGCTCTATCTCCTTTGATAATCTAAACATATACTTAGATAGAGTAGCTCCACATCTGAAAAGTACAAAATTTTTCTTGGAGGTTTCCATGCTAAAATGAGTTCGGATAGTGTCTTATATGAAGCTTGGGATAAGCACATCATCCTTGTCTGAAGATCCCTTAGATCTTTAATCCCCAAGGATATGTCTTACTCCTCCCAAATCCTTCATAATTGTTTGGGCAACCATACCCTTATGTCTGATAGTATTTCGTCATTGTTGCCAATCAACAAAATATTATCTACGTATAGCACAAGAATATCACTTTGTTCCCGTCACATGACTTGTATACACAATCTCATCCATCCTTTGAACAAATCCATATCACTGAATTTATCTCTTCAAAGCGGATATCCTTATCATAGGTCCAGAGATCCGGTTCATGTTCACCAAGGACCCAGTCCAAAAGACTCTCCAAGAACATGAAATCTTTAGGTTGACTTACAACCCACCCACTATGATAAGGTATCCCCAGCGTATCTTCTGTGACATGAGGTGCAGTGACTTGTGGTATTCCCTCTTGTATAATTGGTACTAAGGTTGGAATGTCCCCTTCTTAGTTACATAAGAATAATTCTACTCATGAGTTTGTGGTTTATTATATAGTCCTTTTCTAAGAATCAGACATTCGTACCAACGAATTTCCTCTGATCCTTGGGACTATTAAACCACCTTTTGTTCTCCTAGGATAGCCTACGAGCAGGTGCACTAGATTCTAACTTATCAGCATCTTCAACACATGTACTAAACTACCCCATATCTGAACATTTCTTAGATTAAGCTTTCGCTCAGACTTCATTTCTATGGGTTTAGAGACTACTGACCTAGATAGTATCAAGCACATACTCAGTCATATCTAGAGCATATCCCCAGAACAAATCTGGCTAATCTCAGAGTAGCTTATCATTGTCTTAACCATTACCTTAAGAGACATTTTCCTTCTCTGTGATGCACTGTTCTGTTGTGGCATACCGGGTGCAATGAATTGGGATTGATTCCCAATCTCTGATAAGTAAGTCCTACAACTATCCCAAGAGGTACTTGCCACTATGATCTAATCGTAATGTCGTCATACTTTTACTATGATGTTTCTCTGCATTAGTCTTGAATTCTTTGATCTCATCAAAGTATTTAGTTTTGCGATACATCAAGTAAATGTACTTTGTCCTTTGAATAATTGTTTATAAAATAAACAAAGTATTCATAGCTACCTCTATTCTAGATAGACTAACGACCTAAACTTATCTGGATGAACCAACTTCTACATACCTTTGGCTCTATACCCCTTGGCTTTGAAAAGACACTTGGTCTTCTTACCTTCCAAGCAAGATTCAAAGATTTTAAGGAAGTCTAGTCTTCCACCACCAATGAATCCAAAGGCTCATTAGCTATCAATCTTAGAATCCTACTAAGGTTGATAAGACCAAGCCTTAGATCCTAAAGCTATGTTTGGTTCATCACGGAAGGAACCTTTCTCTTACTTTGGTTAGATGATAAGCAATTAAACATCAATTGTATTATGGGAGTTTTTGGTTTTAAAATGAACCAATTGCCTATCTTTGTACTTTAATAGATAATCCTTCTATTCTACTTTTAATAATAAAAGCAATATAATATCTTATTCCAGAAACCAAACAAAAGTTCTTTCCAAAAAATTAAGTACATAAAGACAATCTCTATAAAATCAAAACTTTATCATCCTATCTAAAAAGACACAAATGAATAAGTCCCACTGCAAAAGTCATCTCTGTAACCTATCCCGTGTAGATGGTAATCTCCTCCTCAGCTAGTCATCGGGTTTCCTGGAACCCCTGCAAAGAAATGCAGACATGATTAGTGGTATCCGTATCTGCACACCAGGTACCGGTAGATATCACCGCTAAACATGTTACAACGACAAAAGAGAAAAGTATACCTGAATTATTACTATGACAGCGGGCACAGTCTGCCTTCCAATGTCCAGATTGCTTGCACATGAAGCACTTGCCTTTCGGCTTCTTCATGCAACTCTGAGGTCCCTATAATCTTGCTACTTTCTTTGCCCCAACATGTTTCTTCTTCTTATTTCCTTTCAGTTTAGAAGTAGAATCCCCTTGAGCAATGAAAGTCTGTGAACTCTGAAGAGAAAACGCTTCTGCCGCCTCGAGTTTTGTCAGAAGTACTACCCACGAATATGAACGTTTGTCCATATTGTATCTTAGGCAAAACTTCTCAAAACTCTTTGGTAGAGATTGGAGGTTGAGATCGACCTGGGTTTCTCCATCGATTTGTGCTCCAAGGATTTCCATCTCTTTCAGCCAAGCCATCATTTTGAGAACATGTTTCCTCACGGGCATACCCTCAATCATGATGGTCGTTGTCAAGTTCTTCATGACTTCATGCCTGGCGGCCCGATCATGATGTCCGAAGGGTTCATCGAGTTTGGATGTTTTATCACTGGTAATGGAAGAAGCCTAAGGTTGATGAATCTGAGTCATCTCGTCTGCTTCTAACCATTTCCTAAAATATTCAAACTCCTCTTCATCATTAATCTAGCTAGGTTTTTCAGCACAGAACTTGACAAGATCACACTTGTATTCCTCGGGAATTTTGACAAAGTCTGTTAGTAATATGAGAGAAGTGTCCTAAGGCAATCGCCTTATGATTGTAATCATTTACTTTAATAAATGAATATTCACTATTTGAGTATACATGTTCGTGTATTTGATTAAGATCTTAAACTCATTTACTCAATGTCCGCAATACAATTCACAGCATGAGAGAATTTGTGATGAATTCACAACTAGTGATTATCTCTATATGTGCAATTGTGAAGTATTGAAATTGTCCCTAGTCGATGAATTGATAAATACGGACACTATCAATTCTGTTGAGACTAGCATGGGTTATTCTCTAATCAGCTGATTCTCACTGGCTGGTGACATTGGGATGCCCGGAGATAAACATGAATGCTAGTTAAGGGAACTAGTTCATTGGAGTGACTAGCTGTAAAACTTCATATGGTAATCTACATATAGATATGTCAATGAAGTTCTTACTGCAGCTTAAGTGCGTTGTTCCTTTGACTTGCGGTGTTCAAGTCATCTTGGTCATGAAGACTTATACTTTGACATCTCAAGCAAGCATCTCCAAGGAGGTGTGGACCCAGGATGATTGGGTATAAGCCGAAGTGCCCGAAGATGTTTGAACAGCCTATAAAGAATTCACCACTCCTTGCGAGGAGATGTATACCCAAGGCCTATCATCGTATTATTACTCGAAGCCTTTGGCCAGAGCATCACATGATCAGAGTATGAATATCTCAGATACATGAGAGTAATTAGAATCCGTTGGACGAGAAAGACATTGCTTGGGCTAGGTGTGACGTAGTAAGCCTAGTGGGGACTGACACACATAGACCATGTCCTGAACCAAGTGGGTATAAGATGGTGAAGGGAATGAGGCACGATTCATTAAAGTTGCTGAAAGGTTTCAGAATTATTTCTGAGGTCAACTGTTGATCTTTCGATTAATTGGGGATCATGATGTACTACTAGGTGTCACTCATGATCGTTCTATGATTGCTTGATTATAGACGGCCAACATAAATCGAAAGCCTATTTAGTCACACGCACTACGAGTGATCCGAGGGATTTTAAACGAGTTAAAAATTAGATTTTCTAATCAAGAGAGATAAGTCGAATCTGAATTTTTCAGAGACACATCGGAAGCATAAAATGGCTAAGTCTTTTGAAGACTTATTGGACGAATTAAATGAGTTTAATTCGTAAGGTCATGGCTTGGGTTTGGCCGGCCAAAGAGGGTCCTCACCCTCTTTGATTAGCCGGCCACATTAAAAGGAGAGAACCAAATTGTTTGGTTCAAATTATAAAATAAACCGAGCGCGGTTTGTTTTATAAAATTATGGATAAAAAAATTTATATAAAGAAATTTATATAAAGGGATTTATTTTTCATGGAAATTAAAATGAACCATGGATTGGTTTATTTTATTTTATAAAATCAATAATAGATTGATTTACCATGAAAAAGAAATTTATATAAAGAAATTTATATAAAGAAATTTATATGAAGAAATTTCTTTCCATAAGAAAAGGAAGACATGGTTGTTTTTATTATAAATTAAATTATGATAAAAACTTGGCATGATGGAATAATTCATAGAAAAATTTATATGATAAATTTCTTATAAAAATTTATTCCATAAAAAGGAGACTTGGCGATTGAAAGACTACTATATAAAGGAACCAAGGCAAGACTTGGAAATTAAGAATATAAGAGATATAGAAATAAGGCCTCTCTCTCTCCTTCTCTCCCTCTCCCTCTTCTAGTGTCGCCGGCCCTAGAAGCCCTCCCCTTTGACGTGAGCTTCAACCACCACCAAGAAGCTGCCGAAGAAGAAGAAGAAGCGGGCGCTACTCCTTCCTTCCTCCCGGAATTTTGATTCCGTTCTTCGTTTGGTGGTTAGTCTTTCCATCTCTCTCTTGATATTCTTGTAGTGCCTTTGGAGAATCTAGTAGTTCTTGTCGGCTCGAAACTCGTGGCTTTGCGAAGTCATCTCGAAGAAAACTCGGCGTGGACGCGAATAGAGGCGGAGCTTCTAAGGGACGCTACGGTTGGATCTCGTCCGTTTCTTCGAGTTACGCGAGGTATTAAGTAAATTAGTTTACTTTCTGCAAAATTTTAATATATGATCATGTCTACACAATATAAGGTTGCATGCTTAGATGTGCGGTTAAATAATTTGGGAAATTATTTATGCTAAATCTTCCGCTTCACGTAATAAATTTTAAAATTATGAACCCGCATCCATGTCAACATGCACCCGGTCCCAACAGTGGTATCAGAGCCGGTTAGAGTTCGACATAATCATATAATTGTTTTACGGAAAACTTTGTCATGATCTCAATTTTGGAAAATTTTCTAATTATGGAAACTTTCCAATTATGATAAATTTTAGATTTAGGAATTTCAAAGTTTGGAAATCCTCATGAAATTTCGCAAACTTTTGAAATATCCTAGTTTCTGAAATTTTATGATAATTGTGAAAAGCTTCCCATTTTTGGAAACTTTTCAATTTTGGAAATTTCCTATTTTGGAAATTTTCCAATTTTGGAAATATGTAATTTTTCATTGTACCAGAAACTTACAATTATTCTGAAAACCTATTATGAAATCTCGCAATTTTGGGCACTTTCTTTCAAGAAAGTCTAGACAAATTTATGGATCATTAATTGACAATTAAATTCGAATTGGTTTTAAATTATTAACAAAATTCTTTATTTTGGATTGAGCCTCGGGGAGCCGTTCAATTTAAAGTTAGTTGTTGTAATTTAATTTCCTATTTTGATTAAAATTGTCATGTTTGATTTGGTTACGCCTCGGGGAGCGGACCAAATTAGATTTATAACAAATTCCTTTTTTTTGGTATCTGAGCCTCGGGGAGCCACCCAAAGAAAATAATTTGTTGTAATTAATAAATCCATAAATAAAATATGTAATCAAATCTTGGAAATTTTGAGGTGATTCTCAAACGATAATTTCCTTATTTGATTTAAGAGGTGATGCTCTTACATATTATTGTCTCCAAAATTAATTAGGAAAATGGTTTCCTATAGAGTTTTCTTAGATAAGATTTTCATGAAAATAATATGTGGTTGAATTAAGGAAATCTGTCTCTTAATTTAATAAGATTTGATTTAGAGAAATCAAAGTCTTAAACATATTATTTCCGAAATTGATTATGACAATTTAGGAAATTGTTTTCCAAAATAATTCCTTAAATAAAGTATGAAATTAGAATTAGGAAATCCAGTTCCTAATTCAATTAATGAGACTTGATAAATTAAGTCACATACATACTTTATTAAGAAAATCGTTAGTACATGACATAATTATATGTTATGAATGTGCTTAGAAAAGGAAGGATGAGACCCAAAACCCCTTACAAAATATTAAGGCCAACACCTTCCATTAATATGGTTAGAACCGGAGTTTTGTTTCTCATTTGGGTTGATGGACACATCCATGCCCGGCTTGAACCTCAACATGTTCAAACCATAGAATTAGTTTATGATTAATATAGTTGGAGTCAGAGGTCAATCCTTAGTTTTGGTTGTTGGACACGTCCAAGCCTGACTAAACGGTTGAATGAGCTCCAACTATATTAAAACTATTTCTTGATTAATGGGTCAGCCTTAAGCTTGGAGCATCGATTTGTTGTGCCACAGCCAAGGTCGATGTAAAGAGAGGTGCAGTTGGGTGCTATGTATAATGTTGCATACTTGTTAATGAGTTAACAACCCAATGATTTATGCAAACATTCAATTAGTTGATAGCATAAAGTGATAGTTACATATATGTGATATGTAATCGGTATAATTACCTACCTTCATAGCTAAGAATAACTTGATGGCCACAGCCATGGTTGTTCTTATCTATGGTTGGATATCAACCTATTTGGAGATGTTCCTACGATCTCCCGAATTGATAAAAAGGGTTATTCAATTTGAAAAAATAAATAGGATTTAATTAATGTATGTTGATGCATTCTTTATCATTCTTCTCACATAAGCTCAATTTGTATTTCTAGGATAATCACTCGATCATGTCTTCTCTGAATTTGCGTTCCATTTTGGACACCAATAAACTGACTGGGCCAAACTTCATGGACTGGCTTCGAAACCTGAGGATAGTCCTCAAGGCAGAGAAGCTTGCTTATGTCCTTGAAGATCAACTTCCCAACCGTCCTCCAGAAAATGCAACTCTAGACCAGTTAGTGGCCTATCAGAAACATGTGACCGATTCTGAACTTGCGAATTGCATCATGCTAGCGGCTATGGTACCTGAGCTGCAAAAGCAGCATGAGCATATGGATGCTTACACCATCATCTTCCATCTTCATGAGTTATTTGACGAGCAGGCAAGATCCGAAAGGTTCGAGGTCTCCAGACTCCTCTTCACCTCTATGATGCAGGAAGGCACTTCTGTCTCACAGTTTGTGTTGAAAATGTTGGGGTACATTGAGCGACTGGGCACACTCGGTTTTGTAATGGATCATGAACTAAGTATTGACTTAATTCTGCATTGTTTACCCAAAAGTTATTCACAATTTGTGATGAACTATCAGATGAACAAGCTGGAGACTACCATTCTTGAGTTGCTCAACCTACTGAAGACTATAGAGCCTTCTGTGAAGCAGGATCAGAAGACGGTACTGTTAGTTGGTTCCTCGAAGAAAGATTCTAAGAGGAAGGCCAAAGAACAGAATAAGAGAAAGAAGAAAAAGGCCAAAAAACTGAAAAGACACCAAAAGACACTTGCCATCACTGCGGCAAGAAGGGTCACTGGCGAAGAAACTGCAAGGTTTATCTTGAGTCCTTGAAGAAGAAGGCATCCGATGCCCCATCCTCTTCAAGTATCTTCGTTATTGAATGTCACTCTATTTCCTCAAACACCAGGGTACTTGACACTGGGTATAGCTCACATATATGTAATGACATACGGGGGCTAAGGAATAGAAGAAGACTCGTCAAGGGAGAAGCGAATTTGCGAGTTGGAAATGGAGCAAAAATTGCTGCTGTTGCCATCGGAACATATTTGCTAAAGCTCCCTACTGGACGTGCCTTAGAATTGGATAATTGTTATTTTGTTCCTTCGTTAATAAAGAACATTGTATCTATTTCATGTTTGAATGAAAAGGGTTATCATTTAACTTTTAGTAACAATTGTTGTTACATAACTTTAAATGGTGTTCTTTATGGGACCGGAACATTGTGCAATGGTATCTACACGTTAGATTTATCCGGTGACATTTTCAATATCGAAGTTAGCAACAAACGTGCTCGAATAGATAATCAAATAGACTCCTATACGTGGCATTGTCGTCTTGGCCATATAATTAAGAAACGCATGACCAAATTACACCGATGTGGAATTCTGGAATCATTTAAACCCGGTTCATTTGATACATGTGAATCATGCTTAAAAGGCAAGATGACCAAATTACCCTTTTCTGGTAAAGGTAATCTAGTGGGAGAATTGCTTGGTCTAATACATACTGATGTATGTGGACCAATGTCAACTCTTGCACAAGGAGGCTATAGCTACTTCATTACCTTTATCGATGATCACTCACGATTCGGGTATGTGTTCTTAATGAAACACAAATCTGAAGCTTTTGAGAAATTCAAAGAGTTCAGAAATGAAGTAGAGAAACAGCATGGCAAAAGTATTAAGATACTTCGATCCGATCGGGGTGGTGAATACTTAAGTCAAGAGTTTCAAGATTATCTTAGGGACAATGGGATATTGTCTCAATGGACTCCGCCATATACACCATAGCATAATGGTGTATCTGAGAGGCGTAACCGAACCTTGATGGACATGGTTAGATCCATGACGAATCATGCAACTCTTCCAAAATCCTTTTGGGGCTATGCGCTCAAGACAGCTGTTTACTTGCTAAACAGAGTCCCGACCAAGGTAGTCTCTACTACTCCATATGAGACGTGGAATAGTAAGAAACCTCACTTAACTCACCTTAAGATATGGGGTTATCCTGCTTATGTGAAGCGGACTGTATCAGACAAATTGGATGCTAAGTCTGATAAATGTCTATTTATTGGATACCCTAAGGAAACGAAGGGTTACCAATTCTATCATCCCTTGGAACAAAAGGTGTTTGTTTCAAGGCATGTTGTATTTCTAGAAAAAGAATTTCTTTTACCAAAAAATAGTGGGAGTAACATTGAACTTGAAGAAGTTCAAGGAACTCCAATAGACATTACGAAACACCTAGTCAAGAACCACAACCGAGAACTCATGATGATGAGCCATCAGTTGAACCTAAAACAACAACACCTCTTCGTAGGTCTGATAGGACACACAATATTCCAGAGAGATACGGATTTCTCATAAGTGAATCGAACGACGTGTTACTCATTGGCGATGACGAACCTATCAGTTATGAAGATGTTCTTAAAAATTCAGAAAGGGACAAATGGCTTGAAGCCATGAAGTTGGTAATGGATTCCATGTACCAAAATCAAGTATGGGACTTGGTTAACCCACCTGAAGGGATTAAGCCCATAGGGTGCAAGTGGGGTTTCAAGAAGAAAACCGACATGGAAGGTAATGTTGTTACCTTTAAGGCTAGATTAGTGGAAAAAGGATATCGTCAGAAATAAGGAATTGATTATGACGAAACCTATTCGCCAGTAGCTATGCTTAAATCCATTTGGATGCTCCTGGCCATAGCAGCTCATTATGACTATGAGATATGGCAAATGGATGTGAAAACAGCTTTCCTTAATGGAAACCTGCTTGAGGATGTATACATGATACAACCTGAAGGTTTCACATCGGTTGATAAAATCAAAGTATGCAAGCTTCGACGATCCATATATGGACTGAAGCAAGCATCCAGGAGCTGGAACATCCGTTTTGATGAGACAATCAAAGAGTTTGATTTCTCACAAAATCCTGACGAATCTTGTGTGTACAAGAAGGTTAGTGGGAGTGTAGTCGTATTCCTAGTGTTATATGTGATGACATATTACTTATAGGAAACGATATATCAGTCTTACTGTCGGTTAAAATTTGGTTTTCCAAAACTTTCTCCATGAAAGACCTGGGAGAAGCAACCTATATCCATGGGATTAGAATCTATAGAGATAGATCAAAACGGTTGCTTGGTCTTTCGCAGTCTACATATATAAACCGAGTGCTAAAAAGGTTTAGCATGTCGGAATCCAAGAAAGGTTACCTTCCCATCAGGCATGGGATCAACCTTTCAAAGTCTATGTGTCCGCGCATAGAAGACGAGAGGATTTGCATGAATAATATTCCTTATGCATCCGCGATAGGATCTATCATGTATGCTATGTTATGTACTAGACCTGATGTATCGTATGCTCTGAGCGTCACGAGCAAATACCAGTCTGATCCAGGAATGGATCATTGGGCGGTTGTCAAGACAATCCTTAAGTACTTAAGAAGAACTAAGGATGTGTTCCTAATATATGGAGAAGGAGATATGGTAATACGTGGGTATACAGATGCCAGTTTCCAAACAGATAAGGATGACTCCAAATCTCAGTCTGGATACGTATTTACTTTGAATGGAGGCGCAATAAGTTGGAAGAGTTCCAAGCAAGACACTGTAGCGGATTCTACCACGGAAGCGGAATATATTGCGGCTTCGGAAGCAGCAAAGAAGCAGTCTGGATCAAGAAGTTTGTCTCAGAACTTGGTGTGGTTCCAACCATTGATGAAGCAATACCGGTTTACTGCGACAACAATGGAGCTATTGCACAAGCAAAGGAACCAAGGTCTCATCAGCGATCCAAACACGTGCTTCGCCGCTATCATCTGATCAGAGAGATTATAAGTAGGAATGATATACAAATTGAGAAAATTCCCACTGAAAGGAATTTAGCGGATCCTTTAACTAAGGCCTTGCCTCAAAGCAAGTTTGAGGGTCATGTTAGAGCCTGTGGTATTGGATACCGTAGCGATTGGCATTAGGCCAAGTGGGAGTTTGTTAGTAATATGAGAGAAGTGTCCTAAGGCAATCGCCTTATGATTGTAATCATTTACTTTAATAAATGAATATTCACTATTTGAGTATACATGTTCGTGTATTTGATTGAGATCTTAAACTCATTTACTGAATGTCCGCAATACAATTCACAGCATGAGAGAATTTGTGATGAATTCACAACTAGTGATTATCTCTACATGTGCAATTGTGAAGTATTGAAATTGTCCCTAGTCGATGAATTGATAAATACGGACACTATCAATTCTGTTGAGACTAGCATGGGTTATTCTCTAATCAGCTGATTCTCACTGGCTGGTGACATTGGGATGTCCGGAGATAAACATGAATGCTAGTTAAGGGAACTAGTTCATTGGAGTGACTAGCTGTAAAACTTCATATGGTAATCTACATATAGATATGTCAATGAAGTTCTTACTGCAGCTTAAGTGCGATGTTCCTTTGACTTGCGGTGTTCAAGTCATCTTGGTCTATGAANTAGTTCAATCAATGCCACTCCCACTGTTTTCTTGTAAAAGAAATTTTTTTTCTAGAAATACAGCATGCCTTGAAACAAACACCTTTTGTTCCAAGGGATGATAGAATTGGTAACCCTTCGTTTCCTTAGGGTATCCAATAAATAGACATTTATCAGACTTAGCATCCAATTTGTCTGATACAGTCCGCTTCACATAAGCAGGACAACCCCATATTTTAAGGTGAGTTAAATGAGATTTCTTACTATTCCACGTCTCATATGGAGTAGTAGAGACTACCTTGGTCGGGACTCTGTTTAGCAAGTAAACAGCTGTCTTAAGTGCATAGCCCCAAAAGGATTTTGGAAGAGTTGCATGGTTCATCATAGATCTAACCATGTCATCAAGGTTCGATTACGCCTCTCAGATACACCATTATGCTGTGGTGTATATGGCGGAGTCCATTGAGACAATATCCCATTGTCCCTAAGATAATCTTGAAACTCTTGACTTAAGTATTCACCACCCCGATCGGATCGAAGTATCTTAATACTTTTGCCAAGCTGTTTCTCTACTTCATTTCTGAACTCTTTGAATTTCTCAAAAGCTTCAGATTTGTGTTTCATCAAGAACACATACCCGAATCGTGAGTGATCATCGATAAAGGTAATGAAGTAGCTATAGCCTCCTTGTGCAGGAGTTGACATTGGTCCACATACATCAGTATGTATTAGACCAAGCAATTCTCCCACTGGATTACCTTTTCCGGAAAAGGGTAATTTGGCCATCTTGCCTTTTAAGCATGATTCGCATGTATCAAATGAACCGGGTTCAAATGATTCCAGAATTCCACATCGGTGTAATTTGGTCATGCGTTTCTTACTTACATGGCCAAGACGACAATGCCACGTATAGGAGTCTATTCGATTATCTATTCGAGCACGTTTGTTGCTAACTTCGATATTGAAAACGTCACCGGATAAATCTAACGTGTAGATACCATTGCACAAAGTTCCGGTCCCATAAAGAACACCATTTAAAGTTATGTAACAACAATTGTTACTAAAAGTTAAATGATAACCCTTTTCATTCAAGCATGAAATAGATACAATGTTCTTTATTAATGAAGGAACAAAATAACAATTATCCAATTCTAAGACACGTCCAGTAGGGAGCTTTAGCAAATATGTTCCGATGGCAACAGCAGCAATCTTTGCTCCATTTCCAACTCGCAAATTCGCTTCTCCCTTGACGAGTCTTCTTCTATTCCTTAGCCCCTGTATGTCATTACATATATGTGAGCTACACCCAGTATCAAGTACCCAGGTGGTTGAGGAAATAGAGTGACATTCAATAACGAAGATACCTGAAGAGGATGGGGCATCGGATGCCTTTTTCTTCAAGGACTCAAGATAAACCTTGCAGTTTCTTCGCCAGTGACCCTCCTTGCCACAGTGATGGCAAGTGCCTTTTGGTGTCTTTTCAGTCTTTTTGGCCTTTTTCTTCTTTCCTTTATTCTGTTCTTTGGCCTTCCTCTTAGAACCTTTCTTCGAGGAACCAACTAACAGTACCGTCTTCTGATCCTGCTTCACAGAAGGCTCTATAGTCTTCAGCAGGTTGAGCAACTCAGGAATGGTAGTCTCCAGTTTGTTCATCCGATAGTTCATCACAAATTGTGAATAACTTTTGGGCAAACAATGCAGAATTAAGTCAATACTTAGTTCATGATCCATTGCAAAACCGAGTGTGCTCAGTCGCTCAATGTACCCCAACATCTTCAACACAAACTGTGAGACAGAAGTGCCTTCCTGCATCTTAGAGGTGAAGAGGAGTCTGGAGACCTCGAACCTTTCGGATCTTGCCTGCTCGTCAAATAGCTCATGAAGATGGAAGATGATGGTATAAGCATCCATATGCTCATGCTGCTTTTGCAGCTCAGGTACCATAGCGGCTAGCATGATGCAACTCGCAAGTTCAGAATCGTTTACATGTTTCTGATAGGCCACTAACTGGTCTGGAGTTGCATTTTCTGGAGGACGGTTGGGAAGTTGATCTTCAAGGACATAAGCAAGCTTCTCTGCCTTGAGGACTATCCTTAGGTTTCGAAGCCAGTCCATGAAGTTTGGCCCAGTCAGCTTATTGGTGTCCAAAATGGAACGCAAATTTAGAGAAGACATGATCGAGTGATTATCCTAGAAATACAAATTGAGCTTATGTGAGAAGAATGATAAAGAATGCATCAACATACATTAATTAAATCCTATTTAATTTTTCGAATTGAATAACCCTTTTTATCAATTCGGGAGATCGTAGGAACATCTCCAAATAGGTTGATATCCAACCATAGATAAGAACAACCATGGCTGTGGCCATCAAGTTATTCTTAGCTATGAAGGTAGGTAATTATACCGATTACATATCACATATATGTAACTATCACTTTATGCTATCAACTAATTGAATGTTTGCATAAATCATTGGGTTGTTAACTCATTAACAAGTATGCAACATATACATAGCACCCAACTGCACCTCTCTTTACATCGACCTTGGCTGTGGCACAACAAATCGATGCTCCAAGCTTAAGGCTGACCCATTAATCAAGAAATAGTTTTAATATGGTTGGAGCTCATTCAACCGTTTAGTCAGGCTTGGATGTGTCCAACAACCAAAACTAAGGATTGACCTCTGACTCCAACTATATTAATCATAAACTAATTCCATGGTTTGAACATGTTGAGGTTCAAGCCGGGCATGGATGTGTCCATCAACCCAAACGAGAAACAAAACTCCGGTTCTAACCATATTAATGGAAGGTGTTGGCCTTAATATTTTGTAAGGGGTTTTGGGTCTCATCCTTTCTTTTCTAAGCACATTCATGACATATAATTATGTCATGTACTAACGATTTCCTTAATAAAGTATGTATGTGACTTAATTTATCAAGTCTCATTAATTGAATTAGGAACCGGATTTCCTAATTCTAATTTCATACTTTATTCAAGGAATTGTTTTGGGAAACAATTTCCTAAATTGTCATAATCAATTTCGGAAATAATATGTTTAAGACTTTGATTTCTCTAAATCAAATCTTATTAAATTAAGAGACAGATTCCCTTAATTCAACCACATATTATTTTCATGAAAATCTTATTTAAGAAAACTCTATAGGAAACCATTTTCCTAATTAATTTTGGAGACAACAATATGTAAGAGCATCACTTCTTAAATCAAATAAGGAAATTATCGTTTGAGAATCACCTCAAAATTTCCAAGATTTGATTACATATTTTATTTATGGATTTATTAATTACAACAAAATATTTTCTTTGGGTGGCTCCCCGAGGCTCAGATACCCAAAAAAAGGAATTTGTTGTAAATCTAATTTGGTCCGCTCCCCGAGGCGTAACCAAATTAAACATGACAATTTTATTCAAAATTAGGAAATTAAATTACAACAACTAACTTTAAATTGGACGGCTCCCCGAGGCTCAATCCAAAATAAAGAATTTTGTTGATAATTTAAAACCAATTCGAATTTAATTGTCAATTAATGATCCATAAATTTGTCTAGACTTTCTTTGAAAGAAAGTGCCCAAAATTGCGAGATTTCATAATAGGTTTTCAGAATAATTGTAAGTTTCAGTACAAAGAAAACTTACATATTTCGAAAATTGGAAAATTTCCAAAATAGGAAATTTCCAAAATTGGAAAGTTTCCAAAAATGGGAAGTTTTCACAATTATCATAAAATTTCAGAAACTAGGATATTTCAAAAGTTTGTGAAATTTCATGAGGATTTCCAAACTTTGAAATTCGTAAGTCTAAAATTTATCAAAATTGGAAAGTTTCCATAATTGGAAAATTTTCCAAAATTGAGATCATGACAAAGTTTTTCGCAAAACAATTATATGATTATGTCGAAGACTAACCGGCTCTGATACCACTGTTGGGACCGGGTGCATGTTGACATGGATACGGGTTCGTAATTTTTAAATTTAATTACGTGCAGCGGAAGGTTTAGCATAAATAATTTCTCAAATTATTTTAACTACGTATCTAGCATGAAACCTTATGTTGTGGAGACATGATCATACATTTGTTAGTAATATGAGAGAAGTGTCCTAAGGCACACATAGACCATGTCCTAAACCAAGTGGGTATAAGATGGTGAAGGGAATGAGGCACGATTCATTAAAGCTGCTGAAGGGTTTCAGAATAGTTTCTGAGGTCAACCGTTGATCTTTCGATTAATTGGGGATCATTATGTACTACTAGGTGCCACTCATGATCGTTCTATAATTGATGAATTATAGACGGCCAACATAAATTGAAAGCCTATTTAGTCACACGCACTACGAGTAATCCGAGGGATTTAAAACGAGTTGAAAATTGGATTTTCCGATCAAGAGAGATAAGTCGAATCTGAAAAATTCAGATTCGACTTATCTCTCTTGATCGGAAAATCTAATTTTCAACTCGTTTTAAATCCCTCGGATTACTCGTAGTGCGTGTGACTAAATAGGCTTTCAATTTATGTTGGCCGTCTATAATTCATCAATTATAGAACGTTACTTGGGCTAGGTGTGACTAAATAGGCTTTCGATTTATTTTTCAGAGACACATCGGAAGCATAAAATGACTAAGTCATTTGAAGAATTATTGAACGAATTAAATTAGTTTAATTCGTGAGATCGCGGCTTGGGTTTGGCCGGCCAAAGAGGGTCCCCACCCTCTTGGTTTGGCCGGCCACAAATAGAGGGAAGAACCAAATTGTTTGGTTCAAATTTATAAAATAAACCGCTCGTGGTTTGTCTTATAAAATTATGGATAAAGAAATTTATATAATGAAATTTATATAAAGAAATTTCTTTCCATAATAAAAGGGGAGACATGGTTGTTTTTATTATAAATTAAGTTATAATAAAAACTTGGCATAACGGAATAATTCATAGAAAAATTTATAAGATAAATTTCTTATGAAAAATTTATTCCGTTAAGAGGAGACTTGGCGATTAAGAGGCTACTATATAAAGGTACCAAGGCAAGGCTTGGGAATTAATCCAAGAGATCAAGGATTCTTGCCTAGCCTCTCTCCCTCTCCTTCTCTCCCTCTCCCTCTTCTAGTGTCGCCGGCCCTAGAGCCCTCCCCCTTTGCCGTGAGCTTCCACCACCAAGAAGAAGCCGAAGAAGAAGAAGAAGCGGGCGTGACTCCTTCCTTCCTCCCGGAATCTTGATTCCGTTCTTCGTTTGGTGGTTAGTTTTTCATCTCTCTCTTGGTATTCTTGTCGTGCCTTTGGAGAATCTAGTAGTTCTTATCGGCACGAAACTCGTGGCTTTGCGAAGTCATCCCGAAGAAAATGGCGTGGCCGCGAATAGAGGCAGAGCTTCCAAGGGACGTTACGGTTGGATCTCGTCCCTTTC
This sequence comes from Boesenbergia rotunda, assembly GCA_024364735.1. Classification (NCBI taxonomy): domain Eukaryota; kingdom Viridiplantae; phylum Streptophyta; class Magnoliopsida; order Zingiberales; family Zingiberaceae; genus Boesenbergia; species Boesenbergia rotunda. Next base: position 123,274 of record JAGFNQ010000316.1, on the reverse strand, counting down.
TACGAGTTACGCGAGGTATTAAGTAAATTAGTTTACTTTCTGCAAAATTTTAAATGTATGATCATGTCTCCACAACATAAGGTTGCATGCTAGATACGTAGTTAAAATAATTTGAGAAATTATTTATGCTAAACCTTCCGCTGCACGTAATTAAATTTTAAAATTACGAACCTGTATCCATGTCAACATGCACCCAGTCCCAACACCCTTTACCTCGCGACCTTCTACCTTATGTCCCTCCCTTCCCGGGCATCGTGTGGGTGACGAGCTATCGTGAACCGAGATCAGCAAAGCCCTCCAAAACACCTCTTCTCCTTGCCCTAGCTAAAACCCTAATCAAGGGTTCACCGCCAGGTTCTTCTCCTTCCACGCGCGCGCCGTCGGCCAACTGAGAGCTCCCGAGGTCGTTGACCACCAGTCCTCTGTCCAATAGAGGTTGAGGAAGGTGAAGAAGAGTGAGAGGAAGGAAGACGAAGCCTCTTCCTTTTACCTAAACCCGCCGCCAACCCTCTAGTAGTCTCCCTCACTGCCAGCGCCCTTTCTCCTCGCCGCCGGCCCTCCTCCAACCTTCTCAAGGCGAACTCCAGCCACTAGCTGATAAGGGAGATGATCTTCCCCTTCCTAGCAACCCACACCGAGAGAGAAGAAGGAGAGAACAAGAAGAGAAGAAAACTTCTCTTCTTGTATGCGTCGGTGCCCTAGGAGAGAGAAGGAGAGGGAGAGGAAAAGAGAGAGGCCAAGGGTTTTGGGAATTGGATTGTCCAGCCTTGGTTTCATGATCCCATGGGGTTTATATAGGGCTAAGGTAGGGACCAAGAGGAGGAGTTGGATCTTGACCCGCTAATGGATCTAAACCCGATCCATTAATTAAGATTCATTCCACTAAAGGATCTTAATTAAACTTCCTCACCAACCCCCATATTTTCATATGGGCTCCACATATTATGAGTCGTCCAACCCCCCGTGTTTAAGATATCGAATGCCCGTTAATTAATTTAAATTATTGACAATTTAAATTAATCAACTTTTGGATCCTTGATTAGTACTACTCAACCTTATCATCATGTTGGATCAAATCCACCTGCAGGGTTTAACATGATGAACCTTTTGAGCTCATCAAGGGGGCATCATCATCCTGACTCAATAGGACACGAATTCCGTCAATAATCAATGGCAACCATATAATTAATATTATCTCCCAACTTACCGGGCCTATCGATCTAACAGAATAGATCTCACCCATTGGTAAATCAAAGAAATAATAATTAATAATATGTGCCCGTTATTATATCGGGATTTATGGATCGAACTCCATAATAAAATCCAAGGTCCTATCCAATTATCAAGGCAGTACAAATTGGATAATCTCTGATTTTGGTCCTGCTCAATGTACTCAAAGCACACTAGTGTAATTCTATGGTCAAGACCAACCACACCTAATTACACTACAACCATCCCTATGGTTTGTCCAATTCCATCTTGGCTGTGAGCCTCTACTTATACCAGGCAAGGGACTGATAACATGATCTTCTGTGTGACACCACACACCATGTTATTTACAATGCGAAGTAAAGGACTTTTATGCATGTACTAATTTAACAAACATCTAGTATTGTTGTGATTCTCTTTTCAAAAATAGATGATCTCATATATAAAAGGAAGCAAGTCTTTTAGTATATACATCTATCAATCTCCCACTTATACTCAAAGACTCTGGTGTTCTCTCACTGCCATATATCTGACTCCCATATCCTCCACATGCCGATCAAAAGCTCTAGCTGGAAGAGCTTTAGTGAAAGGATCCGCCAGGTTGTCCTCCGATGCAATCTTGGCGACAGCTACTTCTCCTCGCTTTACAATTTCTCGTATCAGGTGGTACTTGCGCTCTATGTGTTTACTCGCCTTATGGGCTCATGGTTCCTTCGAGTTTGCAACTGCACCACTGTTATCACAAAATATTGTGATAGATTTGGGCAAAGCAAGAATCACATCCAAGTCCATGATGAAGTTCCTGAGCCATACAACTTCCTTAGCTGCCTCTGAGGCTGCCACATACTCAGCTTCCATGGTAGAGTCCGCCACGCATTTCTGCTTGACACTCCTCCAAACTATGGCTCCACCTCCTAAACTAAACACAAACCCCGAGGTAGACTTACTCTTGTCCCTGTCTGACTGGAAAACTGAATCCGTATAACCCATAGGGACTAATTGGTCTGCTCGGTAAATCAGCATATAATCCCTAATTTGTCTCAGGTATTTCAATATATGCTTTACCGTAGTCCAATGCCCTTGTCCAGGGTTACTCTAATATCTGCTAACTATGCCCACGGTAAAACAGATATCTGGTCTCGTGCACAACATAGCATACATGAGGCTTCCTATTGCTGAAGCATAAGGAACCACCTTCATTTCCTCTATCTCCTTTGATATTTTCGGACACATCTCTTTGGATAGAGGAACCCTATGCCTGAAGGGTAGGAAACCCTTCTTGGAGTTTTCCATGCTAAAACAAGCCAGGATAGTGTCAATATATGAAGCTCGGGATAAGCACAACATCCTTTTCTGGCGATCCCTTATGACCTTGATCCCAAGGATGTGTCCCGCTTCTCCCAAGTCCTTCATATCAAACTATTTTGACAACCAGACCCTTACGTCTAATAACACTTTGACATTATTGCCAATTAACAAAATGTCATCTACGTAAAGTACAAGAAACACCACTACGTTTCCGTCACACCTCTTATATACACATGATTCATCCGGGCTTTGAATAAATCCGTACGACTTGATTACCTCATCAAAGTGGATGATCCAAGATCGCGAAGCTTGCTTCAATCCATAAATGGATCGATTAAGCTTGCACACTAGATGCTCTTTGGCCTTTGCAATGAACCCTTCTGGTTGCTTCATGTAGATGGTTTCCTCATGACTACCATTAAGGAAAGCTGTCTTGATGTCCATCTACCATACCTCATAGTCCATATGCCCTGCAATAGATAAGAGAATCCAGATAGACTTAAGCATGACTAGCGGCAAAAAGGTTTCCTCATAATCGATACCCTCTTTCTGAGTATACCCTTTCGCAACAAGCCTAGCTTTAAAGGTCTCAACCTTCCCGTCTGATCCTCTCTTTCTCTTGTAGATCCACTTGCATCTAATGGTTTTTACACCATCAGGTGGTTCTACTAGCTCCCAGACATGATTAGAATCCATAGATTCTATCTCAGAGTTCATTGCCCTTTGCCGAGAATCTGCATCCTTATCTTGGAGGGCCTCGTCTTAGGTCCAGGGATCCGTCTCATGTTTACCAGAGACCAAGTCCGAAGACTCTCCCAAAAACATGAACCTCTCAGGATGTCTAACAACCCTCTTACTGCGACGAGGTACCACCTGTGAATCCTCTATGACACCCGGTGCAGTGACTTGTGGTGTATCCTCTTGTACAGTTGGTCCTAAGGTCTGAACTTCCCCTCTCAATAATTCAAGAACTAGACTACTCTTGGGCTTATGGTTCATCACATAGTATTTTTCTAAGAATTTGACATTAGTGCTAACGATTACCTTCTGGTCCTTAGGACTATAGAACAGACCACTTTTTGTTCCTCTAGGATAGCCTACGAACAGACGTACTTCCGTACGAGATTCCAACTTATCAGTATCTCCCTTTAGCACATGTGCTGAACTACCCCAAATCCGAACATGTCCTAGACTAGGCTTGCGCCTAGTCCATAGTTCTGTGGGAGTAGAGGGGACTGACTTAGATGGTACCAAGTTCAGAATGTATGCTGCCGTTTCCAGAGCATATCCCCAGAACGAATCAGGTAAGTCAGAGTAGCTCATCATTGATCTAACCATTTCCATAAGAGTCCTATACTTTCTTTCCGCCACCCCGTTCTGTTGGGGCGTACCGGGTGTAGTTAGCTGAGACTGAATCCCAGCCTCTGATAGGAAGGTCCTAAACTCTCCAAAGAGGTACTCACCACCACGATCAGATCGTAGTGTCTTGATGCTTTTACCTCGATGTTTCTCCACATCAGCCTTGAATTCTTTGAACTTATCAAAGCATTCAGACTTGCAGTGCATCAGGTAAATGTATCCGTACCTTGAATAATCGTCAATGAAAGTGACGAAGTATTCAAAGCCACCTCTAGCCTGGATGGGACCACACAAATCAGAATGAATTAGTTCTAGCACATCTTTGGCCCTATACCCCTTAGCATTGAAAAGCCGCTTGGTCATCTTACCTTCCAAGCAAGACTAACAGGTCGGGAAGTCTTCCACCACCAATGAACCCAAGGGCCTATCGGCTATCAACCTCTGAATCCTACTAAGGTTAATATGACTAAGCCTAAGGTGTCAAAGATACGTCTGATTCATCTTAGAAGGTTCCTTTCTCTTATTTATGTTAGACGATGAGCTATTGACTTCTGTTTGCATCGTGGGAGTCTTTGGTTCTAGAGTGTACAGATTGCCAACCATAGTACCCGAACAGATAATCTCTCTATTTCTCTTTATAATAACTCTGTTATTAAAAGCAATAGAATATCCGTCCTTTATTAACTTAGAAATTGAAATTAAATTCTTTCAAAATGAGGGTACATATAAGAAATCTCTCAGAACCAACACCTTATTCCTCTAAAAAGACAAATAAAAATCTTCCACTGCAACTGCTGCCACCTCCGTAGCATTGCCCATGTAGACCACGATTTCTCCATCAGCCAGCCGTCGCATTTCCTGGAACCCCTGCAGAGTATTGCAGATATGATCAGTGACTCCTGTATCTATACACCAAGTATTGGTAGATAGCACCGCTAAACATGTTTCAACGACTAGACATGAAGAAATTCCTTTGTCTTGACGACGGGGACAGTCCACCTTCCAGTGTCCAGTTTGCTTACACGTGAAGCATTTGCCTTTCGGCTTCTTCACGCCAGTCCGAGGTTCCTGCGATGCTGCTGCTGCTACCTTCTTAAACCCACATTGTTTCTTCTTCTTCCTGCCTTTCGGCATAGAAGTAGAAACCTTCTAAGTAACCAAGGCTTGAGAGCTCTGACGAAAGAGACCCTCTGTCGCCTGGAGTTCTCCTAGCAGTTCCCCGAACGTATACTCATGCTTATTCATGTTATAGTTGAGCTGGAACTGCTCAAAACTCATAGGCAGAGATTGGAGTATTATATCGACCTGGGTTTCTCCATCGATTTGTCCTCCAAGAACCTCAATCTCATTGAGGTGGGCCATCATTTACAGGACATGATCCCTTACGGGTGTCCCTTCGACCATAGTGGTCATCATCAGTTTCTTCATTGCTAGCTGCCTAGCGGCACGACTCTAGTGCCCGAAGAGCTCCTGAAGGTTCAACATCATGTCACAAGTAGTGGGCATGACCTAATGCTGATGTTGCAATACATTCGACATGGATGCCAGAATGTAACATCGCGCCATTCATCTGCCTTAACCCATTTCTTGTAATGCTCCCTTTGCTCTTCACTAGATCTGTCGCTAGGCCTATCAGGACATTTTTCGGTGAGTACAAATTTGTATTCTTCAGCTGTAAGGACAATGTCAAGGTTTCTCTTCCAATCAATATAGTTGGGTCTAGTAAGTTTATTCTCCTTAAGTATTGTTGCTAGTGGGTTAAAGGCTATTTTGAAAATCCTGAGAATCACAACATATACTACTTTAGAAATCGAAAATAAATTGATTCCTCAAAATAATAAATTTTCAAAATCAACCAACACCCCTATACATCGAGAAATTTTCATGCCACGATGGTGTGGACGTATACGAATTTCTATATTCGTAAGAGGAGGTTTTGCCCATTAATCTTACTATCTCGTCAACCTAACTTTTTGACAAGTAAGATTAATAGTTGGTTAACTTCGGCCCTGCAAAATAATAGCAGTGACTCCGATGGGGAGGATACTATTATTCGCATCTAAGTATTTACTATTACACGACACTAAGAAAATCATTTCCGATTATGTGCCTTCCGATGGGGAAGTACACACGCTCTTTAATAATTTTCTATAGCCTTTTTCGACCTAGTGATTCACAGAACAAGTCCATCCGACGAGGAGGAAGGCACTCAGAGCCGACGCGCAGACTTGTTCGCATCACTTATCAGATTGTAATGGAGGCCATGGGATCCTTAGGGTCCCTCTCCCACTTCGTAATTTATTACGATGAATTTTAACTAACACACACACAACAAGCACATAACCAACATAATGAAAAAAAATCCTAGATTTTCCAACTTTTCATGACTTTGGTCTCCAATGCGCCTCCAGTCATGTCGTCACCTCGTCCGCTCCTCCCTTCCTTATGCGCAAGCCACCTTGAGGGATCTCCGAGCCGAGATGACTGGCTAATTATTTACATCATGGATCCTATACTCCACAAAGGAGTGTACATAAAATCTAGATCAAATATAAACAAAATGCTCGGCTAAACATGTGTCGTATTCAATTTCAAAAAATAAATACTGCCTAGCCTCGTCAACCCCGATGATTAATTAATTTACAAAAATTGCATAAACATTCACACACATCAAATATTTGGCCAGAATAAGTTGAAATTCAGTGCCTACAACACAAAGTTAGCCTATGCACATCCACATATCGTCCAGCAAAATATAATGTATGAAAAATGTAAAAAATTAACCAATCCTAAACACACAAAACCAGAAACCTCAACTTTGATACCAATTTGTTGGTTATGTCTTGGCGGCTATCCTAAGCGAATACTTGGTCGTCCTTGAGAGACCTCTCCATGTCTATGGATTAAAAAATTAATCTGAATGGAGACCCGTCTCCCAACGACCATCTTGCCATCGTATCGTTCGATACGAATTACAACTTGGCCAATCACAAAGATCGTGCCTTGTAATTCTCTTAACCGAACGACCGCGAAAGAGACGATGAGTGGATCACCGGTTCTTGTGTTTACAGTTGGGGTCCAATTAATGAATTATTAGATATGATTCGCAATCAAAATAATTAATTAAAACACATGAAATCACGAGACTAATTATCATGGCACAAAAGAACATAAGGAGCTTAGGGAGAGATTTATACCTTACCTTTTCCTCGCGGCCTTCTACCTTATGTCCCTCCCTTCCCAGACGTCGTGTGGGTGATGAGCTACCGGGAACCGAGATTACGAAAGCCCTCCAAAATACCTCTTCTCCTTGCCCTAGCCGAAACCCTAATCAAGGGTTGCACCGTCGGGTTCTTCTCCTTCCACACGCGCGCCGCCGGCCAACCGAGAGCTCCCGAAGTCGCCGACCACCAGTCCTCTGTCCAACAGAGGTTGAGGAAGGTGAAGAAGAGTGAGAGGAAGGAAGAAGAAGCTTCTTCCCTAAACCTGCCGCCAAACCTCTACTAGTCTCCCTCACCGCCGGCGCCCTTGCGCCCTTTCTCCTCACCGCCGACCCTCCTCCAACCTTCTCAAGGCGAGCTCCGGCCACTAGCTCATATGGGAGATGATCTTCCCCTTCCTAGTAGCCCACACCGAGAGAGAAGAAGGAGAGAACAAGAAGAGAAGAAAACTTCTCTTCTTCTATGCGCTGGCGCCCTAGGAGAGAGAAGGAGAGGGAGAGGAAAAGAGAGAGGCCAAGGGTTTTGTGAATTGAATTGTCTAGCCTTGGTTTTATGATCCCATGGGGTTTATATAGGGCTAAGGTAGGGACCAAGAGGAGGAGTTGGATCTTGGCCCGCTAATGGATATAAACCCGATTCATTAATTAAGATCCATTCTACTAAAGGATCTTAATTGAACTTCCTCACCAACCCCCATATTTTCATATGGGCTCCACATATTATGAGTCGTCCATCCCCCCGTATTTAAGATATCGAATACCCGTTAATTAATTTAAATTACTGATAATTTAAATTAATCAATTTCTTGATCCTTGATTAGTATCACTCAACCTTATCATCATGTTGGATCAAATCCACCTGCAGGGTTTAACATGATAAACCTTTTGAGCTGATCAAGGGGGCATCATCATCCCGACTCACTATGACACGGATTCCATCAATAATCAATGGCACACCATATAATTAATATTATCTCCCAACTTACTGGGCCTATCGATCTAACAGAACAGATCTCACACATTGGTAAATCAAAGAAATAATAATTAATAATATATGCCCGTTATTATATCGGGATTTAGGGATCGTACTCCATAATAAAATCTGAGGTCCTATCTGTTGGATCGAGAAACACGATAGAGGGGGGGTGAATATCGTGAAAACTTTTTCGGATAAGACTTAAGAGAAAATACGCAGCGGAATTAAAAACAAACACGAGGAACACAAGTATTTTTTACTTGGTTCGGAGTCGCGGTCGACTCCTACTCCAAGGCCCACAGTCCTTGACCGTTTACTACGGGCAATTCTATAATAGCGCAAAGATTTACAGAATTTGATACAATAGTGGTGCAGTAAATAAACGAATACACTTTTAGTTACCGACGCCCGGTGTGGATCGCACTTCGGAGCAGAGGGTCATCGTCGGCGCTGGAATGTTGAGATCGGAGTTTGCCGGAGTAGAACGCTTGAACAAAAAGCTTAGAGGCATTGAAAAATTGTCTTCTTGAAGCCTAGGGGTCGAGCCCCTTTTATAGTGCTCCTGGGGGCACCTGATTCGCCGGGGGCGCCTGACACGTGCCTTTAGATCGGAGAAAACTCATCCACAGCTCGGTCAGCGTTTATCCCTCCAAAATCAGCCTCGGAGCTGACTGGGGCACCCGGGACCTCCCGGGCGCCCAGCTTGACTTGGTCCGCTGGCTTCGTGGCTGATTTTGCTTCAACTCCTCTTTGGCTTTGACCTTGGGCGCCCGGGACCTCCCGGGCGCCTAGCCCAGTGTTGTTTCGAAGCGATTCTTACTTTCTACTTGTTTGGCTTTGACCTTGGGCACCCGGGACCTCCCGGGCGCCTAGCCCAGCTGCATGCCCCTCTCCTTTGGGGCGTTCTGAGCTGTAGAAACACACTCCTTCGGTCCCTGTATCCAAGGTTAGTTCCACAACAAACAAGGCAAGAATATTAGTCCATTTTTACAGCCGTAACTGTCTTGGTTCTGACTTTGGGTCTCCCAAATTGAACCCTAGGTCGAACCGACGCCTACTGTTCCCTCGACGGGGAATGCGTCCTCACCTACTCCTCTCAGGAGAATTTACCTTTTGCCAACCGGCTCCTTCGGTTGGACTTTTGCCTAGCTTTACTCACCACGTCTTCGTGCCCAATCCACGACCAGGTCTTAGTGCCCAGATTTACTCACCAGGTCTTTGGTGCCCAGCCCTCGGCCAGGACTTTGTGCCCAATTCCTCGAACCAGGTCTTCGGTGCCCAGCCCTCGGCCAGGACTTAGTGCCCAGTCCATGACCAGGACTTATTGCCTAACCCTTGGTCAGGTCTTAGGTGCCTAGCCCTCGACCAGGACTTAGTGCCCAACCCTTGGTCAGGTCTTAGGTGCCCAGCCCTCGGCCAGGACTTCTTGCCTAGATTAACTAGGACTTTCCTGCACACTTGAGTAACTTTATTAGATCACAAATAACACTTAACTTTGAATCCTTTGCCAATATCAAAACAAGGTTCGATATGGTGCTTCCTGCACCAACACTATCCAATTATCAAGCCAGTACAAATTGGATAACCTCTGGTTTTGGTCCTGCTCAATGTACTCAAAGCACGCTAGTGTAATTCTATGGTCAAGACCAACCACACCTAATTACACTATAATCATCCCAATGGTTTGTCCAATTCCATCTCGGTTGTGAGCCTCTACTTATACTAAGCAAGGAACTGATAACATGATCTTCCGTGTGACACCACACACCATGTTATCTACAATGCAAAGTAAAGGACTTTTATACATGTACTAATATAAACAAGCACCTAATGTTGTTGTGATTCTCTTTTTCAAAATAAAGATGATTTTATATATAAAAGAGCAAATCTTTTAGTATACACATCTATCAAGGGTAACATTGAATTACAATATGTTGAATCAAAGTTCAACCTTGCCAACATATTTACTAAGCCTCTTCCCGAAGCGGAATTCACATCTCTAAGAAGAGGACTTGGTATGTGTTTTGTAGAAGTGTAAATTTGGTCTTGGGGTAATGCAATAATAAGGTAGTGCATGAGATGTTAGGATGATACAAATAACTCACTTATGCTTATGGCATATTGTTGGGTTGTTGGAAGTATCACATTATTGAAAATAGACCAACTATGGGGAAAGCAAATGTTTAATTAATGGACATCTTACCCATAGATCATATAATTTGAAAACATTTCTGTGTTCTATTTGCAACGACATAAGTTTGTGAAACACATAATTTCAAAACTAGGATGAAAGTTTGGTACAAACTTGGATGTTTTCAAAGAATTTGAGTTTTGGTCAAAAAGTTAAACATGTTTAGATTTTCCATGGAAATATATTTTTCTCTGTTAGAATACATCATAAGAAACATGTTTGCAAAGTTTCATGATTTTTCGAATTATGTGGAATTTATAGTGCATTTCTAAATTTTGACTCAAAAACTGCAATGTTCAAACTAAAATGTAGGGGGCAGTCGACTGATCTTTCTATAAATTGGCAATACAAAGACACTAGTCGACTGATAACTGTCTCAGTCGACTGGTCCTTCTGGTTTCTGGTTTCTAGTTTTTGGGGGTGTTCAGAAACGGAAAGGTATTCAAATTTGTTGCCAATGGTTAATATTGAATAAAGCAATCCTTTTGATAGTGTCAAAGGGGGAGAATTAAAGGTTTAAGTTAGGTTTGAAACTTAACTTGTGGAAAATTAAAAATTATGTGGAGGGCATAGGTTAAGAGGGAGGATGCATGTTTATGCTTCTTAATTTACTATGTCTTTAATTTTCAATTACTGTTATTATTCCTAACATAAACATATTATCACACATCAAAAAGGGGGAGATTGTTGGGGCAATCGACCCAAGTATGATCGAGTGGATCATGGTTTCGATGTATGTGTGTCAATATGATTAAGTTAGGTTGTCATGTTGGTTTGATATGTGTGTTTGATGAAGGATCGTTTCAGGCGTGCAGAGGGGGGTGAATGCACTTTTTCGGATCTTGAATCTCTACAGAATTGTTAGTGCAGCGGAAATAATATGCAAAGGAATTAAAAACAATGCTAACACTTATCGTTTACTTGGTATCCACCCAGATAGGTGACTAGTCCAAGGATCCACGCCGCGAGCACCACTTTTCACTATCGAAAAGTCTCTTTGAGGTGGAGAAACCTTTACAACAAGATTTTCCTCTTTACAGATGCAGAAATACGAGAGAGGAAGCAAGAATCACTCTACAGACGAGCAGCACTTCGACACTGTACGAAACCATACCGTGCACGTACAAAAAGTGCAAAGTGCTCCTTTTATAGGTAAACAGGACAGATTCACAATCTGTCCAGCCCGCACCAGTCGACTGCCCCTAGGGCAGTCGACTGGCCTAGCATTAATTGCTAGCCAACGGCTAGTTTTCAGGGTATACCAGTCAACTTCCCAAATGCCAGTCGACTGGTCTGAGGTCGCAAACTTTCTGTGGGTTTTGGCAGTCGAATGCCCCAAGGCCAGTCGACTGCCCTGCTTCACAGCTCAGCTCCACCCACTCCGGACCTTCTCCTTTGCGTGTGGCTTCAGGTCTGCTCCCTTGGCTCGCCCTTGAAGTCCTCTTCCTCTGGCTATTGTCCCTCGGATGCGCACGCAAGCCTTCCCTTGGCTTGCCTCCATGCCACCCTTCACGTGTGCCCTTAAAGTCCACTTCCCAGCTGGCCCTTGGAGCTCTCCTCCCTCGACTCTCGTCCCTCGGATATGTCCACCATGTGTGATTCTCCAAGTCCTGCAAACTCAATCACACACATCAAATACAACACAACACTCTAACTTTAAACATATTCACCCACACACATCAAAACTATGATCTTTCAATCATTTAAGGGCCGATTGCCTCAACAATCTCCCCCTTTTTGATGTGTGGCAATATGTTTATGTTAGACATAAATAACAGCCATAACAACAATAGCAATAGATAGTAATTGAAAAAGCATGAGACATAGTAACCCTAAGAGGTAACCTCCCCCTTAATCTATGTCTTCTCCCCATTTTCAATTCTAATCACATTCCAAGTTAAGTTTCCACTTAACAATAGCAATATATTAAAAATATAAGACATATCAGAACCTAAGAGGTACCTCCCCCTTAATCCATGTCTTCTCCCCATTTTTAATCATTCAAGGTCTAAGTTAGAAAGAAAAACTTAAACCATCCATTCTAAGTTAAAATTCTAACTTAAACCACCCATTCTCCCCCTTTGACACCATCAAAATGATTGCCTCAAGCAACCAAACTCTAGGGCATCAAAAGTGAGAATTTTAAATTTATGAAATTTCTCTCAGTTGCTGAAAATAGGCGTGCCAGTCGACTACCCATGGGGCAGTCGACTGATACGCTATCAGTCTGATTTTTCAGCTTTTCTGTCGAATTTCAGAAACTCCCAGAAAATTCCAGAAAATTCCAAAAATTGTAAAATTTTGCATACATGTTTGAAATGTTATACTCTATCAGGGAAAAATATTAGTCCATATAAAATTCCAAACATGCATGACTTTTGATAAAAATCCAAAAGGTTTGAAAACCACTACATTTTGTATCAAACTTTGAATCCAATTTTGCAATTATATGACTTTTAAAAACATGGCAAAGTATGTAAAGCATAAAATGGTTTTCCAATGTTTAAAATGTCCAACTATGATCTTTGGGCAAAGTGTCCATTGATTAAACACTTGTCTTCCCCATAGTTGATCTAGTTTTCATATATTGATACTTCTAATGGTTCAACAATGTGCCACAAGCACAAGTGAGCCAAATGTATCACCCTAATGGATCAAGCACCCTTTTTCAAATCTAAAATCTCCAAGTTCATCCTAAACTTCCACAAAACACATTCCAAGGCCTCTTCTTAAGGATGTAAACTCCGATTCGGGAAGAGACTTGGTAAAGATATCGGCTAGGTTCGACTTTGATTCAACATAGTGTAGTTCTATGTCTCCCCTTGCCACATGGTCTCTAATGAAGTGATGTTTCACTTCAATATGTTTTGTCCTAGAATGGTGAACCGGATTTTTGGTTAAATTGATTGTGCTTACATTATCACACAAGACTTTGACCTTGGTGTAATGCAACTCATAATCCTCTAGGGTGTGCATGATCCAAAGGAGTTGGGAAACACACCCACCCATTGCCACATATTCCGCCTCCGTTGTTGATAGGGCAACGCATGGTTGTTTCCTACTACTCCAACTAACTAAGGAAGACTCAAGGAATTGACACCCTCCACTTGTACTCTTCCTATCTAACTTGCAACCCGCATAGTCCGAGTCGGTGTATCCAATTAGGTCAACACTAGGGGTTCTAGGATACCAAAGTCCGACATTGAGGGTCCCTTTCACATACCTTAAGATCCTCTTAACTACAACCAAATGGGACTCTTTGGCACAAGATTGGTACCTTGCACACATGCCTACCGCAAAAAGTATGTCGGGTCTACTAGCGGTTAGGTATAGGAGGCTACCAATCATGCTCCTATATTATTTAGAGTCTATCATTTTCCCTTCAATGTTACTATCCATTTTCACATTGGTTCCTATGGGTGTAGATGTTACCTTAGCATTTTCTAAACCAAATTTCTTTAACATCTCCTTAGCTTATTTGGTTTGAAAGACATGTATACCTTCATTAGTTTGCTTAACTTGAAGGCCTAAGAAGAAGGTTAACTCTCCTACAAGACTCATTTCAAATTCATCTTCCATACACTTGATGAATTCTTGTAGAAAGTCATTATTTGTTGACCCAAAAATGATATCGTCTACATAGACTTGGGCAACAAATATGTCCTTATCCTTAGATTTTAGGAACAATGTAGGGTCAATTGTTCCTCTCCTAAACCCCTTAGACACTAAAAATGAGGAAAGCCTTTCATACCAAGCCCGGGGAGCTTGTTTCAATCCATATAAGACTTTTCTTAATTTGTAAACGTGTCTTGGATAGTTAGGGTCCTCAAACCCGGGGGGTTGTTCTACATAAACCTCTTCCTTAATGATCCCATTAAGGAATGCCGACTTCACATCCATTTGGTGGAGTGTGAAACCCATGTGAGCGGCATAGGCTAGTAGAATTCTAATTGATTCTAACCTAGCTACGGGGGCATAAGTCTCATCATAATCTAGTCTCTCAACTTGGTTAAACCCTCTAGCTACCAATCTAGCCTTGTTCCTAGTGATTTTACCTTGGTCATCTAGTTTGTTCCTAAAGACCCATCTTGTGGTTACAATGGTACAATCAGTGGGCCTTGGAACTAACTCCCAAACTTCACTCCTCTCAAATTGATTTAGCTCTTCTTGCATGGCTAAAACCCAATCAACATCTCCCAATGCTTCATCAATGGACTTGGGTTCTAATTGGGAGGTTAGAGTTATTTGACTAGTTTGATCCCTAAAATTGGACCTAGTCCTTACTCCTTGAGTTACATCACCCACTATTTGGTCAATAGGGTGATCATGGTGATGTCTCAAGGGCCTAGAGGTTGTGGGTTCATTTACTCCTTCTTCCTCATCCTCTAGGGTACTTCTTACTCCCCCTTGATCATTGCCCTCCAAATGTAGGTCTTGGATTCTTTGGGCAAGGGTTGGACCTCTTCTATATCCTTATCAATTGAAGCCTTTCTTGGATAGGTACTAGTTGTTTCATCAAATTTGACATTTGAGGACTCCTCAATCACTTTTGTCCTCTTGTTGTACACTCTATAACCCCTACTAGTCAATGAGTACCCTACTAGAATTCCTTCATCGGCTTTAGACTCAAATTTTCTTAGGTTATCTTTGGTGTTTAAGATGTAGACTTTACATCCAAAGACCCTAAAATAGTGGACTTGAGGTACCTTTCCATTCCACAACTCAAAAGGTGTTTTCCCTAGAAACCTATGTACCAATACCCGGTTTTGAATATAGCAAGCGGTGTTAACCGCTTCGGCCCAAAAATAGCTAGGAAGAGAGTATGCATTAAGTATAGTCCTAGCAGCTTCTTGTAGGGCTCGGTTTCTCCTCTCAACTACCCCATTTTGTTGAGGAGTCCTTGGGCATGAAAATTCATGCTTGTACCCATTTTCAACACAAAATTGTGTGAAACTTGCATTTTGGAACTCTCCACCATGGTCACTCCTAATTTGATTTATTTTGATATGCTTTTCGTTTTCTACCCTCTTGCTAAATCCTATAAAAATCTCTAGGGTATCATCCTTATGTTTCAAGAAATATACCCATGTAAATCTAGAGAAATCATCTACTATTACTAGGCAATATTTACTCCCTATAAGTGAGGGAGTACTATGACAATCAAATAAATCTATGTGCAAAAGTTCTAAAGGCAAAGAGGTAGTGGTTAGGGTTTTACCTTTGTGTGATCCTTTTGATTGCTTACCCTCTTGTCATGCATCACACAACTTGGTCTTCTCATACTTGATCATTGGTAGCCCCTTCACCAACTCTTCCTTGGCCACTCTTGCAATGCTCCCCATGTTGATGTGTCCAAGTCTCCGGTGCCACAACCATCCTTCTTCTTCTTTGGACATGAAACACTTAACAACATTGTTAGTAGCATAAGTAAGATCAAGATAATATAAATTCGCCTCTCTAAACCCTTCAAATATGATAGCACTTGATTCATTATGTCTAATGATGCATTTTCTAACATGAAATTCAACTCTAAAACCGACATCACATAATTGACTCATACTTAATAAATTAAACTTCATATCTTTGATTAAAAGTACCTTATGTATGGAAATGGTGGGAGATACCTCAATTGTGCCCCTACCAATGATCCTTAACTTTCCACTGTTCTCAAAGGAGACCGTCCCTTCTCTTAGGTAGCTAATAGTGGTGAACTTGCTCACATCCCCGATCATGTGTCTTGAGCATCCACTATCTACTATCCACATAGTTGGGGCCTCCTTCACCTTTACCTAAACAACATGGAAAATATACTCTTTTGGTACCCATATCTTTGATCCATAAGCATCATTTAGAAATCTCTTAGGTACCCATGCCTTCTTTGTGGTTCCCCTAGCCCCTAGTCTCCTAGATGCACCAATCCTACCGGTAAGTGAAACAAAGGCTACCTCCTTTGTCTTAGGCCTATAACCCAACCCGGCTTTGTTATACACAACCCTTTGACTGTTGATGATCATATCTAGGTTGCTAGATCCTACTTGGAATTTCCTAAGGGCCTTCGTGAGGTCATCTACCTGTTTCCTTAATTCCCTATTTTCAGCTTCAAGATGTAAAGCATGTGAAGAGGTAGAGCTAGCATGCAAATCTTTAAGTTTAGTAGACTCTACTCTAAGCATGACAATTTCTTCCTTTAGATCCTTAACTTTACTTCAAGCCTTAGCTAAGTCCATGTTCGTGTTAGAAATTATTTTCACTAAAGTAGAGGAGGGTAAGCGGTATACCTCACTTACCGAAGCTTCTGACTCTGATGATGAAGTAGAGGAGCTCTCATCTTCACTACTTGAGCTTCGTTCATCGTCCGATGAGTCTGAGTGATCTTGTGCCATAAGAGCAAAGTGGGAGACTTGCTCTTCTTCTTCCTCTGAGGATGAGGGATCATCCCAAGTTGTCTTAAGGTTGGTGGCACCCTTCTCCTTTCCCTTTGACTTCTTCTTGTCACTCTTTTTCTTCTCCTCCTTCTTGTCCTCTCTTTTCTTCAATTGAGGGCACTCGTTCTTCATATGTCACTCTTGGTGGCAGTTGTAGCATATGATGTCCTTGACCTTACCCTTGCCCTTGGACCCTTTCCTAGCATAGGACTTGTTAGACAAACTTTTAAAGGCTCTACGAAATTTTCTTACCATGAAGGCCTCTTGGTCACTATCCATAGAGGTGCTGGATTCTTCTGAATCTGATGAGGATGATTAGACAACCTTCTTCTTCTCCTTCCTCTTCTTCTTCTCCTTTTCTGCAACAAAAGCAATACCTTTCTCTTTTGCCGAGACATTAGCTTGCTCGTGTAGCTCAAATTCACAGAAAAGATCGTCTAATTTAAGAATTGACAAATCCCTCGATACCTTGTATGCATCAACCATGGATGCCCACAAGGTGGTTCTCGGGAAGGCTTGTAAAACATACCTGACGATGTCCCGGTTCTCAATCTTCTCTCCAATCACATGGAGTTCATTGATCACTTCTTTTACCCTTCCATGTAGCTGGCTGACGGTCTCGTTGCTCTTCATGGAAAGGGATTGCAATTGGGCCACCAACAAGTCCTTCTTGGCTCTTCTGGACTCGTTTGACCCCTCATTCAACTCCACCAACTTATCCCACAGTTCCTTGGCGCTCTTGAACGGCCCCACCTTGTTCAGTTGCTCCTTCGAGAGCCCGCATTGCAATGTGGTGGTGGCCTTGGCATTTGATTGCGCCCTCTTCATCACCTCCTTCGACCATGATCTCATCGGTGTTGGGTCTCCTCTTTCATCGACGGGCGCCTCGAAGCCATCTGCAATACTGATCCAATTTTCAATATCATTCATGAGGTAGTATTGCATCCTACCTTTCCAATAGGCGAAGTCGTTCCCGTCGAAGAAGGGTGGTCGTGCGGTGGAGTATCCCTCTTGAAACGCCATCACAATTGTTCCGGTTGACGATTAGTTCTTCCGAAACGCACCGGCTCTGATACCAACTGAAGGATCGTTTCAGGCGTGCAGAGGGGGGGTGTGAATGCACTTTTTCGGATCTTGGATCTCAACAGAATTGTTAGCGCAGCGGAAATAATATGTAAAGTAATTAAAAACAATGCTAACACTTATCGTTTACTTGGTATCCACCCAGATGGGTGACTAGTCCAAGGATCCACGCCGCGAGCACCACTTTTCACTATCGAAAAGTCTTCTTGAGGTGGAGAAACCTTTACAACAAGATTTTCCTCTTTACAGATGCAGAAATACGAGAGAGGAAGCAAGAATCACTCTACAGACGAGCAGCACTTCGACACTGTATGGAACCGTACCGTGCACGTACAAAAAGTGCTCCTTTTATAGGTGAACAGGACAGATTCACAATCTGTCCAGCCCGCACCAGTCGACTGCCCCTAGGGCAGTCGACTAGCCTAGCATTAATTGCTAGCCAACGGCTAGTTTCGGGGTATACCAGTCGACTGCCCAAATGCCAATCGACTGGTTTGAGGCCGCAAACTTTCTGTGGGTTTTGGCAGTCGACTGCCCCAAGGCCAGTCGACTACCCTGCTTCACAGCTCAGCTCCAGCCACTCCGGACCTTCTCCTTCGCGTGTGCCTTCAAGTTTGCTCCCTTGGCTCGCCCCTTGAAGTCCTCTTCCTCTGGCTATCGTCCCTCGGATGCACACGCAAGCCTTCCCTTGGCTTGCCTCCATGCCGCCCTTCACGTGTGCCCTTGAAGTCCACTTCTCGGCTTGCCCTTGGAGCTCTCCTCCCTCGGCTCTCGACCCTCGGATATGTCCACCATGTGTGATTCTCCAAGTCCTGCAAACTCAATCACACACATCAAATACAACACAATACTCTAACTTTAAACATATTCACCCACACACATCAAAACCATGATCTTCCAATCATTTAAGTGCCGATTGCCTCAACATTTGAGTCATGCAGGACTTGGTGAATCACATATCAAGTACGCATCCGAGGGACGATAGACAAAGGAAGAGTGTTGGGGCAATCGGCCCTGAGATGATCTGGAGGATCATGATATTTTGATGAGTGGGCATTATGGTTAAGTTAGGGTTTGTGTTGTTCTCACATGTGTACATGAGTGTGCAGGTGTACAGGTACGCATGGACGTGGTTGACGTCTTTAGGTGAAGGATGGCATGGAGGTAAGCTGGAGGCTCATGTACGCATCCGAGGGATCATTGATAGCAGAGATGATGAGCCGAGGGATGCGGACTTCGAGGCGTACGTGAAGGGTGGCATGGAGGCAAGCTGGAGGCTTGCATGTGCATCCGAGAGACGAGGGCCGAAGATGAAGAGGGCGTGAAGGCAACAGTCAAGGCTGCTGGTGAAGAGTCAACTGGGTTGTGAGGGGCTGAGTATGAGTGTTTGTACTCAGGGACTAAGCCGGGAGGGTTTGAGTGCGGAGAAACTTGTACTCGGGAGTAAAACCCTAGGTTTAGGTGTGTACCAGTCGACTGCCCCAGGGGCAGTCGACTGGTGTAGGCTGGAACAGGTTGGCAAGATTTGAACGTTGTACTGTAACGGTCAAATCTAAGTGGGACCAATCGACTGCCCCAGGGGCAGTCGACTGGTAAGCGGCTGTTTCAGATTCGAGCCCTATTTGAAGGGGCTTGTTTCCTACCATCTTTCCTGACGAATCTTGTCTTGGTTAAAGGCAAGATAGTAGTCTTTGTGCTCAGAGGTTTTGCTTGGTGTTGTGGCGAGGTTTCTTCACCCACAAGGAGCGACGAGGGCTAGCCGGAGGTTATCCGGGGAGTGATCCACCAACGGATTCTTGGATTAGTCACCCGGCCGGGGTGGATACCAAGTAAAATCAGGTTGTTAGCATTGTTTGTTTCTTATTTACTTTGTATATTATTGTTTCTGCTGCGCTAACGACTTTGTAGAGATCAAAACGACAAAAAAGTGTTATTCACCCCCCTCTAGCACACCATAAACGATCCTTCAGTTGGTATCAGAGCGAAGGACCGCTCTTGATCGGACTAACCGCCGAGGGAGCACTCGCTAGAGGAAAAGGGGTCATGGAAGACAAATTGGGTGACGATATCAACTCACCACCATCATACGAGCATGAAATTTTTGATTATTGGAGAGAAAGAATGAAGATGTGGCTCGGGATAGATTGGGAGTGTAGAATGACCATTAAAGACCCATTCGAAATCCCCAAGGACAAGCACGGCAAAAAACTTCACCCTAGATATTGGACAAGTGAACAACATGAACAAGCTAAGGCCAATGAGAAGGTAATAAATATTTTGATTAATATGTTGCCTAACCATGTCTTGAGTGATGTAGGGAAATATTCAAATGCATGCGAATTGTGGAATAAGTTGGAAGAAATTCATAAAAACCCTACATCAAGTCAAAGAGTGGAAGAGCTTGAGGAAATTGACTCAAGTATTGAAGAAGATAAAGAAGAAGTTGAATTGTCAAGAAGAGTGGAAGAAGTGAGTGGAGAAGCACCCATTCCATTCGAAGAGGAGGAAGAAATGACAAATTCAAATGTTGAGGGGGAGGAGAGACCCTCGATCATTCAAGAGCAAGAAAAGACTTCCACCTCCACCAAGGCTAAATCAAAAGAGCATATCGTATGCTTTGGTTGCCATAAAAAGGGGCACTACAAGGAAAAATGCCCACTAGGTAAAAAGGAGGTAATTCCTAAACCCAAATCAATTCAATTTAAATCTAATATGGGTTATAGGAATGAGGAAGTTCAAAACAAAAGAAAGAGAATTCGGTGTTTCACATGCGGGGAGCTTGGGCATTATCACACAAAATGTCCAAGAAGTAAAGAGCTCTAAAAGAGGGAGCATCTTAGAAAATGGAAAAAAGAAGAAAGAAAGAGGAGCACTCATCAAGGGGGAGCACTAAGGGTAAGGAAGGTACCCTCTAATCCTACTCATGCTTCAAACTTTTCAATAAATGCTCAAAATGTTTGTTTGAATGATAGAATTAATAATAGTTGTGTGCCCATGCGTGTTTTTGGTTTTAAATATCATGATAGGAATAGAAATAATTTTGATTGCCAAAGCATCAACAATTCCATGTTTCATAAAAAATCTAGGAACTCTAGGAACAAGGACCATGGAACAAACTCCAAGGAAGGAAGAAACATGCCTAGGATAATAGGCAAATCTAGAAGTGATCAAATTAGATCTAGTGATCCTAAGGTTAGGAAGTTAGAAAAGGAAAATCAAGTTTTAAAAGCAAAACTTGATCAATTAGAAAGAAACCTAGGTAGGGTTATTCAAGGGGCCAAGGATGTGAACATGAGCTCAAAGGACCAAAATCATAGGAATGGTAGGCCGGTTTAGGATACCACTCTAGGAGGGCTAATATTGGGAAAATATCATATTCAAGGATG
Source organism: Boesenbergia rotunda (assembly GCA_024364735.1). NCBI lineage: Eukaryota > Viridiplantae > Streptophyta > Magnoliopsida > Zingiberales > Zingiberaceae > Boesenbergia > Boesenbergia rotunda. Next base: position 102,117 of record JAGFNQ010000316.1, on the reverse strand, counting down.
TCATATAACTATGGTAGAGAAAAAGTCAAAAATGGCAAGGACAAGCCAATTGAAGGAAGGGAAAAGAAATTGACAAAGAAAAAGGTCTATAGGGTTAAGAGAGTGATAGTGGAAAATCAAGAAGCACCGGAGGAGCACCGGTGTGGTCTTGCCCTTGTAGGAGAGTTACCTAGGGAAGTACCTAGGGCTAGGAGCTCAAGGGAGAGTTCTGGAAGTCAAAGTGGGTTCCGTAGTCAATGGATCTCAGGTGGTTTCCTTCTAGGGGATTGAAAAGAACCATAGAGTGTGCCGAGAGGTTAGTCTCAATCCTAGAAAATTGGCACACTAAAGGGAGGATTATTAAGAAAAAGGTGAAATTAGGATTTTAATTGAGAAAAATCGATTTTAATGCCTAAATACCATATAGCTTGATGCTATGAATGGACTATGGATGAGTATAGGAAGTAGCATCAAGGTGAGGTCCAAATTAGAACTTTTGGGAAGGGTTTTATGATACTTTTTAGAGAAACTCGGCGTTTGTACCAAACTTGGGATTTGGGATGACTTTGACTAAAATTATATTTTTCCCAGGTAAATATAGAATCCACAAATATCCCCACAAGATTTCAGAATTTTTGGGAATTTGTGGAATTAGTTAGACATTTCTGAAATTCGGACTGAAAAGCTGAAATTCAGAACATCAACACCAGTCGACTGGCTGGAGGCCAGTCAACTGGCAAAACCCACAGAATGTAATTACACTCTGACCCAGTCGACTGGCCAAGGGACAGTCGACTGGTGCGCGGGTTTTATAAAAGGAAAGGGCACGTCGGGAAAGCCAAACCTAGGGTTTTGGCTGCTTATTCCCGGCGATTCTCTCTTCCTCACAACTCCCCTTGCATCCTAAGTCCATTTCAAGCCCTAAAATCAGTCCCTAAGGCCTCCTCTAACTCCGATCTACCTCTAGGGTTGGTGGAAAATCTCTTTTCTTAAGCCATTCTCTCAAACCGAAAAACATGAAGAAAGCAGTCAAGAGGTATGATGATTTAAGGTTCATTTCTCCATTTAGGCTTTGCATTGATACTAATATGATATTTTGTGTGTGTTTTCTTTGATATTTTCTCTTTTGGGGGGTCATTTTGGTATGCATGCATGTATTTGGTATATTAGGGTTGTGTCTAAGCGGTCTAGGGGTGAAGGTTCATCCCGACCAGGTCCCCAAGCTCCAGAGGAGTCAATATTTAGGAGCCGGGAGTGCAAAAAGCGGTTCGAGGAAAATGAGTTTGTTGTGTTGCCATGTCGGTATCTCAACAAATCCTATTTTGAGGACAAAGCGCCACAAATTATTGAGATGGTGACCCATTTTGGCATAGAACAATTGGTTTATTGTCAACATGACATTAACATTGATCTATGCAAGGAGTTCTATGCAAATTTAACTTGTACTGATTCAGACAATAACATTTATGAATCAAGAGTCGCCGGTGTCACCATTCCTTTCACACTCATTATTTTAGCCAGTTTCTTAGAGTGTCGGGCGTCCAACAATGTCAACACCTATTTTCGCAACGTCATTGAGCCACTTGAGCTTCAAAACACCACCGTTGATCAGATTCATCTTCACTACTTTAGACGGCATAGGCATGAATCTGAGCGTACTTTTGATGCAAAGCCTATGAGTCCATCTAGCCATGTTTTGTATAAAATTATTGTAGAGTTCATCCTACCCATTGTCACTAAGGGGAGAGCGAGGATTCGTTTGCCTCACCTAGTGATGATGTATGCCCTTGAGAGACGATTGGATATAGATGTGTCCTTGCATGCATTTGCCTCGATCTGTCATTTTTCCCAGAGTGTTAATGGGAAGATTTATATGCCTTTCTGCCATATGTTGACTGAGTTCTTCCAGCTACGATTTGGCATTCGTGTTACTAGTGGTCAGGTCAGGCACCTGTCCAAGGACTATGATCAGATTGGCACCCGCCAATTGTCCTTGGACGGGATTGAGAGTAGACAGGGAGCATTTGTTTGGAGGGAGCGACCAGAGGCCGCTGGTGCAGATGAGGAGCCTACCGAGCTGGTCACCCGCGCAGAGTTTACTCAGTACCGTGAGGATGTTCATGGGCTCCGTGAGGATGTTCACACCATCCAGGTGTTGATGCAGTCTGACCCTGATTATTGTTTTGGTGTTTGACATCGATTTAAGTTTGATTCAAGTTTGGTTGAATTTGGGTTAAGTCTAGGTGGATCGGGAGATCGCACGCTGGCATGTGAGAAAGTCCTAGCTTGGAGGGCTAGGTGATGGAAATCCCGGTGAGTGAAGCCGGGTCCTGGTGAGTGAAGCCAGGTGATGGAAATCCCGGTGAGTGAAGCCCGGACCTGGTGAGTGAAGCCAGGTGATTAAAATCCTAGTGAGTGAAGCTAGGTTGAAATCCTGGTGAGTGAAGCTGGGTCCCGGTGAGTGAAGCCGGGTGACCGAAACCCTGGTGAGTGAAGTCAGGTCCTAGCTTGGAGGGCTAGGTGTGGAAAGTTCTAACTCGGAAGGTTGGGTGAAAAGTCCTAGCTTGGAGGGCTAGGTGAAAAGTCCTAACTTGGAGGGTTAGGTGAAAAGTCCCAACTGGAGGGTTAGTGGAAAAACCCTGGCTTGGAGGGTCAGGTCCTAGCTTGGAGGGCTAGGTTGGATGAAATCCTAGCTTGGAGGGCTAGGTTGGAGCCCCTGGATCGGTCTGGTGACCGATCAGGGAGTTGGCACGGTGCTCCTTCGTGGATCAGTCTGGTGACCGATCCAGCGATGACTGATCGGTCCGGTGACCGATCAGGGAGTATGCGTTTCACCCACTGCTTGGCTCTTGATCGGTCTGGTGACCGATCAGGGAGCAAACAGTGAGGTTGAGTTCCCTTGCTGATCTGCTCCTGATCGGTCTGGTGACCAATCAGGATCACTGAGCAGATCATTCTGGAGAACGATCCAGCGTCGCAGGTTCCTCTCTATGATCGATCAGGACGGAGCCTGATCTGTCTGGTCATGACCTGATCGGTCTGGTGACCGATCAGGAGGCTCCCTGATCGGTCCGGTGACCGATCAGGAGGCTTGGACTGCGAAGCTCAGAAATCGCCCAGCAAAGGGGTGGATCGGTCTAGTGATCGATCCACAACCTAGGATCGGTCTGGTGATCGGTCCAGGAGAGTCCCAGAGAAATCGCAATTTCTAATTGAGCGTTGGGGACCGATCAAGACGGAGCCTGATCGGTCTGGTGACCGATCAGGGTCCTTCGTGATCGGTCTGGTGACCGATCAGGAGCAAAACTTTAATTCAAATATGCTGTCAGAAGCTCTGATCGCGACTGTTTTCTCTGCTGATTCTCTGATACATTGGTGATTATGTTTGATATGAGTTGCTAAGCTTCTATTGGAGTGTGTAGGCTTTACAGGGATGATTCAAACATTGGAGGAGAGTCAATGGGAGGCTTTCCTTGGAGCAGGTTTGGCTGTTTCCTTGTTTCAGGTCTCAACGGCGTCTGGAGAGCAGCTGGCAACTGACAGAGGATCAGCTGGAGAGGGTCTTCAGTGGATTGAGTGCTCAGGGAGTCAGGGGGTCAGGCTGTGGCTTCAGTGGATGCTGATAAAGAGCCTGGTGATGGGAGCAGAGGCTTAAGACGAGGCTGGAAGCAGAGGAGCGGGTGGAACAAGACAGAAACTTGGGAAGTTTGGCTGGGCTGTGTTCGTGCTCTCTGTTGCTTTGTGCTTGAGCGTTCTTGTTGCATTCCTGTGAGATCTTTGTGAGTGTTTCTTCTTGTGTGATCTCTTGTACTCAAGCTCAATCATTTGTGAGATCTGTGGAGAGGTTTCTCCACTGGGAAGGAGGCTCTATCTTATCCGGGTCACCGGGGCTTGATCTGTTGACGATCAAGGGATCGCCCACCTTACGGGCACGCCAAGGAGTAGGGGCAAGTTATCCCCGAACCTTGTACATCACGGTGTTAGCGTCCGTTTGCTTTCCCTGTGTTTTTATTTGCGGTTCTTCGTTTCTGCAATTGTATTCCGCTGCCTAACTCTTGAAGTGCAGAAAGTTTGTGAAAGCTAAAGATTTGTAGTGTCTGGCTATATTCACCCCCCCCTCTATAGCCATCCGAGTTCCAACAAGTGGTATCAGAGCTTGGGGCTCTGTTCAAGCGGCTTAACAACCGAGAGTCAACAAGATGGCCATGGGAGGAGAAGGCTACAGCACAAACCGACCTCCATTTCTTCATGGCACTGATTTTCCATATTGGAGGTCAAGGATGGAGTTTTATCTCAAAACCAACATGAGCATGTGGTTCTCAGTAAAGGAGGGTTTCTCTCCTCCAAAGGATATTGAGGGAAAAGATCTAGACTTCTCCATGTGGTCGGTTGAGCAAATCAAGAAGGGGGAAGCAAATGCCAAGGCTATTGTTACTTTGCAATGTGGGATGACCAAAGAGCAGTTGATCAAGGTGAGTCCCTTCACAAGCGCAAAGGATTTATGGGATAAACTGTTGGTGCAAGTTGCATCAATGGAATTCCTCTTTAAGTGTTTTAATGTTTGACAATACACTTAAGTCAGTGATATATTGAACAGACAAAGGGGAGTAAGAGAGAAGTGACCTAAGCTGAAGAAAAGTCCTAGTTAATCTAGGCATCGAAACCCTAAGACCTAACGAAGGGCTGTTAGGCACCTAGCGAAGGGCTGCTAGGTATCGTAACCCTAAGACCTAGCGAAGGGTTGCTAGGCACCTAGCGAAGGGCTGCTAGGTATCGTAACCTAAAGACCTAGCGAAGGGCTGCTAGGCACCTAGCGAAGGGCTGCTAGGTATCGTAACCTAAAGACCTAGCGAAGGGCTGCTAGGTATCATAACCTAAAGACCTAGCGACGGGCTGCTAGGCACCTAGCGAAGGGCTTCTAGGGAACGAAGACCTGGCGAAGGACTGCTAGGCACCTAGCGAAGGATTGCTAGGTAATGAAGTCTTAGTCCAAGGGACTGAGCAACTTAGCTGAGCGATGACTAAGGACAGGAGTAGAGACGGGTCGGGGTTCGGGCGTCTCGAGATCCGGAGTAATCGTAGGCTAAGCAAAAGTCCATCCGAAGGACTGGGTGGCAACCGTCTCCTGAAAGGAGTAGGTGAAGGGCGAGTTCTCGGGGATGGGAACTTGTGCTGGTTCGACCTAGGGTTTAGTGCGAATCCGAAGTCCGAACCAAGTCCTTAAGGCTGACATTATATGTATCTATGCTTTGTGTGTGTGTATCTTGCAGGTATCAAGATCCGGAGACAAAGCAGGTAAAAAACATAGGATTGCAGGCTTTAAGGGGGGCGCCCCCAGCAAGGGGGGCGCCCCCACACTGCACTAAAGAAGCAGAAAAGTGGTGTATGCAGAACAGGTGTCAACCGGGGCGCCCAGAGCGTCCGGGGCGCCTGGATTCGTAGCTGTTTTGCTGTTTCGAAGCCAGAACACAGGATAAGCCTCCACGGGGGTGCCCGGAGCATCTGGGGCGCCCTGGTCAAAGATCTTATCCCCTGCAGTGAGGTAGGCGCAAGGATAAGGTTTGACCGAGTCTTCCGGGGCGCCCCCAGCGTCCGGGGCGACCCCAGGAGGCCTATATAAGGGGCTTCGACCCCTCTGCTTCAGACACGACTTCCAAGTACTGTTCTGATCATTCCGACCGACGACAACGTGCTAGAAACGAGGCTCTACGACCGGGAGGCTCCAGGAGGAGGTGCGCGGCACTTCGGAGGTCCAGATTGGCCGAGCTTCATCCTTGTCTTGTTGGTTTGCATTTTGTTAATTACCGTACTTAATTTTTCTATATTATTGCGTGTAATTGTACACTGTAAGACGGGTTTTCTCCGCCTTCGGAAATTCCGGAAAGGAGACCAATAGTGGACTCACGCCGAGTACATAGGCCTTGGATGTACTGACCCTGGGGGGTTGGGAACCAAGTAAATAATCCCGCTGTGTCACTGTATTATTGTTTTCTTCGTTCTGTGTGTTTTCCGCTGCTACTAACTCTGAATCTAGAACGAAGATCCGAAAGTTTCTCCGAAAGATTTTAACGGTCGATATTCACCCCCCCCCTCTATCGACGGCACCGGTCCTACACAAACTCCTTGAGCTCCATGAAGGAACTCAAGACACCCGGACAGCCAAGAAAGATCTCCTTCACAGCCAACTCCAGAACTTGACAATGGGAGAAAATGAAACTGTAAGTATGCTTCATTGTCGATTCAAAGATGTATTGAATGGTCTCCACTCCATTGATGAAAAGGTAGAAAACCGAGACCTTATGAGGTATGTGTTAAAAGCTTTTCCTAGGAACGCCTTGTGGTCATCCATGGTGGATGCTTACAAGGTGTCCAAGGATTTATCTTTTGTTAAGTTAGAAGATCTATTTTGTGAAATGGAACTACATGAGATCTCTAACAAAAGTTCAAAAGAGAAAGGGATTGCCTTAGTTGCAGGGGAAAAGACCAACTACAAGAAGGACAAGAAGAAGGAGAAGAAGAAGGAGAAGGAAGTCTCTTCATCTTCATCCTCATCCTCATCCGAGGAGGAGGGCAGCGGGTCTTCTTCCTCCGAGATGGCCAACTTTGTTAGAAGAATGATGAGGAAGAGTCGGCGCTTCAAGGGTAAAGGTAACCCGAGTAAAGTTAAAATTGATAAGTCTAATGTTACTTCTTATGAGTGTAGCAAGAAAGGACATTACAAGGATGAATGCCCAAAGTTAAAGAAGAAGAAGGATAAATCAAAGAAGAAAAAGAAGGCCTTGAGGGCCACATGGGATGAATCGTCCTCTAGTTCATCCGAAGAAGAGGAGGAGAAGAACACTCACAACTTTGCCCTCATGGCCATAGAGGATTCAAATGAAGAGGAGAGTGGAGACAAATCAAGCTCCTCAACCGCGCCTTCATCATCTTCGGATGATGAAGAGGTAATCTCTCCCGATCTAGATAAGTGTTATAGAACCATTGCATGTCTAGCTAGGTTGCTTAAAAAATCCAAGAACAAAGTTAAATTGTTGAAATTGGAAGTAGAAGAATTGAAATCCCCTAGGGTGGAGGATATTAATGACTTTCATGAGAAATCCTTTAAGGATGAGGATCTTGATAACTTGCATGTTAAAAATCTTGAGGATGAAAATAAGGGCTTGAAGGGTGAAATTGAAAACCTCAAGAATATTCTTGAGAAATTTTCAACAAGTTCCAAAACCCTAGATATGATCTTAAACTCACAAAAGGCGGCTTACAACAAGGTTGGTTTGGGTTACCAACCTAAAGAACCTAGTGTCATATCATTGATGTCAAGAACCCAATTTAGAACACAAAATAATTCTAGGGTTCAAAAGGTTAGAAGAAAGTGACTAAGGCATGGGTGCCTAAGTCCTTCATTATTGATGCTTTAGGTCCCAAAATTTGGGTACCTAAAACCTCCATATTTAGAATTGTATAGCTTTGATTGAGGGGAGCATCTATCAACATGGGTGGTTGATATTTGGTGCTCCAAATCCATGACCAAAAAAAAAATCATTCACATGATTGGTTATGGAAAATCGAATTAAATGCTTTGAGCTTCATTGTCTTAGTTCTCATAATAATATAATCCCTTAGCTAGTGATTTTTATGGAATTCATGTGTTAAAATACTTAGTCATGGTATAATCTACTTTAGTATTTAAGTTCTTCCATGATTAAGTATGTCATGATTTTCTTGTATGTGTTAGACAACATGAATGCATGCTAAAGAACAAGTATGGACACATGAATTAGTATTGATCCAAAAATCACTATGAAAACTTCACCATACATGATTAGACAAAGAACATGAACTTAAGGTCAATGAATTATTTGTTCAAACCTGATATGTTTCATATGTCGAATACTAAATGGATTATCAAGTTTGGGGTGTCACATGCCTAACACTTAGTTGTTCAAGATCTAAGAGTAACTTGTATTATCAAGGTTGTTTGGAATAAACATAATCTACTTGGAACATAAGTAATCATGCATAAGTGTGATTTATTTTTGTATTGAAGGTCTACCATGATCAGTTTTGTTCTCAAAACAAAGAGGAGAGTAACTAATCCATCCCTACTAAATAGCAATATACATCCATGCTATTTTATGTTCAAGTGGTTGTATGTATACCTGCCTTGAAATCTTGATACAAACATCTTATAAACATACAAATTGTTCAAAATTTTGGAAATTCGATCATGATGTGATCTGATTATATTTAAGATATCAATGTGATATACGCATATTTTGGAATTTGATCATGTTTTAGAAATCTGATATTAGTATCATATTTTAATACAAACTTGAGAAATGAATCTTGGTTAATGGAACTTTGATTGGATTAGGAGTTAAATCTGTTTGCATTAGGGTTTAGAGGGTTTAAAAGTTGAAGCAGATTCGTTTCTGAAATTGATCAGTTTCAGAAAACATACTGTATCAGACCTGATCGGTCCACTGACCGATCAGGACTCACCCTGATCGGTCTGGTGACCGATCAGGAATCATACTGATCGATCCGGTGATCGATCAGACCAACACTGATCAGAGGTATCAGACTACTCCTCAGTCTGATCCCCTTTTCATCAAGTTGTATCAGATCACCTGATCATACTGATACACACAAATCTGATACAAACCAAGTACAATTGAAACATACTTGATCCTCCATTGGTACAAACCTGGTACTAAGTGAGTACAAATTTGTTCAAGTATTCAAAGAAGGTTAGGAATTTTTAAGATCCTTGATTCTCAGAAATTTTCCTGAAACATCAAGTATTAAAATGCTGATTTGATACAAACCTATGTTGGAATGTTCAAATTCATAAGAAAGGGTTTGTTGAGTCATGACTCTTGTTATTAATGTCGTGTTTCAGAAATGTTTCTGAAATGTCGAATATTAATAGAGTCTACACCCCTATTATGGAATGCAAATTGTTAATGCAGTCTGATCAGGAATGTATCAGAGTTTCAGGAATTTTTTTGAAATTTGATCGCTCCCCAGACTAACAAGAAATATTTCTGTATCAAATAATCAACGAACCTGATCGGTCACGGAGACCAATCAGGACTATGTGTCCGATACAGCTGCATTCCTTACTTGTCATATGAAACATATACATGCATGACCATGATATATTTCTGTATATGTTTTCATGTGCAATTCACACTTTTTGTCGTATGATGCATATACATTGTTGTCATGATACATTTATGGTATATGCCTCTCATATGCAATTCCAAAATTTCACCTTTGATTATTTTGGGTTTGGGGAGAGACCCGTGTTTGAGGGGGAGGTATGTTCAAACTTAATAACCATACTCTTCTCGATGTTTGACAAGGGGGAGAAAATGGTTGATTGAGTTTAGGGTTATTGTAGGGGGAGGATTTTGATTCCCTTATGATAATTGAACTGCCTTCAATTGATCATTTAATGACTAAACTTAAATCGGGGTGTCAAACAACAAAAAGGGGGAGATTGTTGATGCAGTCTGACCCTGATTGTTATTTTGGTGTTTGACATCGATTTAAGTTTGATTCAGGTTTGGTTGAATTTAGGTTAAGTCTAGGTGGATCGGGAGATCGCACGCTGGCATGTGAGAAAGTCCTAGCTTGGAGGGCTAGGTGATGGAAATCCCGATAAGTGAAGCCGGGTCCTGGTGAGTGAAGCCAGGTGATGGAAATCCCGGTGAGTGAAGTCGGGTCCTGGTGAGTGAAGCCAGGTGATTGAAATCCCGGTGAGTGAAGCCGGGTCGTGGTGAGTGAAGCCAGGTGATTGAAATCCTAATGAGTGAAGCTAGGTTGAAATCCTGGTGAGTGAAGCCGGGTCCCGGTGATTGAAGCCGGGGGACCGAAACCCTGGTGAGTGAAGTCAGGTCCTAGCTTGGAGGGCTAGGTGTGGAAAGTTCTAACTCGGAAGGTTGGGTGAAAAATCCTAGCTTGGAGGGCTAGGTGAAAAGTCCTAACTTGGAGGGTTAGGTGAAAAGTCCTAACTGGAGGGTTAGTGGAAAAACCCTGGCTTGGAGGGTCAGGTCCTAGCTTGGAGGGCTAGGTTGGATGAAATCCTAGCTTGGAGGGCTAGGTTGGAGCCCCTGGATCGGTCTGGTGACCGATCAGGGAGTTGGCACGGTGCTCCTTCGTGGATCGGTCTAGTGACCGATCCAGCGATGACTGATCGGTCCGGTGACTGATCAGGGAGTATGCGTTTCACCCACTGCTTGGCTCCTGATCGGTCTGGTGACCGATCAGGGAGCAAACAGTGAGGTTGAGTTCCCTTGCTGATCTGCTCCTGATCGATCTGGTGACCGATCAGGATCACTGTGTAGATCGTTCTGGAGAACGATCCAGCGTCGCAGGTTCCTCTCTATGATCGATCAGGACGGAGCCTGATCTGTCTGGTCATGACCTGATCGGTCTGGTGACCGATCAGGAGGCTCCCTGATCGGTCCGGTGACCGATCAGGAGGCTTGGACTGCGAAGCTCAGAAATCGCCCAGCAAAGGGGTGGATCGGTCTGGTGATCGATCCACAACCTGGGATCGGTCTGGTGATCAGTCCAGGAGAGTCCCAGAGAAATCGCGATTTCTGATTGAGCATTGGGGACCGATCAGGATGGAGCCTGATCGGTCTGAACCCAGCCTGATCGGTCTGGCGACCGATCAGGGTCCTTCCTGATCGGTCTGGTGACCTATCAGGAGCAAAACTTTAATTCAAATACGTTGTCAGAAGCTCTGATCGCGACTGTTTTCTCTGCCGATTCTCTGATACATTAGTGATTATGTTTGATATGAGTTGCTAAGCTTCTATTGGAGTGTGTAGGCTTTACAGGGATGATTCAAACATTGGAGGAGAGTCAATGGGAGGCTTTCCTTGGAGCAGGTTTGGCTGTTTCTTTGTTTCAGGTCTCAACGGCGTCTGGAGAGCAGCTGGCAACTGATAGAGGCTCAGCTGGAGAGGGTCTTCAGTGGACTGAGTGCTTAGGGAGTCAGGGGGTCAGGCTGTGGCTTCAGTGGATGCTGATAAAGAGCCTGGTGATGGGAGCAGAGGCTTATGACGAGGCTGGAAGCAGAGGAGCGGGTGGAACAAGACAGAAACTTGGGAAGTTTGGCTGGGCTGTGTTCGTGCTCTCTGTTGCTTTGTGCTTGAGCGTTCTTGTTGCATTCCTGTGAGATCTTTGTGAGTGTTTCTTCTTGTGTAATCTCTTGTACTCAAGCTCAATCATTTGTGAGATCTGTGGAGAGGTTTCTCCACCGAGAAGGAGGCTCTATCTTATCCGGGTCACCGGGGCTTGATCTGCCGACGATCAAGGGATCGCCCACCTTACGGGCACGCCAAGGAGTAGGGGCAAGTTATCCCCGAACCTTGTACATCACGGTGTTAGCGTCCGTTTGCTTTCCCTGTGTTTTTATTTGTTGTTCTTCGTTTCTGCAATTGTATTCCGCTGCCTAACTCTTGAAGTGCAGAAAGTTTGTGAAAGCTAAAGATTTGTAGTGTCTGGCTATATTCACGCCCCCCCTCTATAGCCATCCGAGTTCCAACACCAGGGGGATGTTCGGAGCCTCCAGCAGGGCTAGGCAGCGACTCAGAGGGAGGTGCAGGGCCTCACAGACTTCTGTCAGGGATTCATGACCAGGCAGGAGGACATGTATGCGATGATGCAGCGATGGGATTTAGCATATCAGGGTCCTCCTCCTCCTGCTCCTCCTCCTCCTCCTCCAGACGGTGACGACCACATGTACTTCTGATCAGATGATGTAGTTGTTGGGTTTCAGTGTTGAGAGTGTTTTGGCTTGATACTTTATATACCTCTCAAACGCTTTATTTTCTGATGTACTGATTTGGATGACTTCCGGCCCGTTGGCCCTAGGTGTTATTGTGATGTTTATTTGTTGAATTATGACTATATGTATTATGCATTGGTCTTATGCTATATTATTAAGTTTATGGTTTATTTTGATAATGTGTTGGATTTTAAGTGCTAGTATATTGCTAAAACATTTTGGTCTCCTTTATGTATATATGTGTGTTCATGATGTGATCTAAAATTTTATATTCTACATCATCTAACATGGTTTGTTTGAAAATCACATAAAGATATTGTGTATAAAAAGGATCATCATTTAGACTCAAGAGAAAATAGGGAAGAGATGTTGACAAAATAAATACACTTATATATGAAAAAGGGGGAGTTTGGGAATCATTTTGAATGCCAAATGGAGTTGCTAGAAATTGACAAGTATAGGATATCATGAGAAGAGGTCAACTTTGATACAAAGTTTACATAATTTGAGAACTTTAGAGTTTGTACCAAAAGTCAAGCCCGGTTGGTATTTTTCATGAACCAAATTTTTCTAAGGTAGGGAATACCTTAACAACTGTGCTTGCAAAGTTTCACATTTTTCCAGAATTTTTGGAATTTTTTATTCATTTCTGAATTTCGGCTGAAATTCTGAAATTTGGCGTATCAGTCGACTGCCCTGGGGGCAGTCGACTGGTCGTGTGGGCAGAATGTTTTTTTGTGATTTCTGAAGTTTTTTTTTTCAGAAATCTGGTTAAGTTCTATTTGGCACCTAGGGTGGGGTTGCTTGGGGCGATCTTTTGATGGTGTCAAAGGGGGAGAAATTGGGTGTTAAGTTAGGTTTGGGTTGAAACTTAACTTAGGTTTGCTTGTGACTTGAGAATTGAGTTGAAGAACTTAACTTGGGATTAGCAATAAGAATTGAAATTTGGGAGAAAGCATAGGTTAAGGGGGAGGTAGCCTCTTGTGTGTTATGCTTGAATTTCAATTGCTTTTGCTATTGTTATTTCTATATGTTTACCTAACTTAACATATTGTCACACATCAAAAAGGGGGAGATTGTTGGGGCAATCGGCCCTGAGATGATCTGGAGGATCATGATATTTTGATGAGTGGGCATTATGGTTAAGTTAGGGTTTGTGTTGTTCTCACATGTGTACATGAGTGTGCAGGTGTACAGGTACGCATGGACTTGGTTGACGTCTTCAGGTGAAGGATGGCATGGAGGTAAGCTGGAGGCTTATGTGCGCATCTGAGGGACAATTGATAGCAGAGATGATGAGCCGAGGGACGCGGACTTCGAGGCGTACGTGAAGGGTGGCATGGAGGCAAGCTGGAGGCTTGCGTGTGCATCCGAGGGACGAGGGCCGAAGATGAAGAGGGTGTGAAGGCAACAGTCAAGGCTGTTGGTGAAGAGTCAACTGGGTTGTGAGGGGCTGAGTATGAGTGTTTGTACTTAGGGAATAAGCCGGGAGGGTTTGAGTGCGGAGAGACTTGTACTCGGGAGTAAAACCCTAGGTTTAGGTGTGTACCAGTCGACTGCCCCAACAGGCTGGCAAGATTTGAACGTTGTACTGTAACGGTCAAATATGAGTGGGACCAGTCGACTGCCCCAGGGACAGTCGACTGGTAAGCGGCTATTTCAGATTCAAGCCTTATTTGAAGGGGCTCGTTTCCTACCATCTTTCTTGACGAATCTTGTCTTGGTTAAAGGCAAGATAGTAGTCTTTGTGCTCAGAGGTTTTGCTTGGTGTTGTGGCGAGGTTTCTTCACCCACAAGGAGCGACGAGGTCTAGCCGGAGGTTATCCGGGGAGTGATCCACCGACGAATTCTTAGATTAGTCACCCGGCTGGGTGGATACCAAGTAAAATCAGGTTGTTAGAATTGTTTGTTTCTTATTTACTTTGCATATTATTGTTTCCGCTGCGCTAACGACTTTGTAGAGATCAAAACTGTTGGTGCAAACAGCACCCAAGTCAAACCTGTGTTTTGATAAATGGCAAAGGGTTCAAAAGTTAAGTCTTATTTGTTTTCTAACATGCTACATGAGTGTGCAGATTCAAGACCTAGCGAAGGACTGACAGGATACAAAGCCCTAGCAAAAGGACTGCTAGGCACCTGGCGAAGGAATGCCATGAGACAAAGACCTAGCGAAGGACTGCTAGGCACCAGGCGAAGGACAGCTTGGATCCGAAGACCTGGCGAAGGACTGCTAGGCACCGGGCGAAAGATAGCTTGGTATCCAAGACCTGGCAAAGGACCGCTAGGCAAAAGTCCAACCGGAGGAGCCGGTTGGCATCAGGTACATTCTCGCGAGAGGAGTAGGTGAGGATGCGTTCCCCGTCGAGGGAACAGTAGGCGTCGGTTCGACCTAGGGTTCCATTTTGGAGACCCAAAGTCAGAACCAAGACAGCTAAGGCTGTATAAACTCAATACTCTATTGCTTCATATTGTTTTGGACTAACCCTGGATGCAGGACCGAAGGAACGTGTGTCTGCAGCTCAGAATGCCCAAAGGAGAGAGGCAAGTAGTTGAGCAGGGCGCCCCCGGTGTTCAGGGCGCCCCCAAGGCCAACACAAAACAAACGAAGCAACAAGTGCTTCGGCTGCTTACTGGCCGGGGCGCCCCGGGCGCCCCGGGCGACCAGGGCGCCCCGGGCAACCAGCGCCTAAGCCAGCGAAGCCGATTACCCTTATCCAGCCGAGAAGCCCGCGCTGAAGGAGTCAAATAGGGCGCCCCCAGTGTCAAACCTCAGCCCTATTCGAGTGGGATAGAGGTTGACCGAGCGATGCTCGGATCATGTGACACGTGGGGGGGGGGGCGCCCCCGACGTCCAGGGCACCCCGAGGTGCTATAAATAGCACCCAACGCCAAGGCTTTCGATAATCCAAGTTCTCGGATGCATTCACGCTCTTCTACTTCCGAGCTCTGCTCCGGCAACCTCCCGACTCAAGATACAAGCGCCGACGACGTCCTACTGCTCCAGAAAAAGTAATCTACACCAGACGTCGGTAAAAAGATGAGTTTTATTTCAGTACTGCACTTGAACTGTAATTCTATTTCTGTAACTGATTTTGCGTGATTATAGTATTTCCCGTAGTAAACGGTCAGCGACCGTGGGCCTTGGAGTAGGAGTCGACCTAGGCTCTGAACCAAGTAAAAACCTTGTTGTTTGCGTGTTTTTGCTTTTAATCTTCCGCTACGCATTCTCTTTTCCAATCCGAACGTTTTACGATATTCACCCCCCTCTATCGTTTCTCTCGATCCAACAAGTGGTATCAGAGCGGGGAAGCTCAAATTTGGTGCAACCACCAATTTGAGAATTTTTTTTCAGATTTTTACGATTTTTTTTAAAATTTTTTTCTTTTGTTCGAAATTTCTCTCGTAAGTCGAGGTTGGTGCAACACCCCTCGACAAATATTTTCTTCTTTATCCCGCACTACTAATCCATGACCAAGTCTTGGGATATCTCTATCTTTTCCTTAAGTTTCAGATAAATGGCCATGCAAGAAGGATTCAACACTGCAAGACCACCTCTCTTCAGTGGGGAGGATTTCTCCTACTGGAAGAGCAGAATGGAGGTCCACCTGAAAACACAGGTGGACATGTGGATAATCATCCAGTCCGGACTGGAGATTCCGAGAAATGCTGAAGGAGTACCTCAGACCTACTCAGAATGGGACACCGCTCTGAAACGCAAAATTGAAGCTGATGCAAAGGCGACCCAGACCCTCCAATGTGGCTTAACAAAAGAGGAGCTGAACCGGGTCGGCCCATTCAACAGTGCCAAGGAGCTGTGGTGGAAACTGATCGAGCTGCACGAAGGAACATCCGACACTCGGATCAGCAAGAGAGATCTCCTCCTGAACAAGCTGTACACGATCAAAATGAGCGACAACGAAACGGCAGCGCAGCTTCACGCCCGAAATTCAAGAACTAATGAACGGTCTACACACTATTGGTCACAAGGTCGAAAACCGTGACCTAATAAGGTACGCTTTAAATGCTTTCCCAAGAAACACCTTGTGGGCATCCATGGTAGATGCATACAAGGTTTCAAGGGACCTCTCTAAAATTAAATTAGATGAATTGTTCTCGGAATAGAATTACACGAACAGACTAACTACAATCTGGCCGAGAAAGGTATTGCCTTTGTTGCAGGAAAAATTGGAAGGACAACAAAGAAGAAGCCTCAACCTGAACCCGAGTCTAACTCAGACTCAGACTCAGAAGACGAAGAAGGAGATCGACCTAAGCTGGTCCGACTGGCCCGAAGCTACTACAAAGAATTGAAGAACCAAACCAACAGACGGAAAACAAGCCGAAGAAAGGACGAACCAGCTGAACCCGCAAAAGAAAAGAACAAGCCCAACGTGACCTGCTACGAGTGCAAGAAGAAAGGTCACTACAAGACGGAGTGTCCGAACCTAAAGGAGACCAAGAAGACAAGAAGAAAGAAAGCACTCCAAGCAACCTGGGACGAATCTTCCTCAGAAGAAGAAGAAGAGGCACCCCAGTCAAACCTACTAACCCTGACTGCCTCCGAAGAACTTGAGACCGAGTCAGAATCAGAGCAGAACGATGGAAAACTCACATTTTCAGAAAATGGTGAAATCACTGTAAGTGGATTTTCTAGAGTACAATTATGTGAATTGATATCCTATCTTTCTCGAGATTTGGCGAAAGCTAAACTCCGAGTCGAATCTCTCCGACAGGAAGTAAAACTCCTGAAAGAGAGAGCAGACTCTGAACCCTTAACTGAGAAGGTTCAAGAAGGAACCTCTGCTCAAGTTGAAAAACTTGACTCAGAGAACTCTTTCTTGAAAACTCAAGTTAAGGATTTTAGATCTGCCTTAGAACGATTCACTTCTGGTTCCAAGGGTCTTGATATGATTCTTGGAAAACAGAAGTCGGTTCTAAATCGATCCGGACTAGGCTATAGAACCAAATCTAGGCAAAGATCCTATTATGCTGTACTGAACCAATCCAGACCTAAAATTCAGGCATGGGTACCTAAACTGTGCCTGAACAAACAAACTGGATCAAATCAGTATTGGATCCCCAAGGACAAGATTCATATCTTGCCAAACCATTATCGTGGCTTTAGTCCAGGGGAAGCCAAATTAAAAACCATATTTATTGTTAGATAAAATCCAACTTTCTTTGTTTTTAAATTGCATGTTTGCTTGTTTATTTAATTTCTGCAATTTGCCATGTTTAGAATTAGGAATGGTTAGTTTAAGGACTGAACCAACTTAACTGAAATTTGACAACATAGTATTGGGTGGCGGTGAGATGATAGTATGTTAGGGAAACCAATTCTAATAAGGTCAAGTATTCTTTACTTGGTCTCTTTAGACTGGTGAAACTACCCGAAGCTACCGATTCAAGACCCAAACTAGTTAGACCAGAATTTTTCAAAGATTATTTTTGAAAATGAAATTTCACTGAAAGGCTTTGTCAAGGAAAGGGTTGATGATCCAATAAGGCTACGACCAAAGAAGGCCTAGTGTCTCGCCAAGACCTAGAAGCCAATCTTTGAAATTCAAATTCAAACTAGTCTCTGTCAAATACGAATCTAACACAAACTTTCAGTTAATTATAGATTCAAATATTTTTTTTCAAATTAAAAATAAATTGATCGCTTTCAAAATTATATTAAGTCTTTCAAAATAAATCATGTTTTTCAAAAATTCATTTACCAAAACCTGTCTCACAAAACCTTTAAGGCTAACATGGTTGTAACCCTAGACTGGGTGAGACGACAAACTTAATGAAAATTCATTTAATAACCGCATTTTTTTTTGTTTAGTGTTGAACGACTCTGACTTAACGCTAGGCAAACCATGGCTAAAACAGTCAAATCAGGTCAAACCTGGTCAAGCAAGTGAAATCTGGTCAAATGCAGTCAAACAAGTCTATCAAAACACAAGTAGACTTTGCAAGGGCACCCATGACCCTTGGGGCGCCTCCCACCACACACATTCCAATCTTTCAAGACAAAAGGGGTCAAAACAGTCTTTTAGGGTGCCCAAACCCTTGCGGGCGCCCCAAGGCATCAAGTGGCAGAAAGCTGCCACTCCACGCTGACCAGGGCGCCCGGATGCTCCCGGGCGCCCCCGTATAGCCATTCAAAGACATAGAGCTGCCCGGTATAATTTTTCTTGCAATTAAGTTATTTTTTTTAATTTTCTTTAATGCAATTCCTTCATACTTTCTTTAAATGCATATTTCTTCTCTTAGAAGACGCCGACCAAACCAGGCAGAACCCCGGTACCCAACCTAGTCCTGATCCTAGGTTTCCGAATTTAGAATTGTGTAATAAGTCTGCTCGAACGACCTATAAGCCTATCAAAACGAGCTACTTAAATAGACAATTTTTCACCCAATCCTGTCCCTTAGCAATGAATGTCATAAACTTTTACCAACTTGACAATCTCGTATTCTGCACCCATCCAATCAATACATCCTTATGTGCAGAATTTTACAACAAATAATTAGACAGGATGGTCTCATGTTCGTCACCACTGTCCAAGGAATTCCCTTAACAATCACACCTACACTACTCAACCGATTTCTAGGACTACGATTCTCGCAGTCCACCTTCTGTTGTTACCCCTCCTAGGGAGCCTCCCTTTGATGCTCCCTACTCTCACATTACCTTAGATACGTTACACTCTTACTTCTTTAGGCAACCCCTGGCCAGACAATTTCAATCTGTCGACCTACAGATCCAGGACTACGCTCTATATAGAGTCATAGTCCGATGTATTCTGCCCTTATCTACTAGAGACGTCGCTACTATGCGACCATTCCACACCTTTCTCCTATATACCTTGATTCATCAGCTAGACATCGACATAGGACTTCACATGTTTCATGCTATCCTACATGCGTCCAGTGTTACCACACAAGGGCGGGTACGCACACCCTACTGCCACATCATCACATCCATCCTACATCACCACGATCGGAACATCACCGAGGGAGAGATGGCCGCCTTGACTGATTACGACGAGATAGGATATAGAAACTTCTCCCTAGCTGGTATAGAGGTTTCCGGTACCGGGGTTTTGTCATGGAGACGTCAGAGAGCCGGTCCCCAGATTGACTCAGATGAGGAGGTCGAAGTCGATGTCGCCGATTTGGCAGCAGAGGCCTGAGCACACATAGACGAGCCTCCACCACCTACCATCGACCAGCGCTTCGCACAGATGCAGACGGAGATCCACAGTCTCCGAGAGGAGGTCGAGGCCTATTACATCGAGCAGATGGACGCTCGTAGAGCCGATCGAGAGGTGGCCGATGCACGATACATTGAAATGATGGCACTATTTCGATCATGGCAGCCTAGCTCATCTGATCACCCTGGCCCTTCTTCATAGTTAGACTATTTCAGCATTGTACTAAGTAACTAAAACTTGACTCATGTTTGACTCTACTGGACCTCTGTTTGACAGTTAACCTATTGGGTTTGACTACTTATTTGACTTGAATATCTGATCTAGACTATGCTTAGTAGAATAGGTTAACTTTCAGTTTCTTATTGCTTTACTTGATTTGAAAATCAGTTTTTAAAAATAGTTTTAAAACTGCTTTACTTAATTTCAAAATCAGCTTTTACTTATTTTTTGAAAAAGCTTTTAAAAATAAATTTTTTTTCAACCTAGTTTTATTCTAAAAACTACCCCCTTCAAAACTAGGGCTTTTTCGCAAATGGACTTAGCTTAGGCCCTAACCCTAGAACTGCATGCACCTATAGATTTAGAAGTCAGCATCTCACAAGCACCTTAGGGTTCTTTTGATTGATAACCTAGAATGGGTTGAGATGCTTAGGTCTTTGCCTTAATTCAAGATGCTTTAAGTCAGTGCATCTGCAGTAATTGGGGCACTAAATACAACTTATACAGTAATCAAGTTAAGTGTCAAGTTTAGAAAATCTAACTTGAACAGAACACTTAACTTGAATAACCCTAGCGAAAACTACTGTTTATAACAGTTAGTAAGTAGCTAATCGGGTTAGACAGGACCCTAAACGAGAAATTGAAACTTGTTTGATTTAGTTCAATTCTTGAATTGGTTCAGCACAGCAAATTAGGCAGTTTAACTTTTTATTATGCAATCTGCTTGTTTGCTATATTCCTGTATTTTTGATATATGGAAAAGGGGGAGAGATAAGCAAAGGAGAAAGAGTTTAAATTTTGTTTCAAAATTCAAATTCAATTTTGTTTCAAAATTCAAAAACTCTATCCTTTATTCAAAGAGTTTTTTAAGTACTTTTAAACTTAAGATTTCAACAGTTTTTTAAGTACTTTTAAACTTAAGGTTTTAAAATTTTTCTAAGTACTTTAAACTTAAGATTTCAAATTTTTTTTAAGTACTTTTAAACTTAAGGTTTTAAAATTTTTTCTAAGTACTTTAAACTTAAGATTTCAATTTTTTTAAGTACTTTTAAACTTAAGTTTTCAAAATCTTTAAAGTACTTAAGCTTTCAAAATTTCTCTAAGTATTTAAACTTAAGTTTAAATTTTTGTTAAGTATAAATTTTCCAAAGTACACAACCAAAATTAGTTTTGGAAAATTTGACTCTAAAGTTTCTATTAAAAAGTGTAAGGAAAATCCATCTTTAGACTTAAAACTTATTTTCAAAAACCCCACGAATTTTTGAAAAATCAAGGGGGAGGGAACTAAACTGATGTATCATCTGCTATGATTAACTTAACTTTTTGAATCAGGTTGCCATAAATCAAAAAGGGGGAGATTGTTGGTGCAGACAGCACCCAAGTCAAACCTGTGTTTTGATAAATGGCAAAGGGTTCAAAAGTTAAGTCTTATTTGTTTTCTAACATGCTACATGAGTGTGCATATTCAAGACCTAGCGAAGGACTGCTAGGCACCTGGCAAAGGACTGACAGGATACAAAGCCCTAGCAAAAGGACTGCTAGGCACCTGGCGAAGGAATGCCAGGAGACAAAGACCTAGCGAAGGACTGTTAGGCACCAGGCGAAGGACAGCTTGGATCCGAAGATCTGGCGAAGGACTGCTAGGCACCGGGCGAAGGACAGCTTGGTATCCAAGACCTGGTAAAGGACCGCTAGGCAAAAGTCCAACCGGAGGAGCCAGTTGGCATCAAGTATATTCTCCCAAGAGGAGTAGGTGAAGACGCGTTCCCCGTCGAGGGAACAGTAGGCGTCGGTTCGACCTAGGGTTCCATTTTGGAGACCCAAAGTCAGAACCAAGACAGCTAAGGCTGTATAAACTCAATACTCTATTGCTTCATATTGTTTTGGACTAACCCTGGATGCAGGACCGAAGGAACGTGTGTCTGCAGCTTAGAATGCCCAAAGGAGAGAGGCAAGTAGCTGAGCAGGGCGCCCCCAGTGTTCAGGACGCCCCCAAGGCCAACACAAAACAAACGAAGCAACAAGTGCTTCGGTTGCTTACTGGCCGGGGCGCCCTCTGTGCCCAGGGCGCCCCCAGCGACCAGGGCGCCCTGGACGCCCAGGGCGCCCCCAGTACCCAGGGCGCCCCGCGCCTAAGCTAGCGAAGCCGATTACCCTTATCCAGCCGAGAAGCCCGCGCTGAAGGAGTCAAACAGGGCGCCCCCAGCGTCCCGGGCGCCCCCAGTGTCAAACCTCAGCCCTATTCGAGCGGGATAGAGGTTGACCGAGTGAAGCTCGGATCACGTGACACGTGGGGGGGCACCCCCGACGTCCAGGGCTTCCCGAGGTGCTATAAATAGCACCCAACGCCAAGGCTTTCGACAATCCAAGTTCTCGAACGCATTCACGCTCTTCTGCTTCCGCGCTCTGCTCCGGCAACCTCCCGACTCAAGATACAAGCGTCGACGACGTCCTACTGCTCCGGAAAAAGTAATCTACACCGAACGTCGGTCAAAAGAAGAGTTTAATTTTAGTACTGCACTTGAACTGTAATTCTATTTCTGTAACTGATTTTGCGCGATTATAGTATTGCCCGCAGTAAACGGTCAGCGACCATGGGCCTTGGAGTAGGAGTCGACCTAGGCTCCGAACCAAGTAAAAACCTTGTTGTTTGCGTGTTTTTGCTTTTAATCTTCCGCTACGCATTCTCTTTTCCAATCCGAACATTTTACGATATTCACCCCCCCTCTATCGTTTCTCTCGATCCAACAAAAACGACGAAAAAGTGCTACTCACCCCCCCCCTAGCATACCATAAATGATCCTTCAAAGAGGACTTCGAGGGAAAGCCGGGGAAGTAGACTTCAAGGGCATACGCGAAGGATGGCATGGAGGCAAGCTGTAGGTTTATGTGCGCATCCGAGGGACGAAAGCCAAGGGAAGAGAACTTTAAGGGACGAGCTAAGGGAGTGGACTTCGAGGCATACGCGAAGGATGGTCTTCAGAGTGAGTTTGAGTGGAAATGTAAACTGGGCAGCCGATTGCGAGAAGGGCCAGTCGACTACTAGCACAGAATTGAAACTCACAGAAAGATCAGTCGACTAGTCCAGGCACCAGTCGACTGATCAGTTCGAAAATATAGCCGTTGGCTAGCCACTGGCTTGGCATCAGTCGACTACCCTTGGGGCAGTCGACTGGTGTCAGGGGGTTGAGCTATTTAAGGAACATCTCTCTCCTCTATTTAAGGAGAGACTTTGGAGCAAAATAGGATTGCGGTTCTTAAGTGTAAGATCCTATTCTAAGTGCTCAAAGTCTCATTCTCTTCCTCCTACTCTAATTTCCATCTTGTACAAGAGGAAGAGAACATCTTGTGAAAGTTTCTCCACCTTGAAGGAGAAGTTTATAGTGAAGCTTGTGTGCGTGGTGTGGATTCTTGGATTAGTCACCTCTTGGAGGTGGATACCAAGTAAATCAGGGAGTTAGCATTATATCTTGTTTCTTTTGATTTTGTTCTTGTGTTTTTGCTAACATTCTTGTAGACAAAATCGAAAAATTTCTATTCACCCCCCTCTAGCAAGACGCCAAGGTCACAACAAGTGGTATCAGAGTCCGGTTCATTTCGGATGAACTCACCTTCAACCGGAATATAAAGATGGCGTTCCAAGAGGGATATAGCACCGCACGACCACCATTCTTCGATGGCAACGACTTTGTATATTGAAAAGGTAGGATGAAATATTATCTAATGAATGACATTGAGAATTAGTTTAACATTGTAGATGACTTTGAAGTGCCAATGAATGAGAGGGGAGAACCTCTTCCTATGAAGAATTGGTCAAAAGAAGTTATGAAGAAGGCACAAGCAAATGCAAAGGCTACAACAACCCTACAATGCGGTCTTTCAAAGGAACAACTAAATAAAGTAGGATCATTCAAGACCGCAAAAGAACTTTGGGAAAAGCTCATTGTTCTAAATGAGGGATCAACTGAATCAAGAAGAGACAAGAAGGATCTCTTGGTGGCGCAACTCCAATCCCTCACCATGAAGACAAATGAAACCGTAAGTCAATTGCACGGTAGAGTTAAAGAAATCATCAATGAGCTTCATGTGATAGGTGAGAAATTGAAAAATAGGGATCTAGTAAGGTATGTGCTTCAATCTTTCCCTAGAACCACTCTATGGGCCTCAATGGTTAATGCCTATAATGTCTCTAGGGATCTTTCTTTAGTAAAGCTTGATAATTTATTTTGTGAATTTGAACTTCATGAGCAAGCTAATGTGTCTACTAAAGAAAAGGGTATAGCTCTTGTTGTAGAAAAAGAAAGAAGAAAGAAGAAGGACAAGAAGAAGGTCTCATACTCATCATCCGATTCGGAAGAATCAAGCGCTTCAATGGATAGTGATCAAGAGGCGTATATGGTAAGGAAGATGAGGAAAGCCTTTAAAAGTTTTTCTAACAAATCCTATGGTAGGAAAAACTCAAGAAGTAAGAGTAAGGCAAGGAAGGTCATCATATGCTATAATTGCCATGAAGAATGGCACATGAGGGATGAGTGCCCACTTTTGAAGAAAAAGGAAGAAAAGAAGAAGGATGAAAAGAAAAAAACAAAAGAAAAAGGCAAGAAGGCTACATGTCTAAAGGTGACATAGGATGATCCAAGTATGATCGAGTGGATCATGGTTTTGATGTTTGTGTGTCAATATGATTAAGTTAGGTTGTCATGTTGGTTTGATATGTGTGTTTGAGTCATGCAGGCTTGGTGAATCACACATGAAGTACGCATCCGAGGGACGAGAGCCAAAGGAAGAGGACTCCGAGGGAAAGCCGGGGAAGTAGACTTCAAGGGAATACGCGAAGGATGATATGGAGGCAAGCCGTGGGCTTTTGTGTGCATCCGAAGGATGAAAGCCAAGGGAACAAAACTTCAGGGATGAGCCAAGGGAGTGGACTTCGAGGCATACGCGAAGGATGGTCTTCAGAGTGAGTTTGAGTGGAAATGTAAACTGGACAGCCGACTGCGGGAAGGGCCAGTCGACTACTAGCGCAAAACTGAAACTCACAGAAAGATCAGTCGACTAGTCTAAGCACCAGTCGACTGATCAGTTCGAAAATATAGTCGTTGGCTAGCCACTGGCTTGGCATCAGTCGACTACCCTTGGGGCAGTCAACTGGTGTCGGGGGGTTAAGCTGTTTAAGGAACAACTCTCTCCTCTATTTAAGGAGAGACTTTGGAGCAAAATAGGGTTGCAGTTCTTATGTGTATGATCCTATTCTAAGTGCTCAAAGTCTCATTCTCTTCCTGCTACTCTAATTTCCATCTTGTACAAGAGGAAGAGAACATCTTGTGAAGGTTTCTCCACCTTGAAGGAGAAGTTCATAGTGAAGCTTGTGTGCGTGGTGTGGATCCTTGGATTAGTCACCTCTTGGAGGTGGATACCAAGTAAATCAAGGAGTTAGCATTGTTTTTTGTTTCTTTTGATTTTGTTCTTGTGTTTTTGCTAACATTCTTGTAGACAAAATTAAAAAGTTGCTATTCACCCCCCCCCCTCTAGCTAGACGTCATGGTCACAATAGAATGGTGGCGTTGTGAGTTGGAAGGGTTCGAAGTAGGACACAGTCTCAGATTCTACAACAGAGGCCGAGTATATTGCCGTGTCTGATGCAGCAAAAGAGGCTGTTTGGATTCGAAAGTTCATTACAGTGCTTGGTGTGGTTCCTAGCATAATAGACCCGATAGACATCTATTGTGACAACAATGGGGCTATTGCACAGGCTAAGGAACCTTGCTCTTATCAGCGGACCCAACACATACTACGTCGCTTCTATCTCATTCGAGAAATCATCGATAGAGGAGATGTGAGGATATGCAGAATACCCACTGATGCTAACATCGCAGATCCTTTGACCAAGGCTTTGGCATAAAAGAAGCATGATGGTCACACTAGGTCACTGAGTATTAGATATTACAGTGATTGACACTAGTACTAGCGGGAGATTGTTAGTAGGAGCTCTAGAACCAATTATGTGATGATTGACTAGGGACTTTTTGTATCATATTCTATTATTAATAAAGATATGTTTGGTTATTATACTTACTTTATACTTGTGCCAAATAACTAAGTATAATAATGTCCTTGGGTAGTATGTTCTTATCTACATCATATCGATTGGTTGAATCGATAGTGAGATAATGTAGAGAACACTACACTAAATCATTCCTAGTCAAGCATTAATATTCAAGGACAATATTAATGCATGGAGACTAGCATGTAGGTCAATTGATGACTTGAGCTCATAAGTCATGGATAAGTGATATCAAGTTGACACATGGGTATACATTAGAGAATGTGTACTGAATTGACCCGCCATGAGAAAGTTTCATAGATTGTCATATGAGTGTCATAAACTTTCTCATGTGACTATTAGTATGAATAGTCGTTAGACCTGAAGTCACTATGATTCCCTACATGACGAGTTATGTACTTTGGTATCGTCAAACATCACCCGTAACAGGGTGGACTATAAAAGCGATCACTGAGTATATAATGAATTATGCGGAGGGATGTAGATGGGATCTATCCCTCCCATATGACGAGAGTGATATATGTGGGCCACTTGATCCAGTAGGACTGCTAAAACGCATGGTCATGCTCAAATGAGTCAATACGAGATATTAAGCTCATTTGTATGAATGAGTCTACTTGGGGATCAAGAAACACAAAGATTGATCGAGGATGACATAGTCTATACCTCATTGGTCAATCTAGATATCAAGGATAGAAGGACAAGGTCATACATTGTCATAGTCACGGAGGTTAAGTTGGATCTCGACTTTTCTTGTTACTTGGGTAACAATGATGCATTTCTAGATGCCGCTCATTGCTTATGTGTCTAAAGCGGTTTAGCACATTGCAAAGTTACGAGAACCTATTGGGTCACACACTAAGGACACGATACTTCAGATAGATTGATTGATCTTAGTTTGACTAAGATTTGATCCAAATTGGATTGATTGAGTTAGACTCAAGTGAATCCAATTGGATTATGGGATTGAGATCTAATTTGAGTTAGACTCATTTAGATTAGACTCAACCACATTTGGATGAGATATTAATTCATTAAAGTGTTTAATGAATTAATAATAAAGGAAGAGGAAAAGTCTCTCTTCATTGAATGGAGAGAAGTTGAAGAGTCACATGAAAAGATGTGGTCTTTATTGGCTTTAATGAAGGGAAGCTAAAGGGACAAAAACCTCTTCATATTCATGGGATGAGTATAAACGAGTTTCTTGTCATTTGGATAGAAGCTTAGACTTTTTCCCTTCCTCTCTTTCTCCTCTTCTCCCTCTTTGGCCGAACCCTATTTTGGGGTTCTTGGTGTCTCTGCGAACTACCTCAAGTTGCTAGCACAACTAAGGTAGTTCTTCTTCGAAGTTGAGAGATTGTGTTCGTGTAGATACGCATAGAGGTACGGACGCTTGATCGTGCAAGTGATCCGGTGTACCTTGGACGAGCAGGATAAATGAAAGGACATGCATCAAAGGTATATCTATAAGATAAGTAGTTGTAGATCAGCTTTGTATAAGTTTTCTTTCGCATGGATCGCTCGAGAGATCTTATTTCCGCTGCGGGTTTTTTGTTTATGTCACCGGGAGATCCCAACACCATTAGGTGGTCAAGACCCAACTCCTCCTCATGGTCCCTATTGTAGCCTATATATATCCCATGGAGTCATGAAACCAAGACCGAATCATGAGAACCAAGCCTTGGGGTTTTTTCTCTCTCTTTTCTCTCTCCTAGGGCAAGAGGGGCGCCGGCGACAAGGGTTGGAAGGAAGGGGGGTTCGACTGAGAATTTGGGAAGGAAGATATTGGTTTCTTCCTTCTCCTCTCTTCCTCTCTTAGGCAAGCACATCCTTGCTCTTGGAGGTGGCCGGTGGCCACAAGAAAGAGGAGAAAAGGTGGTCGGCGGCAAGGTTAAGGAGGAAGAAGATAATCCTTTTTTCTTCCTCTTCTTCTTCATTTACTTCTACTTCTTCTTCCTCTTTTCTTCTCCCCTTTCCAGTGCATCTTCATCTTGAAGGTCTAGTACCAGTGGTGCAAGGAAGAAGAAAAGAGAAATTTTCTTTCCTTGTAAGGTTTCGGTTGAAGGAAGAAGAAAAGGAAAAACTTCCTTCTTTGGAAGTTTTCGGCCAAGTCAAAGGAAGAAGATGTTGGGACCTTATCGTTTAGCTAGAGGGGGTGAATAGCTACTTTTCGATTTTTCTTCCTACAAGTTGTTAGTGCGCAAGCAGAATAACAAAAACTAAAACTAACAACTAAGAAAGGCACACCGATTTACGTGGTTCAGAGATGAAACTCCTACTCCATGGCTGTCCGTAAGGTGGACGATCTCGATCCTTCGATGGATGATTCCCCGGAACACCTCCGGCTAGCTCTAGTCGCTCCTTGTGGGTGGAGAAACCTCGCCACAATCCTTGGACAATCTCTGAGCACTTGTAGGCTACTAACATGCTTTGACCAAGCTTGTTTCGCTAAGGAAGAACAGCCAAAAACGAGCCCTCTTAAATAGAGCTCGATACTATTTTGACTGTTACCAGTCGACTACCCCTGGGGCAGTCGACTGGTCCTCTGAATTCGAATGTCACAGCCTGACGATTCGTATTCTAGTCGACACCAGTCAACTACATCAGTCGACTGATCTTTCTGTGCTCCATATCAGTCGACTGCCCTAGCACTAGTCGACTGCTAGCTAAGGTTTCCCTTCCCGAGTACAATTTGCTCAGCACTCGAACCATAGGATTTCCCTTTCTGAGTACAGTTCTCTCAGCACTCGAATCCTCACGACTTAGTTGACTCTTCATCCAGCAGCCTCGATCTGTTGCCTTCTAGCCCTCTTCAACTTTGGCTCTCGTCCCTCGGATGCATGCAAGCCCACGACTCATCTCCCCATGCCATCCTTCGCATATGCCTCGAAGTCAACTTTCCTCGGCTCATCTTCCCTGCTCCAACAGCCTCGACCTATTGCCTTCAAGCCCTCTTCGACTTTGGCTCTTGTCCCTCAGATGCATGCAAGCCCTCGGCTTGTCTCCCATGTCATCCTTCACGTATGCCTCGAAGTCTGCTTCCCTTGGCTCATCGTCTCTGCTTTGTCCACGGTCCCTCGAATGCACAGAAGCCCACGGCTTGTCTCCCCACACCATCCTTCAATGGACCCGAAGACGTCCAACTAAGTCTATGTGTTTCCTGCAAACCTGCACACTCACATACACATATTAGATCAACATGAAACCCTAACTTAATCATATTGACACACACATCAAAACTCATGATCTACCCAATCACACTTGGGCTGATTGCACCAACAATCTTCCTCTTTTTGATGTATGACAATATGTTTAAGTTAGGTGCTAAAACAACAATAACAATTGAAAATTAAAGACATAGTAATTTAAGCAGCATAAACAAATGCATACTCCCCCTTAACCTATGCCCTCCACATAATTTTTAATTTTCCATAACCACAAGTTAAGTTAAACACTAACTCCACAAGTTAAGTTGAAACCTAACTTAAAACCACAAGTTAAGTTAAACACTAACTCCATAAGTTAAGTTGAAACCTAACTTAAAACCACAAGTTCTCCCCCTTTGACACCATCAAAAAGATTTCCCCAAGCAATACTTACCATTGGTATCAATGAGAACACCTTCCTATTTTTGAAAATCTCCAGAAATCAGAAAACAGCAGCACCAGTCGGCTGCGTCAGTTACCAGTCGACTGGTGCCTGCAAACCACAAACCTCACAGAAAGATCAGTCGACTGCTCCAAGGGCAGTCAACTGATACATAGAAGTTTGAATTTTCAGTCGAAATTCAGAAACTCCTAACAAATTCCATAAAATTTGAAAAATTCTGAAATTTTGCAAGCATATTTCTTATGATGTATTCTATCCTAGAAAAATATAGTTTCGTGAAAATACCAAATATTCTTGACTTTTTGATAAAAATTCAAAGTTTTTGAAATCATTCCATTTTGTATCAATCTTCCCTCCTAGATTAGAATCCATATGTTTTCCAAGTCTATCCTATACCATCTAAAACATAAAAATATTTTCAAAACTCCTCCTTTTTCTCATATGAACACTCAACATAGCAAAAGTGATAAAAACTCCCCCTTTTTATCAAAATCTCTAGATAGAGGGTAATTTGAAATTTTTCACGCAATCATAATAACAAGGTAATTTGTAATTTATCATATATACCATGCATGCATATTTCATAATTAAAATAAAATCATTTCATATAAGCAAATATAAGAAGTGAATTAAAAATGCATATGAAAACATAATTAAGTACTACAAGGGTCATAACCCCGAAATCCTCAAATGGTACAATATCAAAAATTGTGTTTGAGAGATTATAATAAACATGCTCAATCTAAACAACTCTCAACACCCTCTCAGCCAAGTCACATAGAAGCTATATGTCATCGCCAGGAGGAGGAGGAGGAGGAGGAGTAGGGGCCTGATACATAAGGTTTCAGCGCTGCATCATGTTATACATGTCATCCTGTCACTACTGGAAACTCTGAAAGTGCTCCCGGAGACCGTGAACCTCCCCCTGAAAACTCTGGAAGTCCTCCCTGAGTCCATGTACCTCTGCCTCTAGTGGGGAGAACCGCTCCTCTGTAATCCCAGTAGGAGCAGCGCAGGCGCAACAGCTGGAGCAGCCACCTCATCATCCTCAGAGCTGGAAGAATCAGGATGACTGTAACGACCCGGAAAATTTTCTTAATATTTCTTTAAAATATTAAGCATGTCTGGGTAATTTTCCGAGGGACCTAGAAGTATTGACACGAATTTTAGCCTAGAAATCCATGCCTTTTCCAATTAAATTGAGGAAATGGGCACTAATGGGCCTTATCTGGGCTTTCTAGTACCATGATTATTGGTGAATTTTAGGTAAAAATTTATAGAAATATAAAGGGATTTTAATAAGAAATATTAACATAATTATGGGGGAATTTTTAAGGGATTTTCGAAAATACTAGGAAAATAAAATAAAAATAAGTGGAAAAAAATTGTGCATGCACCAAGGATTGAACCTTGGACCTCTTGTACAACCATGTATGCTTTAACCAATTCATCTAGCAAGGGAGTGCTATGAGGAAATGAAGTGGATATTGGTTAAGGCTTAGAAGAAGATGAAGGATCATGAAGAGACTCTTCATTTACCTCCTTAATGGGTTATAAAGAGGGGGGTTTGGGAGTTACCTTCTTCCTTCCATCAATTGCATTTTCTCTCCTCCTCCTTCCTCATTCTAGCCGAACACCATAAGGGGGGTTTTCCCTTGGAAAATCTCCACAAGAAGGTCTCATCTCCAAGATCTAGAGGTTTCCCAAGACTACAAGGGCTAGAGGTGACTTAGGGTCTAAGGAGTTCTTTTGATTCTCTATAATCAAGGTGAAAAATCAAGATCAACCAAGGTAAGACTCCCTCACCTGTGGTATAATAGTTCCTTTTGGATTTTAGCATAATATGAAGTTGTTTGAGATTTTATGTTGGAAAAAAAAAGAAAAGAAGGCATGAACCCCACATAGGTTTCGGCCACTAGGGTTTTTGAGTCCATGATGATGCTAAAAATCTCTATTATGTTTTCTAATGTGTCCTCATGATGTTTAGAGATTAAATATAATTTTTTAGAATTTTTGGGGTACCCTAGGATCCCCTAGGGTTTCGGCCATCTCATGAATCCATGGGTAGGGATGAATCTAAACCCTCAAGCATGTGTTTTGTGTATTATCATGATATAAGGGAGATTGAGGGGGACTTATGTGAACTTTTACAAGGCTTTGTGACCCCCACAAGTTTCGGCCAAGTTGGATCTAGGGCAAAAAGTTAGGGATTCCCTCAAGCAAGGGGGTCCCAATGGCTCTATGGTAGAGTATGTTTGGTGTTAATGTTTGATTGGGGTTTTCATGGAATTTTCCATGCACCCATGGCCTTGTAGGATTTCGGCCAGCACAAGAAAAGAGGGCTAAAGGTTAGGGACAACCCTAATTATGAGCCCTAATGGCCTCCCATGGTCTTATAAGTAAAGTATGGTTGGTTCTTTACCTTATGCTATTTGACATGTTAATTGAATGATGGAACCCATCCCTATAGGTTTCGGCCAAGCAAAGGAATGTAGGTTTGGATGGGGTTAGGGTTTGAAGAATGATGATTTATGCTTTACCATGAAGTATATATATGTATGTATCAAGGTTCAAGCATGTGGTAGAACTTAAGTTACCTATAACCCTAACCTTAAGCACCATGTTTTATGTTTGTATGTTTATGATTGGATGCCATGCTTAATAGGGTTTAATTATGAATGTCTTATGTCCTATGCCATGTACTTGAATGGTAGGTAGTATGTTTATGGAAGTCCTACCTATGCATGCTTGAGATAGATCCCATGCTTATGTACGAAATGCAATGTTTACCTTATGCATCATGATCATGCAAGTTCTATGGATTAGGATAAATGTCTATGCAAGCATGCCATGTTCAATTAATGTAATGCAATGCTTACCTTATATGCCATGATTATGCAAACACTAGGAATAAGAATGATGGTTACGTAAGTAGGCTATGTTCTATGAATAAAGATGCATGTTATGATTATAATAATGATGCATGTTATGTTTATGAATGAAAGTGCATGCTATGTTTTATGAATAAAGATACATGCCATGTTATGAATGACGACACGGTTGATGGTTGACGGTACGACGGTCGTGAGACCGGTAAATGGGCCGGTAAATGGGCTGGTAGACGGGCCGGGTCGTTACACATGCTATGTTTATGAATGGAGATGCATGCCATGTTATGAATGAAGATGCATGCCATGTTTTATGAATGAAGAGGTATGCCATGTCTTATGAATGATGAAGCATATAAAGTATTTTACTTTATGAATGGGCATGTATCGGACCGAAGTATGGGTCCAAGGGATGGGCACCTTAAGAACGCCCCGGTTCTGGACTACCGACTATGCTATCCACGGTTCTGGCACTACCGAAGCTATGCAACAGGGATGGGCACCTTAAGAACGTCCCGGTTCTGGGACTACCGACTATGCTGTCCTTACCCTAGTAGGTCGGGGCTCGCTACCTCGTATCTACTTAGGGATGCGCGCTTATGATGTATGTATGTGGTACAAGCCGGGGACCCCCAATGATGATATGATGATGTTTAAGTATTTAAAAGTATGTTTTAAAAAGTTAAGCATCCTATGTATATGCATTAGACTCATGCATTCATGTATTGCATTATGCCATGCTATTCATGTCTTATACTTATGTCCATGTCAAGAAATAAGCATGATAGTAAACGATTTATGCTCATGATTATGTTAAGAAGATGCCCTATGATATGATGGAAAGTAGGCTTATGTTTATGCCATACAGGTTAGTTCATGCTTTATGTTTATGTTTATGCCATGTATAATGCATGTTAAGAATGCTTCTTTATGTTTATGTTTATGCCATGTATCATGCATATTAAGAATGTTTCTTTATATTTATGTTTATGTCATATATCATGCATATTAAGAATGTTTCTTTATGTTTATGTTTATGTCATGTATCATGCATGTTAAGAATGCTTCTTTATGTTTATGTTTATGCCATGTATCATGCATATTAAGAATGTTTCTTTATGTTTATGTTTATGTCATGTATCATGCATGTTAAGAATGCTTCTTTATGTTTATGTTTATGCCATGTATCATGCATGTTGAGAATGCTTCTTTATGTTTATGCTTATGCCATGTTCCATACATGTTAAGAATGTTTCCTTATGTTTAAGTCTATGTCATGTACTAGGCTATGCTAAATTGAATTATGTTCAAGTTATGTTTATGTTTCATGTGTTTATGATTAAGTGATGAATGATTTTAGTGAGTAGGAAAGAGTCTTACTAAGCCTGTGTGCTTATAGTCTTATTTCCTTATACCGCAGATCACGCAAGGGGACTGTAAGGAAGCAGCAGGAGGGCAAGAATGCATGTGTGTGGTAGTGACGTGGCCAAGAAAATAATATGTTTACTCGTTTATGCTAGAACTCTATCTTTACTACTTATGTGTTTGAATGGTGACTTATGAAACTCTATGACATGATGTTAAGTATGATATGATGCTAAGTACAAAGTTAATATGTCAAGTTCCCATGTCATTATGTTAAGAATAGTAGTAGGGCATGTATGTGTTGTTGGTGTAGATTGCACCCAAGTCAAACCTGTGTTTTGATATTGGCAAAAGGGTTCAAAAGTTAAGGGTTAATTGGTGTCTAACAAGTTTCTTGAGTGTACAGGAAAAGCCCTAGCGAAGGAATGCTGGGCACTGGCGAAGGACTGCCAGAATGGACAAAGCCCTAGCGAAGGAATGCTAGGCACTGGCGAAGGACTGCCAGAAGAAAAGA
This sequence comes from Boesenbergia rotunda, assembly GCA_024364735.1. Taxonomy (NCBI): domain Eukaryota; kingdom Viridiplantae; phylum Streptophyta; class Magnoliopsida; order Zingiberales; family Zingiberaceae; genus Boesenbergia; species Boesenbergia rotunda. Next base: position 68,474 of record JAGFNQ010000316.1, on the reverse strand, counting down.
CCTAGCGAAGGGCTGCAAGGCACCAAGTGAAGGGCAGCTTGGTACCTCAAGACCTGGCGAAGGACTGCTGGGCAAAAGTCCAACTGGAGGAGCCGGTTGGCACCAGGTAAATTCTCCCGAGAGGAGTAGGTGAGGACGCGTTCCCCTTGAGGGAACATTAGGCGTCGGTTCGACCTAGGGCTCCATTTTGGAGACCAAAGTCAGAACCAAGACAGCTGAGGCTGTATAACCTATTATTTTATTGTTTTATTGTGTTTTGGACTAACCCTGGATGCAGGACCGAAGGAACGAGTGTCTGCAGCTCAGAATGCCTCAAAGGAGTGAGGCAACCGCTGACCAGGGTGCCCGGAGTGTCCCGGGCGCCCCCATGGTGACCACAAAACACAACAAGACAAGAAAGACTTCGACAGTACATACACAGGGCGCCCCCGCTGTCCCGGGCGCCCCCATTGCAAATTAACTCTGTCGCGTCTGCGCTACATGCACAGGGCGCCCCGGCTGTCCCGGGCGCCCCAGCCAGATTTACCAAAGAAGACTCAGCGCTGCGGATAAGAGTTGGCCGAGTCAACCAGGGTGCCCCCAGCGTACAGGGCGCCCCAGTCAAGACCTTATCCCGAGGTTCAAGGGATAAGTGGTTGACTGCGCTTTGTGTGGATCTGCTGCCACGTGGGGGGGCGCCCCCGTCGACCAGGGCGCCCCCAGGCCCTATATAAAGGGCCCTCGACCTCCTTCTTCAAAGCATCAATCACTGCGACACTTCTGCGCTCTTCTGCTTCCGCGACACGCTCCAGAAATCTTCCAACTCGAGCTGACGACGTCCCGCTGCTCCGAAACTTCGATCTACACCGGACGTCGGTAACGAAGAGCTGTATTTAAAGTTTACTAAACTGTTCTTGTTATTATCTTTCTTGTAAACTTTTACGAACTTATAGAATTGCCCGCAGAAAACGGTCAACGACCGTGGGCCTTGGAGTAGGAGTCGACCCAGGCTCCGAACCAAGTAAAACGACCGTGTTAGCGTTGTGTTTGCTCTGTTTTATTCCGCTGCGCACTTACTCTTTTTAAATCCGAACGATTTGCGACATTCACCCCCCCCCTCTCTCGCATTTCTCGATCCAACAAGTGGTATCAGAGCGGGGAATTCAAACTTGGTGCAACCACCAGTTTGAAAATTTTTCGGATTTCTTTCGTTTTTCTCTCTCAATTTTTTTTAATTTTTCGTTCGAATTTTTCTTTCAAGGTTGGTGCAACACCCCTTGAAATTATTTTTATTTCTTTTCTACCCGCACTACTAATCCAAGACCAAGTCTTGGAATATTCTTGTTTTTTTTTATTTCAGAACGAATGGCCATCCAAGAAGGCTTTAGCACCGCCAGACCTCCACTTTTCAGTGGAGAAGACTTTCCTTACTGGAAAAGTCGAATGGAGGTCCACCTGAAAACCCAGGTGGATATGTGGATAATCATCCAGTCTGGACTGATGATTCCCACAAATGCTGATGGCGTACCACAAAACTACTCAGAGTGGGACACTGCCCTCAAACGCAAAATTGAAGCTGACGCTAAGGCAACTCAAACTCTTCAATGCGGACTGACAAAAGAGGAGCTGAACCGCGTAGGCCCATTCAACAGTGCCAAGGAGCTATGGGCTAAACTGATCGAGCTCCACGAAGGAACTTCAGATACAAGGATCAGCAAACGGGACCTGCTACTGAACAAGCTCTTCACTATCAAAATGGCAGATAACGAGACAGCAGCCCAGCTCCATGCCAGAATCCAGGAATTGATGAACGGTCTTCACGCAATAGGTCACCAGGTTCAAAACCGTGATCTTATAAGGTATGCCCTAAACGCGTTCCCTAGGACCACCTTGTGGGCATCTATGGTAGATGCATACAAGGTCTCTAGAGATCTTTCAAAAATTAAGTTAGATGAGTTATTCTCTGAACTTGAACTGCATGAACAAACTAACTGCAATTTGGCCGAGAAAAGTATAGCTTTCTTTGCAGGGAAAACAGGAAGAATGACTAAGAAGAAAACTCAAGTTGAACCCGAGTCTACCTCAGATTCAGAAACAGAAGATCAAGAAGAAGATCAATCTGAACTGGTCCGGCTAGCTCGAAGCTACTACAAAAAGTTGAAGAACCAAACCAACACACGGAGAACAAGCCGAAGAAAGGATGAACCAGCTGAACCAGCAACTGACAAACACAAGCCCAACGTAACCTGCTACGAATGCAAGAAGAAGGGCCACTACAAGACTGAGTGTCCAAGTCTAAAGGAGTCCAAAAAGACCAGAAAGAAGAAGGCACTCCAAGCAACCTGGGACGAGTCTTCCTCAGAAGAAGAAGAAGAAGCACCCCAGTCCAATCTTCTAGCCCTGACCGCTTCGGATCAAATCGAGACTGACTCAGACTCAGACCGGGACGACGGCGAAATAAGGGTAACGGGTTTTTCGAAATTACAATTGAATTCGCTTATTTCCTATCTATCCCGAGATTTGGCGAAAGCCAAACTCCGAATCGAGTCCCTCCGACAGGAAGTAAAACTCCTGAAAGAGGGAGCTGATTCTAAATCCTTAACTGAGAAACTTCAGGAAGGAACCCCTGATCAAGTTGAAAAACTTGAATCAGAGAATTCCTCCCTGAAAACTCAAGTTAAGGACTTAAGAACAGCTTTAGAACGATTCACTTCTGGTTCCAAGAATCTTGATCTGATTCTGGGAAAACAGAAGTCTGTTCTAAACCGATCCGGACTTGGCTATAGAACCAAATCTCGGCAAAGATCTTACTTTGTTGTACTAAACCAGTCAAGACCTAAGTTCAGGCATGGGTGCCAAAACTGTGCCTGACTAAACAACTGGTTCAAATCAATTTTGGATCCCCAAGGACAAGATTCACATCTTGCCTAACCCATACAGAGGCTTTAGTCCAGGGGGAGCCAAAATCAAAACAATTTTTATAATTAGATAATTTTTTAATTGATTGATTGTTTGTTTATTTAATTTTTGCAAATTGCCATGCTTAGATTTAAGGAATACTTAGATTTAAGGACTAGATTACTTGAAACTTGAAAACATAGTATTGGGAGGAGGTGAGATGATAGTACGTTGGGGAAACCAACTCTAATAAGATCAAGTCTACTTGGTCTCTTTAGACTGGTGAAACCAGCCGAAGCTACCGATCCAAGACCCAAGCTAGTTAGACCAGAAAATGACCTAATTTAATTTGAAAATGAAATTTCATTAAAAGGCTTTGTCAAGGAAAGGGTGGATGATCCCATAAGGCTACGGCCAAAGAAGGCCTTGTGCCTCGCCAAGACCTGGAAGCCAATTTCTGAAATTCAAATTCAAATTATCTTTTGTCAAATTCGAATCTAACTCAAATTTCAAATAATTATAGATTCTAATCTGTTTTCAAAACTTATTTCTTTTTCAAAAATCACTTAATCTATTTTTCAAAATTTCTAAACTTATTTATTTTCAAATCTGTTTTCAAAACTAAAATAACATTTTCAAAATAAATTAAAATTCCTTTTCAAAATTAATTTTTACCCTCAAACCTGTCTCACAAAAACCTTAAGGTTAACGTGTTTGAAAACCCTAGACTGGGGTGAGACAGACTAGGAAGTGAAACTCAATTTAAGCTATCCCAACTCAAATTGGATCCAAATCACCGAAAATCCTTTATGTGTAGGAACATAAAGATTTGGACCAATGGATGTTAGATAGTGGATGCTCCAGACACATGACTGGAGACAAATTGAAGTTCACCAAACTCAAGTTCAAAACCCTGGACTCAGTGGCATTTGGAAATAATGCTACACTCAAGGTAATTGGGTCAGGTAATATTGAACTTAAATCTAATTTCATTATTAAGAAAGTTCTATTGGTTGAAGACTTTAGTTTTAACCTACTTAGCATAAGTTAGTTATGTGACTCTGGTTATTTAGTTACCTTCAACAATTCTAACTGCCTGATTAGAAATGCACAAGACTCAGAAATCATGCTTAAGGGCACTAGGAAAAATAATGTATATACTATAAGTCTTCCCCTTATACCCAAATGCATGTTAACACAATTAGAACAATCAAAACTCTGGCATAGGAGATTATGTCATTGCAATCTAAGAACTATCTCAAAAATTACCCAACTTGGCTTAATCAAAGGTGTCCCTAAAATTAAGAATAATGAAAACCTAATATGTGAATCCTGTAATCAAGGCAAACAAACCAAGTCTAGTCACAAATTGATCCAATCTGATCAAACCCAAACCACACTTGAGCTCCTACACCTTGACCTATTTGATTCACATGGAGCCAAGTCACTAAGTGGAAACCGATACTGCTTAGTGATAATTGATGACTACTCTAGATTCACTTGGGTCAGGTTTCTAAAGACCAAAGATGAAACCCTGAACCTATTTAACAACTTTTGTAAATTGATTGAAAATCAAAATGATACCAAAATCAAAAGACTTAGGTCTGACCACGGGGGAGAATTCGAGAATCAAAGATTCGAAGAATTCTGTAAAGTAAATGGATATAAACACGAATTTTCGTGTCCTAGAACCCCCCAACAAAATGGCATAGTAGAAAGAAAGAATAGAACCTTACAGGAAGCTGCTAGGACTATGCTCAATGAATTTGACCTACCTAACCACTACTGGGCAGAAGCAATTAGCACAGCTTGCTATATCCAAAATAGGATTCTGCTTAATAAAAGGTTAAATAAAACACCCTATGAACTTTACTACCATAGACTTCCAAACCTACACTATCTTAGAGTCTTTGGATGCAAAGTCCATATTCTTAATACCAAAGACTATCTTGGAAAATTCCAATCCAAGTCAAACCCAGGTATCTTTTTAGGGTACTCTACAACAAGTAGAGCTTATAGAGTCTACAACAAAATAACTAAGAAAATTGAAGAAACAACCAACTTAATATTTGATGAAGAAACTAACCCAAAATCTGATAATTCTGACTTAGCTTCACCAAATACTGATCAAGAAAACTCTGAAACCCTAACTGAACCCTTTAATGACTTAACAATTGAACCAACTTCTGAATCAGTTGAACCAACCAATGAACCCAGAATTGAACCTATTGGACCAGCTGGACCTGAAGCTGAGCCAAGTACTAGAAAAACCAAGAAACTCAGACTCAGTCACCCAACTGACCAAATTGTAGGTGATCCAACCTTAGGAGTCAGAACTAGAGCTTCCTATAGAAATCTTAGTCAAATAGCCATGATTTCAAATATTGAACCTAAGACTATTGAGGAAGCCCTACCTGATCCTGACTGGATCTTAGCCATGCAAGAAGAGCTAGCCCAATTTGAGAGAAACCAAGTCTGGGAGTTAGTACCTAAACCTAAGGGCAAATCCGTAATTGACTCTAAGTGGGTATTTAGGAATAAGTTAAACGATCAAGGTGAAATAGTCCGAAATAAAGCCCGCTTAGTAGCTAAGGGATTCAGTCAAGTAGAAGGGTTGGATTATGATGAAACCGAT